>JAQFVV010012524.1:2652715-3252715 GCA_028023455.1 Epiperipatus broadwayi
TAATGATGTATCATAAATAGTAAAAATTCTGTGTGTCATCAACAAAAATCAGATTATAAGTAACTTAAAGTGGTCAATTAAATCTCCACACTCTCAGTTCCAAATGCTTCATATTTGTCCATAAATATAGTTTGGGTGAAAAGAATAGAGTGAATCCATTCTATTTTTAAAAAGACTTTATCATGTGTTTTGAAAGGACAGTATACATTATAATTTGCATTTGATCTGTAAAGCACATGTGCAGTGGAGAAAGTTACAGTTATTATTAAATGATAAAAAAAACATCAAGCTATATAAATTAAATATTTATAAATACAATTTGTATTCTTTACTTCAAATATTTTATAGCAAAATTATATATATATATATTACAAGGTAATCAAGTCATACATCATGTGAATGTTATATAATGAGTGCTCTAATAGCTCTTAACAAGCTTTTCCAAATATCCTTATCCTCAGACCAATTTCTAGCTTTGGCTGTCATCAGTGAGGCACTAGGATATTCAGGCATTAGATGTAAAAACACCAGGTCAAGCCCCAGCATTTATCTATACATACACAATCTGACATTTCAACTATTTTGTAGTTTTCTCCAGAATTATGATATAATGACAAATAAAATTAATTTATAAATAACATAATAAATTATATTCAATAAAATTAATATACATATGTAGACAAAATCATAAATATTTCATTAATTTTTTCAGTTTTAATTTATAAGGAAAAGTAATAATTATGGGATTAATTGTAAATGATATTTAATTCCCTTTTCTTTAATTATTGTAAATATTATAAACTCATCATAATCGAGTATTAGGAAAAGTTAATAACTAATATTCAATACTTTCACATTGCATTAAGCATGCTTTTGGCAGTCCACTGCTAGAATCCTAGTGCTATTATGCTTAGTAGCTGAAAATTATACCTATATATAGATGTAATTTATTATTAAATGAGGCATAGAAATATTCCATTTTTTCGACAATGGAATGCATAAATTATTTCTCTTAATTACATATGAATCTTTTTCAGATACCCATGTTGCTTTATATTTTCATTTTTTATCATATCTTTTGGCACAAAAATGTGTTTACATTAGTAGAATGAAAGTATGACTCATAGCGAGCTCATGATCAATGAAGATTGAATTACAATATAACAAATATAATATGATCTTGCTTGATCATGAACTCACTAAGGGTCAGACATATTTCCAGTCCTACTAATGTGAGGACAGTTTATGCCAAAAGAGATGATAGAAAATGAAAATATAAAGAAGCGTGAGAGATTGTAAAGGATTCAAATGTAATCAACAAAAAGAATTCATGTGTTCAATTGTCAAAAAAATGGAATATTTAATTGCCTCATTTACATAATAAATTACATCCATATTGAACCATATTCGAATATGTACATTCGAAACACCGGTCTCTTAGGCAGAGAAGAACATACTCGGCGAGTATGTATGCCCAAACGATAGCTATAAAGTATATAACTAGCGTTACATTTCCAGGACATAGCTTCTTCTCGGCTGTTGAGTTCAACACCAAGTTCAAAGCACTTTTTTTTGTTTGTGTATAAACACGGGTGCCAGTTGCTTATTCTAAAAGAATATTTTGAACAGTGACCACTAACTCAATGCCTAAATCCACGACTAGCTCAGTTGTCACTAATAGATTATACTTAATTAGTGGTTAAAAGACTTGATAAAACGAATTGATAAAAAGAATTGACCGACAAATAAAGTTTAATTTTAAAGATAATTTATTAACTAACATTTATTTACTAAATTTAAACATTTTATAATTCTAATAAAACACACGCATATTTTAAATTAACATTTCTAAATAGTTTAAATATTCCTATAGATTTAATAACAGAACACTCTAATTTAACTAATAAATACTGATATAATGATCACACACATATTAACTTGCACACACATAATAATAATAAAGTATTACATAGCATTTTAAATTTAACCACACATATCAATAGTTCATTTATGTATGATATAAAGTTCATATAATTAGACTCTTGAAAGATTCATACAAATCAATGCAATGCAATGGCTATTACAGTATAAACGAAATAAGCAAATGTTGGTAATCCTGACGTTTAGCGCCCCGAACAATTCGCCCTCTATTTTTAAAAAAATTAACTACTATTTTTTCACACCTAAAAAAAAAAGTGTATGTAACTATATCCAAGTGTAAATGCTAATAAAAAAAGATTAAAAAAAATACTTACATTTACATGCGTATTTTTCACTTATAGCGGTCTTTGCTGTATATAGAACTGTAAATAAATGACGTATATTAACTCTAAATGTTTTTCCGTAAAGAAGAATAAATAACAAGAAAACAAAGTTACATTTTTAGGAGTAATTGGAAGCCACACAAGTGAGGAAATGCACGAAAAGGTCGTCGCGAACGTGCAGATTTCTGAAAGAAAATTCCTGCAGGTAGGATGAGAACAAAGGTGTGCTCATCCCAAATTGGTATTTTAGCTTATGCTATGCGACAGAGTGGACATAGGCATAATTCCACGCGGTCAAGCAGATCGTAAGTTCAGAATTTGTCACGTGTCACAAATGACGCGTGACCAAATTACGTGAGTCTAAATACAGCCTAAAAAAGTAAGTTTTTTTTTGGTTATTTATTATTCTTTATGTAATTGCAGAGTATATGTAACTATAAATGTCTTTTTTACATCAAGATGAATAAATAAAATGGATGTAACAAAACTTAATTTTTTAGGCTCTATTTAGTCTCACGCAAAGTTGCTATAAAAATTATGAACTACTGTACTTTGGTCATTTGTGACACGTGACAAATTCTGAACTACTTTTGCTTGACCGCTGGAATTATGCCTATGTCCACTCTGTCGCATAGCATAAGCTAAAATACCAATTTGGGATGAGCACACCTTTGTTCTCATCCTACCTGCAGGAATTTTCTTTCAGAAATCTGCACGCATGCGACGACCTTTTCGTGCATTTCCTCGCTTGTGTGGCTTCCAATTACTCCTAAAAATGTAACTTTGTTTTCTTGTTATTTATTCTTCTTTACGGAAAAACATTTAGAGTTAATATACGTCATTTATTTACAGTTCTATATACAGCAAAGACCGCTATAAGTGAAAAATACGCATGTAAATGTAAGTATTTTTTTTAATCTTTTTTTATTAGCATTTACACTTGGATATAGTTACATACACTTTTTTTTTAGGTGTGAAAAAATAGTAGTTAATTTTTTTAAAAATAGAGGGCGAATTGTTCGGGGCGCTAAACGTCAGGATTACCCAAATGTTTTACCTAGGCTTTTGACTGTAGACGTAGAATTTTGTTCTCTTTGGTGGCTGCTTTCGGTGAGGATATTTCCATTATGAATGCTTTCCAGCCGGCTGGGACTTTTCCTTGATGAGTTTCCTGATTTTCACGATTATTACTATTGGAGACAATTAAATACTGACAGAGATTTTCTAAGTTGTTACGTTGACATTCTTTCACGGGAAGATCTTGCTGTTTTCATCGGACTTTTTAGGCTGTGGAGAGGCGTGAATTCCCAAAATCTTCTCAACATTGCATTTTGTTTCTTAACTGACTCAATTAATTTCTGAACAGCACTCACTCAATTAATTTGTGAACTGACTTGTCTCAACTAATTTGTGAACTGATTTGTCTCAACTGATTGTCTGATAAGATATTCAGTATTTATACCGATGATGTGTTGTCCCTTTCATATTCTCCGGCAAATATCTGTTGTCGAAATTCTTTAGCAATTAATCCTTTGATAAAAGTGTTTTGGAAGATTGTTTAATTAGTAATAGCCATGCAGAAATGTTGTTTTATATTCTAATTAATTAATAGCCATTGCCGTGTTTTTTAATGATAATCTTCTTTAACTTCCATTTATTTATAATAACATTTATTCTATTGTTGACAATCGCACATATATACGCATATATATTAGTTTTAACATTATTTTTTCTTTAATTAAACTTGAATAAAAAGAGATTTGTATGTTTTAACTTTTTTAATTATATTTTTACGAATACTAATAAAAACTATTTATTTCCTTTTGTAAACCTTTAGTTTCATTTCTCAAACCAAGACTCCCCCTCCCCCCTTTTGATTAATTAATTGTAGCTTTTTTTATTTCAAAAACTAACGCTAGAAAACTATTTAATTCTTATCTTTTTCGAAAACAAGCTGCAATAAACTCTTCAACATTTAATTTTATGTTTTTCTTTTATGAAAGATTACTTTAATAATAATTTTAGATAAAATTATATGTGCCTATATCAATATAGGTACAATATATAGGTATAATTTTCAACTGTTAAACAAAACATCACTATGATTTGGGCAGTGGTTTTCCAAAAGCGTGCTTAGTATAATGTAATAGTATTGTAATACTTGATTATAATGAGCTTATAATAATACAGGATTATTAAAAAATAAAAAAATAATGTGCTTAAATAAATAGTTGTTTGTAAATATACCATACAGATAGCAATATGCATGTATAATCCAAATTTATTTTATAGTTGAATTTAATGTTGTATATTTTGTTATATTATATAGATTATTTGATATGACTTGAGTTTAATGTTTATTGAATACATTTTTATTATATTATTATATATTCACTTTATTTGTCATTATATCATAGCTCTGAGGAAGAGTGCAGGACAGTTGAAATGTTAGATTGTATGTCATATCTATAATAAAAAAATTTTTGCTAAAAAGTGTTTGAAGTAAGAAATACAAATTGAATGTTACTTAAAAATTAAAAATGACTGATTACAGAAAGCACTCATCTTGGAAAAAATATATACAAAAAAAGGGAATGCAATAAACTATTCATAAGAAGTTTGAACACCTGAAGTGATGGAACTTGCATGTGATCCATAACTTTGAGCCCCAGCATGGCTTATTGTTCAGGAATTCATAAGTCTGTGCACCAAAAGAAGTAGAGATGAAGTTGCAATCCAAAAACTTGATCTTTAGGTTGTACTATTCTACACCTTATCATACAAGACAGGGTAAAAGATTTACAAACATGGAGGCAAATCTATTATATTACTATTCAAAGTTATGTTAATCAAATCTTTAATTCTGTTAAACCCTGCACATAATTAGGTTGTTATTTAAAAAATCAATGAGGTTCCTTGAAAGTATTCTCCTTGCACCAATAATAAGTTTTTTTATTCTAAAATTATCTAAAGTCAAACAATCATCACATGACCAAAAGCTTGCACATTGGTTTCAGAAGCAAATTAATATTTACACCACTCCAATTCTTCTATTGAATATAATCAAGAGCAATCAACAAATGTTAATTAGTAGTATTTATTAAACCCCTATTTAATAAATAGTGAATAGGGATTTGATAAACTCTACTAATTAACATTTATTGATTATTCGTGCTTATATTAGGTGAAAGAATTGTAGTCCTATTAATTTAGTTTGTTTCTAAAATAAATAAATAGAATAAGTAATTGATGCACATCAGACAATAGAACAGACTAGTTTTTAGTTGTTAGCCATCATCAATATGAATAGATCTAAGGTAAAGTGATATTGTATGAATTACTGTGGTTAGTGCACATGTTATATCCATTATGTTTGATTTATATTACTGATATTTTGTAAATTACTGAAATGCTACTTTTCTTTCTACTTATTTCATATATTTAAATTCAATACCTTGTGGAGAATCATGTAATCATGATTGTTAAAAGGGTCAGAGATTGCATAATGTTACTTTCTTTTCTTTATGCTTTGTTAGTTTTATTTAATGATAATAGTCCATGCAATGTAGCTCACACAATCATGCTAAAAATAATGGAAGATTAAACTTTTTTAATGTGCTGATCTCAGAGAAAAAGATCCATTATGCTACAGTGCTCGGATAAGCTGAACGAGGATAAATTTTAAATCATTGATGTAAAAGTAAATGACTTAAATTTATAAATTACTACTACAACACTACCTGTGATTATTACTACCTCAGTGATAAACCTTAAAAAGCATTAGAATAGCAATACTTTTATTATGTAAAAATAGATATGGATTTCCTTTTTATTATTATTCAAATAAATACATTTAAATAAAATAAGATCTGTAATCTTTACTATATTTGGGTGATGCTACTTTTACATCAGTTGACAAAAGGGAAAATTTGTTTACAGAATACGGCTAATAGTAACTTCACCAGAGTATTTACTTCTGAGCTAAACAATAATATTTTTACAGCCAGGCTCACTAACATTTATTTAGTTCTGATCAGGATACCTGAGTACATAAATGTAGACAGACTTCTTATATTTAATGGCATATCAAATGAGCTTAATTAAAAATATTCTCCAATATTATAGAATCAAGTTCCCAATATAAATGTTGCCTATATTCTATAACAAATTTGGGCAAACTATGGTTATGGGCCATTTTGCAACCTGCAACAGACTGTGATCTGTTCGTCAGTGTGATATTTCTTTTTAAAAAAAAAACCCTCACAAATCTTAAATTATATAAAAAAAGCAATACATGTTCAATAATATATGACAAATTTTTAAATCTGCCTAAGTAAGTATATGGCTGATCGAGAGCTTGGATTACGATTGCGCTAAAAAATCCCATCATTCAAAGAAAATTTATTAAGTTTGTAATTTGATGTAACTTTTATCAAATAAAGTTTTTATGAAAATATATGTTCTAATAAGTTATCTCAAGTTTATGTTCTACCAGTTATTTGACATCTTTTGAAGACAATGAAATTTAAACAAAGTAATCTTAAATTATGAATTTGAACACTTATGGTCAAATAATTTTTTGGTGTGTTGTATTAGTTTTTGAGTTATCAGTAAACCATTGTCTAACAATAAGCATCTAAATTAGCTGAAAAAGATTGTGATGTCAAAATTTTGTTTTGTTCTCAAATTATTGTTGGAAGAAAATTTGGTTACATATGAGGTTACACACATGCATAGATAGAATGACAGATATTATCCTAAAGTGGTCTGAAACAGATTTTAAAAGCTTTATTCAATGAAAATTCATTAAAAATAGATAGTTAGTTTTTATCATGATCATAATATTATCTTCCGCATATTCTGGTAATGGAAAAAAATGTAAATGTGGTTGGCTGAAGATATTATGCTATTCATGTGGCTCAACTTCAGAAAAGTTTGCCCACTTTTACTCTGTAATATTTTATTTCTTGGTGCACAACTTATAATTTCAAAAATAAAATGTTTTGATTTGTAATTTTTCCCTATAGGATTCCATGTCTCCACCATGTCTTTACAGCTTAATTTAATACATTAATCCCAGTTCCCTGTTTTGCACTTTTTCAATCAATTTTATATACCATCAACACTTTCACCTGAGTCTGTAGACTCCATCAAAGGTATATTATAAAAGATTAAACAGATCTCGAATAAAAACTTTAGATTCAGTGGAAATACTAAATAAAAAAAGATTAAAATTGATTGAAAAAGTAAAAAAAAAAAAAAAGACATGATATTATAATTCTTATTTAATTAGGTTTTACATTAAAAAAAGAACGTTATTTTAAAATTGACTTTATTGCCACCCAAAAGAGTATATAAGTAATTTTTTTTCAAAAAATATTCAAATACAAGCATATTGTCTGTACTAAACTTAATGTAATTAGAAGGAACTTGAACTCAGACTTTCAAGCTCTTTATAGCTATGCACTCTATCTTATACAATTAATACATATGACCACATACATGTGAAAAAGATAAATGATCTCCAATATACTATTTCATGCTGAACCAGCACTAATTATATGGTCCAGATCACCATCTCCCACATACATATATAATCAATGTCTAAGTTTATATTAAGATAGCAAATCTTCAAATTTTAATGGACAAGTTTCAATCTACTCCACCCTCCAACTCTTTAGCCATCCATATCATGGAAAATCCGATGGTGAAACACTGATTATTATATATATATATATTTTATATGTCATAGCAACGGCCGGGACGCAAACCCACAAACATCTGCAACCAACTACTTGCTTGCATGGCGGCTGCGATACCTCTCGGCTAACAACGCAAGACGATTATTATATATTTAATACCAATTATTATGTAACCTGTTTATACATTTAATTAAACAGTGGTGTATTTAGATAATAATAAAATTGGTCTTTAGTTAGTTGTTTTTTTCTATAGTCTATCAATTAATCAGCCAATAGTTACTATATTGTCAGTGATTATCAACTTATTTACTCAGTGCTTACATATTATTCTTTAATATAAACAATAATATTAATCACTCTATTCTATTCATTTTACACAATACAAATAAAATATATTACTATTCCGATCTTACAAAAATAGATGATAGTTTTGAAATGTCCAACAACTTCAGAGCTATAACATACACAATATTTATAAGTATCATATTATAAGAAAATTAAATATATAAAACAAATATTTATCAATATTAAAAATCACAAAATATTAATTTAAATAATTCAATTCAAATCTAGTTTAACTTTATCATGTACGATGTCTATTTTTTCGAAATACAGAAAAAACAAATGAAGAAGTTTCAGATATTCTTACATCTAAAAGAACATTTAATTTAGAGGAATTGAAAAATAACAGTCTATAAGTTCTTAAACATTATATAAATACCATAAATATAAATACCATAAATTTCTTTACAAAATTAGGTTTTTACATTGTACAGGCTTAACACCTGCATTTATATATATATGTAATATATGCAGAATTCAAACTCAGACTTTCACACGATCCACAACTCTCAGTGCCATCTTATATTGCTGACCCATCTGATCACACACATGTTGAAAAGATAAATAATCACCAATATACATATTTTGTGCTAAACCAGCACTCATCAGTTGGTCCAGATTACCATTTCCACACATATATACAATCAGTACTCAGCTTTATATTAAGATAGCTAATCTTCATGCTTTAACGGACAGGCTTCAAACTACTCCAACCACAACTCTTCCACTTACAATTTCATTGAAAATATGATGACGGAATGTTCAAATCCCATGTTAGTGCCAAGGTAGTCATCCTACCCATGTTGGTCGTTAGTCATTCTGACTCCTCATGTACAATCCATTTATACATACATATGTGAGGGATAGGCAGACCTATTATGCACCATTCATATACATTAATACATAGTACAGGCTTAACACCTGCATTTATATATGTAATATATGTGAGATTCGAACTCCAACTTTCATACGACTAAACATCAACATGGGTAGGATAACAATCTTGGCAATAATGTGGGCTTTGAACATTTTATCATCAGATTTTCAATGAAATGAAAGGCTGAAGAGTTGAGGGTTGGAGTAGTTTGAAGCCTGTCCATTAAAGTATGAAGATTGGGTATCATAATATAAAGCTGAGTGCTGATTGAATATATGTGTGGAGATAGTAATGTGGACCAACTGATAAGTGCTAGTTTTGAAATACGTATATTGGTGATTATTTATCTTTTCAACATGCGTGTGATCAGGTGGGTCAGCAATATAAGATGGTACTGAGAGTTGTGGGTTGTGTGAAAGTCTGAGTTCGAATCCTGCATATAAAATTAGGTTTTATTTATTCTGCGTTAAGTAAAATTTTCCAAAATGCAACTTCCCCATACTTCTGTTCTTTTTATATCATTTATTTTATTGGGTCACAGCAAGTTTGTTATTAATTTTCAGAATATTGTACTTTTTACTACAGATACTTACTTTCTTCAATTACCAACAGATGGTTTTTTTATAAGGATTAGATATCACATTATTATTGAATTGTTAGTGAACTGTATAATTTATTTTTTATTTCCGTTCAATTATTTTATATATATTGAGTATATAAGGGTATAATGAATTCACATTTTATGTGTATTTATATACAATTGAATATGAATAAGTGTGTAAAAAAATAAACAAAATAATATTATTATGTACTTATGAAGGTAAATATAAATCTTAAAAAATTAAACAGTGTAAAATTTAGGCACATTATATATAGATAGAGCTCACAAAATAAGCTCTTAACAAGCTTTGAGAATATTCCCAACCCCAGACCAGTTTCTGCTGCTGGTATCATCAGAGAGGTGCTAGGATATTCAAGCATTAGATTAAAAATACCAGGACAAGCCCAGCACTTTATCTAATGTTTAACTATTAAGTAGAAAATCTGAAGTTTTCAGACATCTATATGTCTTCCAATCCAGCTATCTAACTTAAATAACCATATGGGACTGAAATAAGTTTCAGATACACCATATATTAATAGCTTTAGCAATATAAAATCACCAAAGCCTTAACAGCAAAAAATAAAATTACAAAAAAATCAAGTCAGATGTCACATGACCTAATTTAATAAACTTGTATTTACAAATGTTATATATAGGGCTCGCAAAATAAGCTCTTAACAAGTTTTGAGAATATGCCCAACATCAGACCAGTTTCTGCTACTGGCATCATCAGTGAGGTGCTAGGATATTTAAGCATTAGATTAAAAGTATTAGATCATAACTTGTTAAGAACTTATTTTGTGAGCTCTATATATAACATTTGCAAATGCAACCTTATTAAATTAGGTCATGTGACATCTGTTTTTTTGTGATTTTATTTTTTGATACTAAGGCTTTGGTGATTTTATATTGCTAAAGCTATTAATATATGGTGTATCTGAACTTAGTTCAGTCCCATATGGCTATTTAAGTTAGATAGCTGGATTGGAAGACATATGGATGTCTGAAATTTTCAGATATTCTACTTAATAGTTATACATTAGAAAGTGCTGGGCTTGTCCTGGTAATTTTAATCTAATGCTTGAATAACCTAGCACCTCACTGACAACTCCAGTAGCAGAAAGTGGTCTGGAGTTGGGGATATTCTCAAAGCTTGTTAAGAACTTATTTTGTGAGATCTATATATAACATTTGTAAATACAAGCTTGTTAAATTAGGTCATGTGACATCTGGCTTGATTTTTTTTTTATAATTTAGGCATATAAATTAGCAACAATAATGTAGCCTAATTTGGTTTTATATTTACTTTTTTGATAAAGCTCTTACTTAATAAAAATTGGAAAAATATTTTTGGAATAAAATAATAATGAAAAAAAAATTCATACATCAAACCTGTTTTAGAATGAGGATTTTTTTTTGGTGGTGGTGGTGGTATTTGTTAATTCACATGCTTGTTTTTTAGTTCTATTTTTAATAGATTTACAGCTAAAATGATAAAAAATCAAAATTTCTTGCATTTGGCATAAAATTACATTTATAGAGCTATAATTCTTTTTTTTTTTCCTATTGATCTTTCACAGAAGAAAGTTACATTTTTATCCATTTTTAAAATTATAATTACATGCTCTCATAAATTTGAAAAATTAGTTTTTCAATATCCAATAAACTATAAAGATATCTTATTATTTTTTATATGTTTTATATATTAGAATACATCACAATGTACATTTTATATTGCAAGATTTGAAAATTTTAAGTTTTTGATATTATATATATATATTGATAATTTTTAACAGATGTAATTATTTAAATATTTCAATGTGTAAAAATATCTGTTGAATTTTCATATTAGAAAAATCATTGTCAAATGTCAGTAAACAATAATCAATGAACAAATAAATAAATAATTATTGTAGGGCTTTAGTATCTATGTAACATCAAGAGATTGCATTTAGGCCACTTTTTTTTTCATATGTTAAATGTGTTGACCAGGAAGTGAACCCGGGTCAGCTGCTTGCAAGGCAGTTATGCTAATCGCTAGGCCATGGACACTTTTGAATGCAGAAAATATTTAGTTTTTTTATTTTCATTGATTACTATCTATTGCACCTGATGATTTTTTTCTAATATGAAAATACAAATGATATTCCCACATATTGAAATATTTAAATATATATATATATGCAACAATTAATAGTCAATGTAATTAAAATGGACATAACTGCATTTCCCAATGAGGATAGATTGGTATCATTCTACCTTTTCATAGTTGATTGTCATTTATATTGCTCCTTGGGAGATGCAGATACTTTTGTTTCAGCTACACATCATTAAACTATAAATATTTATTGTTACATTTATTAAAACTGACATTTCACTTAAAAATTGGAGGCTGTTAAAACTGGGGAGCTGTTTTGATTTTTTGAATAGTTAATTCAGATTAATTTATTCTGTACATGAATTAAAATGATAGATTCCCTTCACTGATTTAGAATAATGTCAATGAACTATGCCTACGTACCAACAAAGCTAAAGGATAGATTGGTATCTTTGTATATTTTCATTGTTTTTTTTTCTCATGTGTCAAAGAATCGGCTGGGAAGCGAACCCGCAAACCCAGGACAACTACTTGTAAGGCAGTTGCGCTGACCACTTGGCTACAAATGCTTGACATTATATTTTCATTGTTGATTGAAGGTTTTTATGGGAGGCACAGTTATTTCCATTTTATCTATCCATGCACACGCACATATATATTGCAAACACACTAATCACAGGATCATTGAATCTCTCACGTTCACTTATATACTTTCAAAAGCAATTATCTTCACCCTATTCTAAAGCCAGCTATTGTTAGCTTGAGTAATCAATGGAGTCCAAATGGTGTACTACTATAAAATTTCTATCTCTAGGCTGGTTTCTGGCTTTTGACTTCATCAGTCAAAACTACCATCTGATATTTATTATTACTCAAGTTTAGAATAGATAACTCCAGAGTAGAGTGAAGATATTTTATGCATACTAATATTTTATGTTTTTTATGATATGTATTTACATTAACATTTTAAAATTTTCTACACTTTATTTTATAGTTGAGATATGTGCTTTCAAATGAGTGATGTCTATTTCTTATATTGAAAATGTCAAGAAGTGAGGCTTTCAGTTTCATTATATATATTTTAATAGGCTTTTAATATTTTTATTATAATTATTTTATATAGATAGTGCTTTAGAATTTCTATATGTGGAAATAGTTTTAGATCTCCACTTTATATATGTTACATTGTGCACATACAATACTTTTTTTCTTTATAAATGTATTAAATAACCTCACTATTATAACATATTTTTTTAAATTCATATAAATAAAGGTACAATAAAAGACAAATTACCCCAAGATACATTTTGTGCTGAACTAGTATTCATCAGTTGGTTCATGTCACTATTTCTCATATATATTATTATTATATAAAAAATATTTATCTATATTAAATGATTACATTAACTCAACCCACATCTTTGACAACATCCGTTTTAGATAAATATAGTAATGATTATTATTAATCATTTATTAAACTAGAGATTATCTCTAGCACAAATATAAACTTTAAAACTCAATTAAAGATTAATATAGCTGATTTTTTTAAAATTAAACACGCAAATACATAAGAGTTATTTACATTTTTTTCCATATGTAATAGCTTTATGAATATATTAAATAATCTCAATATTACCAAAATCAGATATATTAATCTTTAATCGAGATTTGAAGTTTATATCTGTGCTAGAAATAATCTTTAGTTTAGGTAATGATTAATAATAGTGGATGGTGTCAAACATGTTGGTTGGGTTAGTTTGACATTGTAATTCAAAATGTAATTACTTTTTTTCTGTTAGAAAAATATATATATTTTTAAAAAATACATATTTTTAAATTGCTATTTATTCAAAAATATACAACAACAACAAAAAAATTAAAGTGAAAAAAAATATGTCAGTGTAAAAAAGCCATCTAAATTATTCAGTTTTGTTTTAAAACTTAAACCAAACTTTATTTACTATAAACATCCTCATTGTTTAAAAGTTTGATTTTTTACATTTGAATGTGATTTCATAAGAATGGAAACAATAGTGCTGAAACATTAATAACATTTTGTTTATATATGCAATCTGTTATTCTGCAAATTTAATAAATGTCACATATCAAAAATAAGCTTACAGTTCATTGATTCCTATATCAAACAATAAATTGAACTTTTTTAATTATAAAGTTTTATTTACATATACATATATGTTAAGAGTAAGATATTAAGTGTTGTGCTACAAAATAAGTAAGGAAGTGGACATCAAAATTATCTACATACCCTTCATTATAGATATAACCAAATGGATTTAAAAATATAAAAACTTTTAATTTATAAATCATTTTATTTTCAATGTTTATTAAAGGTTGGATTTACACAAAATCTTATTGATAAGAAAATTAGGCAATTTTACTCTAAGATAAACAATAACGCAGTTAATCTTGATAGACAAAGGCTATTACTCCCATACTTTCCGAGTATGCACAAAAAACTTTGTACCATTTTTAATAAGAAATACCACTTGTGCTTTCATACCCACCCCCCAACTCCAACAAATTAATCAATAGCACCAAAGACAGATTACCACCCTTGCAAACACTTCAGGTGGTGTGCAGTTTTGCCTGCCCTATAGCAAATTGTTGCGCCTCATACTTCGGTGAGACCATAGCCTCTTTGTTTATGCAGCTGTCTCAACATATATATTCTTACAACAGAGCACTAATAGACCCAACATGTAACTCAATTTTTACCCAGAATTGCAGCTCAGAAGGGCATGATTGCAAGCCAAAGGACCCTGTGGTTGTTTGCAGAGAATGGCATGATTTAAAAAGAAAAGTGAAAGAGGTTTGCTTTATTGCTAGAGACAATCATACCATCAACAAAAAAGACACATGCTACAATATATCCAAGAAATGGAATACATAAAATCATTTGCATAAATTTGCATTGCAATTAACTATTTTCGTTAGTTACAATATAGCTATGACTATGAGGACTACGTTCCGTGAAAGCACTCAGACACACTTATACATATTTATTTTGTATTACTTTGTATTATTTTAATATATAAAGACTTTAAAAATTCAACTTTGTGTGTGTATGCAATCATATTAAGTACTATTTTACAACAAAATTTAAACATCTCACATTTCAATTCATTTTATTATAAATATTCATCATTGTTAGAAGTTCCAGACAATCATTTCTACCTATACAGGTATTTTATGAATTTATCAGGTAAGATAAAATTCTAAAAAATACTTTGATCTTCACAATTGTGTTGAAACTCTGATATTTAATTATTGTAAATGTGACCTGTTTGATTTTAGAGCTTGAGTTTATTTGCAACTCATTACAAAATTTGTTTTAAACATCTGGAAGAAGTGTTAATGGAATTTTTTTTTAGTAAGATTATATATGTATATATTCTGTATGAATATTTTAATGTATAAGATAATTATAATTAAAATACTAAAAATTAAAATTAAAGACATCTACTACCTGGAACATTTTTACTTGTAAAAGTATTGTTTAGAAATGTTTTGCATATAGAATTGCTGTTATAAATAATGAATGCCTCTCTCCCAGAATATATAATACCAAAATTGCATAAAAAATGTTTATATAAAAACAGAATTGGTTGTATCTAAATAAGTTTAATCACATATATATACAGACTAGCAAAAAAAATGTAATTCTTCTACCCATATTTTTTTGTTGAGTAAAGAAATAAAAAGAAAAATATAAAAAATTCAATACTTGTATATCAGTGAAACCAGCTGCCTAATTAAAAAATAATTAAAAAACATAAAACATGATTGAGAAAAACACAGGTGTAACTAATTGGTTTACAAATGAAAAAGGTACACTTTTCACAATAATTTAAAAATGCATTATGAAAAAAAAAATTTGAATGCTACAAAAAAAAAACAACTAACACACATATATATATATATACAAACAATAAAGTTAAGAAAATATAACAATTAGCATAGAATAAAAATAAAAAAATAAAGAATTTAACACTTTTAAATTTATTAATTTTAAATTTAATTATAAATTGTACATTTAGATATGTTAGTTTTAAAATTAAGCATTTTTAATGTTTTACATGTTCTATACTAAATAATTAAAGAATTGTGTACAATTGTACTTGTCAGTTATTGTTAATAAGCTTTTTTTTAGAAAATAA
Organism: Epiperipatus broadwayi; assembly: GCA_028023455.1. NCBI lineage: Eukaryota > Metazoa > Onychophora > Udeonychophora > Euonychophora > Peripatidae > Epiperipatus > Epiperipatus broadwayi. Next base: position 2,668,781 of record JAQFVV010012524.1, read on the forward strand.
ATATTAATTATTAATCATTTGCTTATGTGTATTTATTTTAATAATATTTATAAATAAGGAGAACAAAATATTGTACTTAATTATATTGTATCAATTTATAGATTGTATCAATTTATACTCACATGCAGTGCATGTACATATATGCAAACATTGCATGAAAAATATATATTGTATATATAATTATTCAACCATTTTTATTTACAAACTAATATTTTAAAATGAAACTAATTTTGTCAAAACAAAATTAATTTTCTTTTTTGTAATTAAAAGTAGTTTTGCATTGAAATAATATAATTTGTTATAATAAATATATAATAAGTAAGATTGCACATTGAAATCATCTATTACATTCTAAAAATTTTGTATATTAAATGCCCATACATCTTTTTTTTCTATTAAAAATAATTATTTTAATATAAAACATTTGCAAAAATTATTCTAAATGTGTAATCTATAGCTTCATTTTGAATATAGTGTTGAAAACTATAAGAAATTCTATCCTGGATGTTCTAACACACACATGGTGTGGACTATTTTTTGTACTTCTTTAAAGATGAGCAATTATAAAATTGATGATTTCACACTCAATAAAATAGAGCACACAAAAAAAAGAATTACTAACCTAGCAAATCATTTATACACTAATAAATATGTAATCTACTCAACAAAATCAAAATATTGGGTGGAGAAAAAAAAGCTGCTTGTAAGACAATGCCAAATGACTCTATATATAATGACTGAAAGTAACCCATTAAGTTTGATCTTAGAAAAAAAAAGTAAAAGTCATGAAAAACCTTCATAGGTAAATATATAAAATTATGACCAATAGTTGCCTATAATAAAATAGTTTAGTTTATTAGAGTAGCAACAGCAGCTACTTCTCATAAATGATCCTACAGAGAAACAAAAATGATATAATATATTAATAATAATAATAATAATAATAATAATAATAATAATAATAATATTATTATTATTATTATTATTATTAATATACTACAATGATTCTAGAAACCAATCTGAGAATAATAAATATGGCTATATACAGGAATATACTAGTTTATTATTCTATATTTGATAATTTGTGAAGGGTGTCTTTTAACTTCCACAGAATTTTTTTCTAAAATATTTCAACTCTACAACTTAAGGTAGCTCTCTAATGTTTTATATTGTCTATTATATCTTCCCAATAAAATAACACATTGAATGTCTTTAAATGTCTTTGAAATAATCTTTATAATGCCAAATGAGGTCTACCTTTCCTGTGAAAACATAATCAGATTCACCAACACCAGCCTTTTGGGAATTCTTGGATTGTTTGTTTGTTTTACATGTCCATTCCTAAGAAGGTGTGATTTTACAATAGTGGATTCTATAGTATCATCTGCAACAAGTTGAAGAACATATTAGTTGTTACTATGATCTTGCTATTATACTTTTAATATTTTTTGAAACATTCTTAAATAAAAAATTTCTAATGCATTTATATTGCATTGATACAAAGTCGGTACATGTATATACGCACACACACAAGCAATGTAAATACTCTATTTTTTATTTACTTGCAACTTATGATAAAAAATAAATATAGTTTTCTTTCAATACTTTATAAAATACACTGTAAAATAAAATATTAATATTTCTGATTAAATAGTTTAAGGCTTTCATATAATCTACTAAAATAATATTCTCTAAAAAAATAAAATTAATATGCCATTGTAAATCTCAATAAGTGATTTCTACTTGTATATGCCGCGGGGGTAATTAAAAAGGGGTTTATTTTAAATTATAATTGTAGTAAAAGTTAAAAGCTTATAGAAATGATTTTGAGAAAGATTAAATGCTCGACTTTTAAACTAATGTAAATTAGATTGTTCTCTTAAAACACGCACACACGTATGCATCAAAGGTGTGAATGAGTATAAATTTTTTCTAACTGAGATTGCAATGTGAGATTGCATAAACCTAAGATTGCCTCAAGCATATGGATTGAATGAACATTACGTATGACACGGACCCCAACGACAACTCAAAGAATATTGAACTCTGGGTGGAGATTGGATCCTCAGATAATAACCAACCCATATAAATATGAGTCTTAGTCTTTGTCTTTAATCTTTTACACTTTTTTTATGCTTATGCTTATAGTTTTTTTTTTTGATTCCTACGGAAGCTACAACTAGAACTTTTCTCTTTTTTTTGCTATCCGGTTTATCCAATATGATCACTATGAAATTAACATTTAGAGCGTCGATCGTCATGATGGGCTAAGAAACCCTTCAGTGATTGATCGACGCTCCGCCGCCAGAACATCTCCACAGCTATGAATGATCAACAACAGTGCCGTCCGAACATCGTACTCCAATCAGTCCAAGGACGTTGTTCTGTTTAATATACAAGAATCGTCCAAACATACTACGCTGAACTTATATAAAATGAATAACCATTTATTATGGAAACATTATCCACCAGGTTCGAACCCTCACCAAATTAGAAGCAGCAGAAGACTACGCAAAATCCTAGGTAAACACTTTATTTCTTTTATGCTCCCATTCATTCTTTACGTAGACTTTAAAAGGCAATCTTACAATTAATTAAATTCGACTTTCGTAAATCAAAATATAAAATGATCCGTAATCCCTCATATTTGAATCTTAATATTTTAATCTTAACTTTCGTAAATAAAAAGATATCAGATGCCACATAGTTCCTCATATTTAAATCTTAGGACTTTTCCTGTTATGAACTTTGATCATAATTATTATTTTCTTTCGCAGATAAATTATCACACACACCTAATTTCAAATGTAAAGGAAGGAAATATATTTTATCATCCATGTTTATTATGCATAATATGTTCTTTTCTGTGCGAGTGCGAGAATGCGTGTATGTGCGTGCAAATAAAGTTATTAATCAATGTTTCATTTTTTTATATTCAAATAAATTCTTTTTTTATTTAAACAAGTCGAGCATTCCTCAAATCATTCTCTATAATTAAAATATATTTTTTAATTATTATAATCAGCATTTATTCATGCAATTAATTATTTTACTTTTAAATTTGTCTTTCTTGTATTTTTTTGTTTTGTTTATTTCTTTAAATTTCATCGTGCCGTAAGTCACGATGTTTATTTACTATGTAGTTAAGATAGGTTTAAGAGTTGGGAGGGCCTATTATTAATAAGTATAAGTAAATGTCAATAAAGCTAGTGTGAATAATTCTATTGGACTGTATGATAAAGGGGGGATGATATTATAAGCTTCTAATTTTTTTTATATAAGGATACATAAATCAAACATTCGTATTAGTTGCAAATAACCAATGACCCGGTCCAATATTTGGACCGATCTATTAATCAACCAAGCTTCTTCTCCATTGGTTATTATTGTGTCTTTTGCCAGAATGATATTCTTGAAACAATTACATCGCGACCCTGAGTGACCCTTATTGGTCCATGCTGGGAGTTTGAGCTTATGGGCGGGGATTAGACTTCGAAATCATTTTGATATAACGTAAGGTGATGCGAGAAATTAAATTGTAAATTAAATCATCATATCTGGCGCCCCCTTGTGTTGATAATGAACAACTATCGATATAGGAAAATAAATAAAGCTTTACGCTATATCATGTTTTTTTCGGAGCTCTCAATTCCTATATGAACGGTTGAATAAGGCGACCGGTTACAATATTAATAATAATAATAATAATAATAATAATAATAATAATATTATTATTATTATTATTATTATTATTATTATTATTATTATTATTATTATTATTAATATACTACAATGATTCTAGAAACCAATCTGAGAATAATAAATATGGCTATATACAGGAATATACTAGTTTATTATTCTATATTTGATAATTTGTGAAGGGTGTCTTTTAACTTCCACAGAATTTTTTTCTAAAATATTTCAACTCTACAACTTAAGGTAGCTCTCTAATGTTTTATATTGTCTATTATATCTTCCCAATAAAATAACACATTGAATGTCTTTAAATGTCTTTGAAATAATCTTTATAATGCCAAATGAGGTCTACCTTTCCTGTGAAAACATAATCAGATTCATCAACACCAACCTTTTGGGAATTCTTGGATTGTTTGTTTGTTTTACATGTCCATTCCTAAGAAGGTGTGATTTTACAATAGTGGATTCTATAGTATCATCTGCAACAAGTTGAAGAACATATTAGTTGTTACTATGATCTTGCTATTATACTTTTAATATTTTTTGAAACATTCTTAAATAAAAAATTTCTAATGCATTTATATTGCATTGATACAAAGTTAAATCTCACTTTTGTCCTATAAATTAGGTAAAATAATAGCTGTATAGATAGATAACTTGAATGCAATATTTATTACACTGGCATGAAACAACTCATCAAACACCTTTTCTTTATCTTGCTAAAAGTAGCTGCACATTGTCTTCCATTCTCCACCTCAATGTCTATGCCCACACATTTTAAAGCTATCAAAATATTAAAATTGCGTTATGTTTTCAACTTACTGTCATCTAATATAAATGTTACTGAAGCATCACCAGCATATACACAACTTGAGATTTTCAGATATTAAATATTAATGACATTTATATATTTTATTCAGTACATTAAGTACAACATATAGATCATTTTTTGAACTAGCAAAAATAGCACAGCAACATACTTTAATCCAGAATCCAATAAAATGAAGTTTTTGTTTTACTATTAATTTATTCAAATTAGAAATTTTACCATTAAGCCTGTATTGAATTTTGATTCCTGATTCATTATATCACATCATCATCATCAACCATTATCAATCCATGGCAGGATAAAAGTTTCCGATCTTTAGCTTTTCTTCTCCACATCACCCCTTCACACTTTCTTATTTCTTCTATCCATCTCACTTGTTGTCTGGCTTTTTTACAATCTCTTGGAATCCAGTTTAAGATTTCAATTGTCGATCTATTATCATCTCTTCTAGCAATATGTCCAGCCAACTCTACTTCACATATAAATAATTAAATGTTAACTGCAATAAAAATAGAAAACAATGTTGAAGCAAGTACAGTTTTTATTTCATATGCCTCAGATTTTGCACTTATAGTAATACTTATTTTCTTTTATTCCATCATATGGAAAGTATTTAATATGAATCTATTCTGTGGCCCAACTAATTTCAAACAATATCACAAACTTCTTTGATTAAATGAATCAAATGTTTTCACCAAATCAATAAAAGCAATATGTAAATTATTCTCTTTTTTTCCGATATTTTTCTTGCCATTTCCTGATATCAAAATCTGTGTCTATAGAATTTCTTGATGTTTTAAAACCCACATTGAGTCTCTGGTAATTATTTATTCAAATTATTTAATAAAATATTATTCCACAATAATTACTACACTCTTGACTATTTCTTTTATTTTTGAAAATTGAAACAATAAATCACTCTTAATATCAAACATCACATTTTTATGAGATCATACATTTTTAAAAAACTCCTATAATTTTGAAGTTAACATATCACCATATGTTTAAAACCTCCAGTTACTCTTCTCATTAAGACTTGTAGACCTTTTAATTTAAAGACCATAGAGAGTTGTTTTGATATCACTAAGCTAGATATTTTATCCAAATATAAAGAATAGATGAAATGGATATATCCTTAAAGTAGCCATCTCAATTCTTGTTTCATTATTTAAAGATATACCACTAAACATCATATGATCATCATTCTTTATACTTACACAAGCTGTTTACACAGATGCTAAACTCTCCATACCCACAGATCCCGATCCAATGCTCACCACTGATAAAAGCCGCAAGCAAAAACTAGTCTGTGGATATAGGATGAATAGGCACTAGATAGGGATTTTATGCATAAATCTTCTTGCTTCCATTAAATGCTATGGCTTGCACTGAGTGGCATTACTGTATGAAGAGTTTAGCCTCTGTGTATTCAACAGATAATCAGAATAATTCTTCCACCTGTTCAAAATATCATCATTACCATATAAGAGAATGCTTTTACTTTTTCAGGTTCATATATTGTTTTTAATGTATCAAAAAAATTAATGTAACTATGATCTATAAATATTTGTAGCACCTTTGCCATTTTAATTCACTAATCATTATCATCTTTCTTGATAGTTATTGAACTTCTGCCTTTAAATCTATATTTATTTTGAATTTCATATTTAATTATTTGCTTTGTCTAGCAGAATATGTCACATGTTTACTTTTATTCAAGTTAATAATAATAAGATCATTATTAGTAAATCAGCATAATTTTTTTTTTAGTGAATTCAAGAATGAATTAACTTGTATCCATATTTCACAAGAGAATTCCATGTTTCAGTAACATGACAATTCTAAAAGTTCAAATTAACAATTGTAGTGTGTAATAGCTGTATAGTAATTGGTTTAAACATCAACTTAAATTTGGTATTCACATTTTCCTAAAAAATCAATGGTTTTGCTTCTGGGTTATGTTGTGTTTCATACAAATTAATGTGTTATCCCTAATAGCTGAATATATTTTTATAAAATATAAACATATTTTGAATTTGTTAAATTAACATTGAACAATTTCAATAGATGATGAAAAGTGTCCAAAGTACAAGGACAAATAAAATATGATCATCGCAAACCTTCAGACAATCAGTTACTTTTTTAGAGATATTTCAGTATTTATCTAAAACATCAAACCTTTCCATTTCATTTTGTAAAAATCTGTTTTTATAATCATTATCCATTGTCCTTTTCTAGTATCATAAATATTTTGTATTTTGACTAGCAAGTTTCACAATTTTGGTATACAAATATTTATTATGATGAGTGTTCTTGTTTTTAACCAATCTGGAATAAATTGTTTCCAATATCCTCAAGATATTCATATATATTAAATTTTTTACCATCTCCTCTTATACACTTTGATACAATATTTTTTTTATAACTCCTTCTGTATTTTGTTTACAGTTTTGACTGTCCTGCAGTCTTCATCAGAGCTACAACATTTTAACACATAATCATATAACCATTATTTTATATATGTATTAATATACATATTTTATATTACCATTCCTAATCAATTTTAACTTTAACTCTATTACTTTGTTTTTCTTATTTTTTACTTATATTTTCTTATTGTTTTTTTTTTTACATATTTTTACTTTCATTTTATTCCTATTTTTTTTATTTTACTCTATTTTATCTATCATTCCACATTTATTCTTTAATATATCACTACAACCTTTCCATTTTATTTTTTATATATACTTATTTCCCAACATCTTTTATTATCTTTTATTATTTAATATATTTATTCCTTTATTAATATTCCTATTTTAGGAATAAATATACATAAAAAATAAAATGGAAAAGTTGTAGTGATATATTAAAAAATAAATGTAGAATGATAGATAAGATAGAATAAAATAAAAAATAGGAATAAAATGAAAGTAAAAATAAATTTAAAAAATAATAAGAAAATATAAGTAAGAAATAAAAAAAGCAAAGCTATAGAGTTAAAGTTAAAAATGATTATGAGTGGTAATATATATATATAATGGTTATATGATTATATGTTTAAATATTGTAGCTCTGATGAAGACCGCTGAATAGTTGAAACTGTAAGTAAAATAAAGGAGTTATAAAAAAGATTGCATTAGAGTGTATAAGAGAAGATGATAAAAAAATTTAATGTATATGAATATAGGAGAAGATATAAGAATAATATCCTCAAGGTATGCATTCCTTTCATGATTTTGTGATTGTTATGAGCTCGTCAAATCTATTATAGTAAAAAGGGATGCATGATGTTTAATCAATATTTTTTAAGACATAAAGTAGATTAATCAGTTTTTTAAAATTTTATATGGAGTAGCCCTTAATTATGATAATGTAAATTTAAAAAGTGATAAGTTATGGTTTGGTACATCATCACCACTTCTCATGCTTGCTCAGAGTTTATAGTTCACTAAAAAGGCAAAAGGTGGCTTCTAGAGGGTCACATTAGATCCTAAAATCTAGGTGCAGTGCTTTCAGATCTAAGATGCCTAATTGATGAAATCCACAAGCTAGAGATTAGTTTGGTGATATTGGATGATTTTATGCACAAAAGTTCTTGCATCCATTGATTACTCTGGCTTGCATTGAGTAGCACTACTGCATAGAAAGTTTTGCCTCTATATGGTTTGTTAGTTTAGAGGAATGATCTAACTTAATAAATTTGAAGGCAATGGTAAGTTAAACAGATTTCCCCTTTCTTGCATATTTCAAAAGTCAATATCAGAATTGAAACTCCTATCAATACATAAAATTGTGATCGATTGGTAGAGATCAGTGAATCAGATTTTATAGATTAGTTCATAAATGTGCATTTAAAATGATAATAAATCCAAAATATAATTGCCTTATCATTTGAAATATTTTCAATAAAGATTGTTTATTGTGCTGCATAGGCTAAAATAGAAATATATTTATCATGTTTAATCAATTTGGTCAACAACCATAACAAAGTCAATAATTTTTGAAAGATGCAAATTATTAGAGGAGTGCTGAGTATTAAGAGATATTGCATTATACCTATGTTATTTTGAAAAGGATTTCCATTTTTGACTTTAATATATATTCAATTCTTAATTGAAATAATTTCATTATATTTTTGTAGTTGAAAACAAAATCAATCTGTAGATGCTATAACAGATAATTAAATGTACCATACTTGTAAATAATGGGTCATTTTCCATTTTGGAAGTTTAGGATATTTATTTTTTCAGTCATGGTTAGTGGGAATAGTAAATTTCTTACAATTCCACTGGAGTTGTCATTTATACTTTCATTGTGTTTTTTATTAATCAGAAGTTTTATTGCAACACACTCTGGTTAAAAATTGGCAATATTTGTTCCATATGAAAAACATTCTACTTAGAAGTCAATTCTGTTAAAGTTGTCCTCCATTTCTATATAGGGTATATGAGCACAGACTTTCACACCACCCACCACTCTCCACTCTATCTCATAACACTGATACACTTGAATACATATATTTCGAAAAGATAAATAATCACCAATATGCGCATTTCATGCTAAACCAGCAATCATCAGCTGGTCCAGATTACCATCTCTACACATATATGCTACAAGTGCTCAGATATATATTAAGATAGCCAATCTTCATACTTTAATGGACAGGCTTCAATCCACTCCACATTCCAACTCTTCAACCGTCCATCCAATTGAAAATCTGATGATGAAACGCTCAAAGGCCACCCTGAGGCTGAGATTCTTGTCACACCCATGTTGACCCAAGGTCAATCTGACCCCTCATGTACAGGACACAATCCATTCAACACATATACAAGGGATACCTAAATACATTTTATTCTCTACTGTTCTATCAATTATTTTGATTTAGGATTAAATTTAAAAAACAACATAGAGAATTTTAAAAAAAAAATTCAAAGAAAAGAGATTGGTTCCCGATTAAGTTACAAAAAAAAAAAAAGATGTTCGTATCTGGGTTAAATTGAAGGTAATGAATTTTAGGTTAAGATTTTTGACAAAAAAAAAAGGGATTTTGTAGGAGGGTAGTAGTCATCCTGCTATTACATTCTGATTTTAGATTCATTTAAAGACTTTAAAATGTACATCTATAATATATACACTGTTTGTTTTTTAAAAAAATATCTTAAAAAAAGAAAAACTATACGAAATTTATGAATTATTTATAGATATATGAAGTCACGTGAAAAGTTTTGAATTTCTTAAACGACTTCATTTCGTTATTCTTAAATTTATTGCAAAGTACAGAATGAAATTAATTTTGAACAAAAAAAGAAAACAGTCGTCTATAATTTCGTTTTTAAAAGAATATACAAAATTCTTAAATTAAAAATTGTATTTATCACATTGAGATTATGGACGTCTTCTTTATAATCATCATTATTTAGTCTTTGTTTTGATTATTATTAAGTTGATTTTTTTTGCATGTGTGTGTGTGTGTGTTTGGTTAACTCTATTTAGTTTTTTTCTTTTTTAGATTGAATGTTTAATCTGTATTGCTCGAGGCTAATATTACTTGTATAATTACAAGATAGAAAATAAAACCCAGAATTTTACAATTTTTGATTGAAATGCTTTTTTTTTTTTTTTTCAGAAATAAAAATAATGTATGGGGAGAGGGAATTAATAGAAAAGTTTCACGATTTCTACGAACTATTATTTAAAGAAGTATTGAAGAAACTGAAATAATTCAAAAATACTTTTTTTATTCAGAACAATTTTGTTCTAAAGAAATTGCATCATAATACAAAGCATGGTTTTATAATGATAACCCTTTTAGATTGATAAAGAAAGAAATTAATTGTTAAAGCATTAAAAAAATACGTAAATAATTTAATATTTTTTAAATACAATATTCCTCAATATGACATGATATAACATAATGACTTCTTAGATAGAGAGAGATATTTCTATGTATAAAGAAACGCTCACAAAATTATTTTTGCCAATTCATTATTCTCTTTCAATCTTTTATTGCCAAATCATTTTCTTTCTTTTTTCTAAGTCTATTTTTTAAAAAGTTGTTTTATTAGTTCCAATATCTTTTCATTATAAAAGATTACATCATCTACTCTTATGTTTCTCCGATTCCACATACAATTTATCTTAGTTTTCTTTTCATCATCATCAACCATTATCAATCCACTGCAGGATGAAGATCTCTCCAAGTTTAATCCATCTTCTCTGATCTTTAGCTTCTCTTCTCCACAACACCCCTGCACATTTTCTTATTTCATCCATCCATCTCACATGTGGTCTCTTTCTGCGTCTTTTACAATCTCTTGGAATCCAGTTTAAAATTTCAATTGTCCATCTATTATCATCTCTTCTAGAAATATGTCCAGCCCAATTCCATTTCAATCTTTTAATTTTTTCAATAAGGTCAGTAACACCTGTTTGTTGTCTTACCCATACATTGCATTTTCAATCTCTTCTTGTTACTCCCAACATACACCTCTCCATACTCCTTTGAGTGGTCTGAAGTCTCTGTATTGCTCTTCTATTAAGTGTCCAAGTCTCAGATCCATAAGTAAGAACTGGTAAAACACATTTGTTAAAAAACATCCTTTTCAAACACATAGGCATATTTCCTTTTAGTATCAAATTATTTCTACCAAAAGCACTCCAACCAAGTTTAATTCTATGATTAATTTCTTCCATTATGTTTCCATCTGTATTAATAATCTGACCAAGGTATTTGTAACTGTTAACTTCTTCTAATTCTTCATAATCAATCTTTATTTTCATATTTTGAGCAAATCGATTAAACATTACTTTAGTCTTTTTAACATTAGTTTTCTTTTAAGATCCTATATTTCAAAAATAAGCATTCTATATTCAACCTTCCATCTACTTGCAACACTATATCTACAATCAAAATTTTTATTTTATTTTTGTCTCATTTTTTATTTTTAAGGTTTGTATCCTTGCCCCAAGTAACAAAACAATTTTCTTTAACATTAATCATATACCATATTATTTTACATAATCTTTATTTAAATCAGGCAAAATTCTCCATTTAGTAGTGCCACTCAGTGCCAACCAGAGTAATCAATGGATGCCAGAAGGCTTGCACATAAAATTTCCATCTAGTGCCTACTCAATCTATATTCCCAGACTAGTTTCTGGCTTATGGCCTTCATCAGTGAGAAGCTTTGGATCTGAGAGCACTGCACCTAGATCTTAGGATCTAATGCAACCTTCCAGTGGCCACCTTTTATCTCTACTTAACTACAAAACTATGAGAATAAAATTTATTACACTGATTGACACTACTAAATGGAAAGTTTTGCCTGTTTTAATATCAGTTATGTGGTAGCATACAAAATAGTGATCATGTGATGTTTAGTGGTTTAATGCCAATCCTGTCTACAATCATTATTTTATAATTCAATATGGCTATTATATGTTTCAATGAGCAAACAAAAGTCATCTATCAGGCTGCCAATCTTAACTAGTGTTATTTTGGAGTAGGACTTATAAGCATCCTCAAAAAACATGCTAGGAATTATTTTTTGGTTAGATCTTAATTTTGGGGAAACATGGTATGCAATGCTTTCTTCACAAACTTTCCTCCATTTCGGATATTTCTTAAAAGAAATCTGAGTGAATTTATATTTTACAGGATCTTCATTTTTTAATTCTTTTAGATTTATTAGTGTGTTTTTCATCTTGACTTCTCCCATATCACAATCATTCACTAGCAGAAAAACTCAGACTACTCTGGCAATTCATCAGGTCATGTAGAGATATTTAATACCTAAATGTCTACACTCATGTGAGAATTTGATATTTTTATCCCAATAAGCTCATACAAGATAAGGAATAGTTTCTATCCATTTTTAATGTTCTATGGAAGGATATTTAACCATTTCAAAGTAAATATATATTTTCAAATTTTTTACTTTCTGTTAAATCTCTTTTATTTCAATTCCACCATATTATAATCGTGTATTAGTATAATAATTCAGAATACCCATTCTCATTCTAAAATTGGAAAACGAATATTACTAGGTATTAGTTGACGGTTGTGATATTGGTAAAATTGAGAAGTGATAAGCACTGTTAAAAGCAAAAAAAATGTAAAATATCTTGGTTTTTGATTGTGTTTTATATAATATGAAAAATTAACATGTTCATATTTTGATATATATATAGATCATTTATCTTTTTCACATGTGTGTGGTCATGTATATTGGTTGTCTGAGATAGAGTGGACAGCTAAAAGGGGCTTAAAAGTCTAAGGTATTATATATATATATTGTTAGAAGAGATGATAATAGATGGACAATTAAAATCTTAAACTGGATTCCAAGAGATTGTAAAAGACCCAGAAAGAGACCGCATGTGAGATGGATGGCTGAAATAAGAAAGTGTGCATGGGTGATGTGGAGAAAAAAAGCTAAAGATCAGAGAAGATGGATTGAACATGGAGTGACCTTCATCCTGCAGTGGATTGATGATTGTATCTATTGAAGTTAGAGATGAGTTTCTCTAATTATAAAATACCAGTCATAACAATTTTTTCTTTCTCTTTTGAGTTTGATGGTGAATACATTAACCTATAAAGCCTTGGACATTGTTGCTATAACAACGATCATATTGACAAAAAATATTTATTATTAAATGTATTGCATAAAATTGTGAATTAACCTTATTCATTTTAAAATTAATAGAAATAATAAAAAGTCAGATGTCACATGACTTATATATAGCTTGCAATTACCCATATATAAACTTAAGAGCATGCTAACACTCTAAACAAGCTTTTTTTATTATGATAAATGCTACTACAAGAGAAGGCATTCAAATCATCTTTATCTTAGATTGTCCCCATCCCCAGACCGGTTTCGACCTATGGGTCTCTTCAGTGAGGAGTTGGGACATTAGATTCAAAAAACCAACTCAAGCTAAGCATTTATCTAAAAGATAATTCTCAAGAAGAAGATCTAAACCTTTAGACATCTGCATGTCTTTAAAGTCAGCTCTCCAACTGAAAAAATTATATGGGCCTGAACTTAATTCAGATACTCCATATATTAATAGGCTTAGCCATTTAATTTAGCCAAAGCCCCAACAGCAAAATAATAATAGTAATAATAAAAAGTCAGATGTCATATGACTTATATATAGCTTGCAATTACCAATATGTAAACTTAAGAGCATGCTAATGCTCTAAACTAGCTTTTTTTAAAAATTAATATGCAAATAATAAAGTTTTTACTATTGATGAAATTGTTATTTCTTTAATATGTATATTTTTGTTACTGCATTCACCATAGTAGATTCCTATTAAAACAGCAAATCTTTAATATCTCTAGTATATGTGTTGTTTTATTTGTATAATATTATATTTGAAAGATGTGTAAAAAGTTTATTTCCATTGTAGTATGAGAGAATGTAGTCTTAATTGTTTAATTTATGTTGGAGTGAAACGATCTTATTTGTATCTTAAAAATGTTAATGTATCTTATATAATAATTGTAAAATATATATTTTTTGTCATTATTTTATGTAATAAAATTTTGATTAGAGATATGGTGTTGAAATTGGCTAAAGAGTTAATAAAAGGTACTGCTATAGTTTTTCTGACATCAATGGGAAAAGTTATAAATAGAACTGAATAAAAAACTCTATTTTGGCTTCAATATAAGTGAATCTAAGTTCTTCAATAGAAGTGAATCTAAGTTCTTTCTTATGGTTTTATTTATATTTACTTTTAAAAGTATATTATTGTAAAACAGATAGAATGATGAGCTAAAAACAATAATTTTCATCCATTGACAGAACAGAGTCATTGAATTTGTGAGAGGCAACAATTTATTGAAATGTGAAAATTAATTCTTAGCATTTCAAAAACCCATCAGACTGTTCTTTGCTTTTAAAATGCATATTATCTATTTTTCAATGGTAAAATCTAAATATTAACAAGTGAAAAATGTATACAAAGATTATGTTGACCTACCAATATAATTTTATAAGTTTGATGAATAATTTATACATTAAATAGAAATTGGTTCAGTTTCCATAGTATCATAATGGGTAAAACAAGTGTCTGTTCACTTGTAATGTTTTATAAATTGATTACTTGCTAAATGAAAAGATATCTACATAGCACCATCATGTATTTAAATTGGTGTTTGCACACTTATAACCTTATATCGATCAAATATCTGCTAAATGAAAAGATAATTTGAATATTTGGAAAATATCACAATTAACAAAATGTGCTTCAAATTTTATAGCTTTTCATGATATTTCTTCATTTTCTGAAATAATAAAACATTGTCATATCACAATTTAAGAAATAAACACTCAAACTTTGGTACTATTTTAGAAAGATCATAATTAAAGACTACTACTCAGATTTTTTATATTTATAATTATTATAAATATATATATATATTCTCTTCATTTAAAATGTATAATAATTATTTATAGAAATACTAGTATAATTTTAGATCAAGTAGTAATCTATTTACATACCTAAATATAGGAGAGTTATGTCTTTCTAAGTTTGAATTTATATTTTGAAGCATAATAATTATTATTTTAATTTAAAATTTTCATTTTTTTATTTATTGATTATAAACTAACTTCAGGTATATCATTTATAAAGGAGTTCAAAAATTATATCATAATAAGTATTTATTTTATTTTCTCTTAAATTTATATTAATAAATAAATAGATTTATATATGTTTATATTTTGATTAATATATTTTTTTATAAAGGATAAAAAAAAAATATCTTGAACTTTGTTATATTTTGGAAAATATAAATATTCTGCAATAAGTTTGTTACATAAACATGTGTTAATATTTAGTATCGAATAAGTGGAGATTGAGGTGCAATCACTCATTTAAATATGAAGTCAATGTCAATTGAAAACCTATTGTTTAAAGCATAATCAGATTATATGCATTTATTTTAAATGTTTATTTTGTCATTCAATTTTACAATGCAAATTTATTGGTTAATCATATTTGATGAGTCAATATTCACTAATTGATCATACCACATAATTCATTAGAAGCAGTTACAAAATGGTTCAGAAAATCAAAATCACATATATATTATTCCTGTTGTGTATTCTTAATATTGGGGGGGGGGGCATCAATCTCAATATTATTACAACACAATACTGGATAATATTCTTGTTGACAGTCCAATTAGACAACCATTTTTTATAGTGTAGTGTTTTTTATTAAGAGGGTGGACATGTCTTGATCAATCCAATTTAGACAAACAATAATAAAGGTAATTCCTTTTGGTAGGTAGTTAGATGTTGCTAATGCATATTTGATAATGCTGATTGATTGTTTTCTGTTTATTGATCTTTAAATGTTTGTGATATCTAGGCATGCTATCCTAAATTTGGTGTTGATAGTCTAATTTTTGATTTGTTGATACAATCAAACAATGATTTGATGGTAAATGGGTCATATCCTAATTTATTGGTATGCCACTCATTAATTATTTTAATAGCATTGTAGTAGTTGGCTTTCCCAAAATCTGTCATTAACCTGAGCAGTCAGGTTTGTATTATTTTTCATTTGCAAACATTCATAGGGGAATAGCTGCTGAATAATATATTTTAAAATATCCACTTTTGGTGAATGCACTATTTCAGTGTTTTCTAAAAATTTTGATATAAATTTGTTCTTACTCTTTTGGTATTAGCTTAAATTTTAATTTGTTAATTTATGTATTCATTTTATCTAAGTGCTCTTGCTTACGTAAAAGAACCAGTCTGTTCACTTTGTCCTCTTTTATTCAGGCAATGCTGTTATCTTGTAGGTCATGCATAGTGGCATTTATATCACTCATCACAATTGTAATTATTTATTTTCATAGATTTATGTCTAGTCAGTTGAGCAATTACCTCGATGACCCTATCTCTATGTGGATTATCTGAAATCTTGTTTAAATACATCAGCCTTTATTTCACATTTTTTTGAAATTGGTCACACACTTGATTTTAATAATACTAAAGTACTTGCTACCTTGGAAAAGTGTGATTTGAAAATCATGAGGGAGTTGATTGAAATATTAAAAAGATCAACTGGTTTAAATAGAGCTGATGAAGCACAATGTATTACAGCCTTATGGAGACCACTTATTTTATCTCTTTTTTTCAAATATAAACTTGAAACCAATTAATGGTGTAACTGAAGAAAATAAATATTTTGTTAATCCACATATTCTGAATGCTCTACTAATCTAACATTTCAAACTCAATTTCATTCTTTAACTCACAAAATTAATTTCATTACTATTTGAGATCTAATAGTTATTTTTTTGTCAATGGTGAATGCTATTTTATCAAATAATGTGGAGTAATCAAAAATAATGCATGGTTTAAACCAAAAATTACTATATATATATATCAAATAATAATAGAGATTCATAGATCTCAGTATATATAAAAATAAATCAGGCTAGAAACTGATATTTAAATTAAAAAGCAATAATTCCAGGTTTTTTTAATTAAATGATAACAAGGGCTCATTCAAAAATAATGGAGCAAAACCAGAATAGATCTTATAATCATAATCAATCAAATATAAAACAAAGCAAAAATAAAAGTTTGTATAGCCCATAATGCTTGAACTGAAAGAACAAGAACTAGATCATATAGGGAAAAATCTATCAGAATTTCCAAATACAGTTGATATATATAAAGAACCAAAGGTCAAATAGTATTCAAATTAGCAAAGCAAAGGTTTCATAGATCCTTAATAGTATAACCATGATTCATGTCAAAAGTATACTTCATCTACTCAATTTTATTTAATGTATTTAATCACCACTGTGGTAGTTTTATATTATTATTAATAATGACAGAGAACCAACATGTCAGAGGTCAAAGCAATAAATAATATTTGTAATATATGTTTAAATTATGAACATTTTTTTTCATATCACTTATGTCTATATAATCAAATTCAAAGATTTCTTTGCCAGACTTTTCTGCAGCTTATTGTGAAGTTCCACAGTTCATGTTGGAGGTTCTCTTTGAGACATATACATTGTATTTATTTTTATTATTATTTTTTAGGATAAAGATAAAATGTCATATACTAAATTTTGTTGATAGGATTGATTTTTCTTTTGGCTTGAAGTTTTGTTTAACAAATGTTGCTTGCTGCAAACGAATTCATTGGTATATCATTATTTGTATAATTGTATTGTAAGTTGAAATTTCTTTACTTCAAGCTAACAAACATTGAATCCAAGGATGACTTCAGGCTGTTAGTTACTTTTCCGACTATTAAATATAATGTTCAGCTTCAAAGGGAAGTAGTAAAGTTGAGAACTAAGAGAATTAAAGAGAGATTTCCCAAAGAAACACACACTTATCAATTCTCTGTGGGAATTTATTTGTTTTTCAAATCTTAGATATCTTAATTACATTTAATTTAAAAAAAATATTTTATATACCACAAGTACTATAATTATCTAATTAATTAAATTCTTATCTCGGAGTAAAAGCTACATTAGATCTATCTAATAATAACTTATTTTCTTAATCTATAGTTTTCAAAGAAAAGGCAATACAAAAATTCAACCTTAAAATAAAATATTAACCTTTTTCTAATTTATTTTTTTAAAAATTAAATTAAACCATAATGTATATGTTTTAATTAAACCATATTTTCTTTGACCTTTTAAAGATCTTTTATAAAAAAATCTTTCTTAATTAATCTTTTGTGTGTTGTCTTTGAAATAACGCAGTATTTTATCATCCATACGTTCTTTCATTTATATGACAACAAAAACAAGTTGCATTGTTTTATTATATATTATAAAGCATTGTCAGTAGTTTTTTTTTTTTTTTTCATATGTCAAAGCAGTTTTTTTCCAAATTTAAATCCTTTATATTTCAGTAATAAAGCTTATTACATTATTTTTTAAATACTATAAAATATTTTTTCTTTTGCACCCCAAGTTTTCGATGCTATCAGTTTCACAAATAATGTTAACCAACTCTCCATAATGTGTATAATAACTTGGATGACCATGAATTAGATATGACATTATCTATCTATCTATCTATCTATCTATCTATCTATCTATCTATCTATCTATCTATCTATCTATCTATCTATCTATCTATCTATCTATCTATCTATCTATCTATCTATCTATCTATCTATCTATCTATCTATCTATCTATCTATCTATCTATCTATCTATCTATCTATCTATCTATCTATCTATCTATCTATCTATCTATCTATCTATCTATCTATTTATCCATCTATCCATCTATCTATCTATCCATCTATCCGTCTATCTATCTATCTATCTATCTATCTATCTATCTATCTATCTGTCTATCTATCTATCTATCTATCTATCTATCTATCTATCTATCTATCTATCTATCTATCTATCTATCTATCTATCTATCTATCTATCTATCTATCTATCTATCTATCTATCTATCTATCTATCTATCTATCTATCTATCTATCTATCTATCTATCTATCTATCTATCTATCTATCTATCTATCTATCTATCTATCTATCTATCTATCTATCTATCTATCTATCTATCTATCTATCTATCTATCTATCTATCTATCTATCTATCTATCTATCTTAAGTTATAAGTTATGCCACTGATGCAATAAGTAATTTAAATACTGTATAACCTCAGCATGATACAATAATTATTACAAAATTGATCAGTCTGTCTTTCTATTTATATAATAAAATGAAGTAATCAGAAAAGACAGACTGATTTTTTGTAATAATAAGTGATTATATTTCTTTTTGATGAGTTATAACGTGTATTTTCAGGAGCACTCAGCCATGTATATATCAGTTTATCTATTGCTGCATTTCAGTCTGATTTTTTTCTTGCAAAACTTATTGGTTTATGCTGGGTCTGAGAATATTTTAATTATAATCTCAACCTACTACGTAAAGTCAAATAATTATAACCTTTTTGCTATAATTTTCTTCAATGAAATATGTTTGATTCACTTTTTAATATAATTTTTTTTTGGAAAATTTTTGATCCTGACAATTCTCAAAAACTTTTCACAGTATGTTATGGAAAATGCCAAAATTAACCTCACTGAATGTTTGGTAACATTTATATCTCATAATTATAAAATTCACTAGTAAATAAGAATGTTTCCATGCATATAAATGGTTTTGTAATATGGTGTCTTTGTTTTTACAAATTTTAATCAATTCTGCAAACATATTCTTGCTCTAGTTATTATTAATATCTTCTTCAATTTTGCAATCAGAAAGAAAGAGTTATTAACAAGCAACTAAATTATTAAAACTTACTGATGAAGAAGTGTACAAATAGTGGGTTTAAATAAAAGATATATAAATTATTTTATGAAAGGAGAGGAGAAGAAGTAAATGAATTTAGAAAATAATTATTTTAAATGGAAAATGATAAATACGAGCAAGAAAAGTTCAACTAATAAAGATGTGACATATTAAAAAGAATAAAAATGATTACATAATATAAAAATAAAAATGAGAAATTAAAAAGTTGACATATAATATAGTACACCTGGGTCTCGTTTTATGTGATAGATAGGTTCCTCAGAAAACACGCGCAAATGAAATCGCGCAAAAATAGATGTAACTTGCATTGAAAAAGGGAGGATGCAGTCTGTGAGTTTTCAAAATTCGCATAAAAGCACAGCACCAACATAAAATTACTTTAAAATTCGCGCAAAAAAAAAAATAAGGAAATAAAATACGACTAATAAAAAATTTCAAATTTGAAAAAAATTGATACAAGACAAACTTTTTTTAACTATAATATTTAATTTTATTCAAAATAATATATTTTTATGCATAATTTACAGTACGGTAATTGACATTTTTTTATACACATTTTAATTATTATAGCTATTTGCCGAAAAACACATTCATTTGCAAACAACTAGCGTCAACTTCACACTCATGTTATGACAGTGGTTTTCTGGTGACAATGTAATTAGTAATTAATCTTTGAGATGATGATTTTATTAATTGTTTATGAAACTAACAACTAAAAATTAAATTCTTATTTTTGTCTTTAATTTTCAATTTTGTTTAAAAATCAAATTTCAAGTCGCCGTAAGTAATTTTTAAATTGTTAATTACAATTAAAAATCAAATTTTAATTGTCAAATTTAATTGTGCCCACTGCTATTACTGACCTTTTAAAAATAAACTTGTGGACACTAAATGATTAATAATTGATTAAACGTTCTTTTTTAAAAAGCAAAAACAGAATGTGATTTAAAATGCAAAATTAACACGCACAATGTTTGAACAAATTTACGTTATAATCTTGTAAAATTTAATGTGTGTATACATAAAATGTGGAAATCATGATTTTAATTTCATTATTGCATAAAATCTTACTATTATAAAGCACTGAAAATATTGAAATTACTAAGTTGAAAGTCGAATTTCAATAACGTGCTATTACTTTCAATATAACGTGAGTGCGCAAAATTTATTATTTAAAGTAATCGCGCAACATCAGAGTATGACTTCCGGTGAAACACAAATCGCGTAACTTTAAAATCATGTTAAATAAGTCTGCATAAAAAGAGACCCGGGTGTATATTAAAATAATAAATATATGATAGCAGTCAATACTTAAAATATCAATATCAATAGCAATTAACAATCTCAATCTGTTGTTAAGGCAACCTCCTTTAAACAGTAAGTAGACAGAAGTAAAAGTAATATGAATTCTGATGAATTTGTATAATATAACACTCATATAACAAAGTTATTGGTGTTAAACGTTTTTTAATAATATGTCTCCAAATGGAAAATTATGCATTAAATGTGACAATTATAAATAATATTTTTTAAAAAAAAAAAAAACTCCAGCTAATTATCGCAGAAATTTTTTCCAAAGTGACTATTTTGACAGAGTAATGCCAACTTATTATAGAAAAATATAGAAAAATACAAAAAGAGTTTTTTGCACAGTAATTAAATATATAATATACATAGAAAATGGTGGAGGAAGGAAAGCATTTATATTTCACATTTGTGGAAAAATAATTTTAAAGATTAATAGTATTCGCTTATATCACATAATAAATTGTTTATATTCAGACAACTTAATATTTATTGTCAAATAAAATATAAATTCACATAATGTAAATTAATTATTGCTATAAATACAATACAAATATATAGTTATATAAACTGATTATAAATTGTATTTAAGTTTTTATTTTATAAATTAAAATTATTTATTTATTAAAATAATAATCCAAAAGGAAAAGGGAATATGTTTAACTAGTTTATGTATACCTATTAATTGTGTACTTCATTTATATCAATAATTAATTTACAATAAATTGATTTATTTTTTATTGTTTTAATCTATGTATTTTTACATTATAATGATGATATAAAATTGTTGTATTACTCAAATGTTTTGATAATATATAATAGATTAACTGAATTTGAATTATTGATTTATCATGCATGTTCCAAATAAACTCAGATACTGTTAGAAAATCTGTTCATCGTTGAATCTGCGCTATTAATAAATCATACTTTTTTTATTTTCCATTTCTTATTCTGTTCACTGCAAAGTAGCCTTATTTTTCATGCTTTAAAAATACAGACAACATTGTAGAATCCTTTTGTATCTGAATACCGATGTTATTGTTACTTTTGTTAATAATGTTTTTCTTTGAGTGTACATAATATAAATATTTTGATTTTACACTCCATGCAAAAAACATTTATATTAATACACAATTTATTATACTACAATTACAGAATTCAATTTATATATGATAATATGTTGGATTATTTCTTTCATCTTTCTTTAAATACTGAATATCTAGAAAATTTTAAACTTTATTTAAATTTTTTCAAATACAAACAACTGTTAGTAATAACACACAAGTTAGTTGATAATACAGGTTAGCAAATAGCAACACAGATTAATAGCTTATACAACATTTTGAGTGGGGTTATTCTTCACTCTTCTTCAGATATTGCTGACCTGACCATGACAATGCTGGCATAAGTTTGACTCCTATGCTAGCATTGACAATGGTCTGTCCAAAAACAACAAAAAAAGAGTGAAGAATATTACCACTCAGAACATTGTGTAATCTACTAACCTGTGTTGTTTACTAATATAAGTGTTATTACTAATAGTAGTTTGTATTTGAAAAAGTTTAAAAAAAGTTTAAAATTTTCAAGACATTCAACATTGAGTGATAGATGATGGAAATACTCCAACATATTATCACATCTAAAATACCATCATCGCCAATCTTCAAGTAAACATTTTAATTTATACTACAACAATAATTATGTTAAACCACTAAACATCACATGATCACCATTTTGTTTGCTTCCTCATAACTGTTATTAAAACAGATAAAACTCTCCATACAGTAGTGCCACTCAGCGCAAGCCAGAGTAATCAATGAATGCCAGAAGGCTTGTGCATAAAATCCCTATCTAGGGCCTATTCACCCAATATCCCCAGACTAGTTCTGGCTTGTGGCCTTCATCAGTGAGGAGCCTTGGATCTGAGAGCACTGCACCTAGATCTTAGTATCTAATGCAACCCTCCAGCAGCCCCCTTTTATCTCTACATAACTACAAAACTATGAGAATAAAATTGTAAAACACAATAATATTTTTAACCTAAGCTCATTAGCTTATATAGTCATACAAGTCTGAACTCAGTTCAGTACCCATATATTTTGGTGTCTTTGGTTCTTTAATAACCATGATTGTTCATACATAGATATAAAGCATATTCTGCCTTAATGATTATAATTAAGTTCATTCTTCACTTTCCCATATATTGGACAATTGATTTACATAATTGTGATAATGTAATGTACCATGTGTCTTTAGTGTTTCACTTCTAATGGATAATTTTTATATTATTAAAAAATGATTAAGATTTCTTACTTGTTTATTAAAAGTGGCACATTTAAAACAGATTTTGTTGCTTGAAAATTTGTAAAAAGTTGGAGCATGATAAATGACATCAGTCAGACCATAATTCATAGTGTTTGTGCTCCAGGGTCTGTCTTATTGCTTCTGCACCAAAACACATGGGGCACAAATTTGAGAATCTTTTTAGGGGGGTTGTACTGATATACATAAACAAACATTTGAACTTTTCATTTTTTTCTCATATCATCTTAATAAAAGGCACTACAACTTTTAAAACTATATTTTATAGTATATTTGGAGTTCAAAATGACTCCTTAAAATTGTTAGAGCTTGGACTTTTCACTTGTTGACAAGTTCAAACCCCACGAGTTATAGAGATTCATGATTTAGCTAATGTATTAGTCAGGGAATATATTATTTGCATATTAATTAAAATGAACGGGATATTAATTATTAATGTATTATTTACATCAGAACTTAATAATTTATTAATGTAAGTTTCTATGTGTTACTTTCTCTCTGCTTTAAATTTTCATATGATAAATGATATGATAAATGTTATCATATAAGTCTGCAAGTTTATATGGTAACATAATATAATATCAAGAATATATATATATATAGCCATGCATGCATAAATGCTTAAAATAAGAGAAATATTTTCATCTATACATCTAGAAATTTATATATTTTGTTTTATCTTTATAGTATGGTCCATTTAAAACTATAATTAAGACTTCTATATATTTCATTATAAATTTTACCCCTCAGATACTATCAGTAAAATAGATTCATGTTGTTAAATTAAATTTATAACTAGATCATAGATTTTTAAGCAAGTGTTTTAAAATTAATCAAGAGATTGCATTGTGCTAATTAGTTAAGCATGTATCTTTCCCTCTTCTTTTTATTTTTTTAAACTTACTATCTGCAATTATTTTAACATATTATAGAAGTAATACCATTGTCAGCTTCATTTGTATCAATCAACTTCATATATTAATTGTAGAATTGAACATTTCCTAATTCCAACCTTTTTTTTTACACATATGTATAAAATTAAAGAGAACGGATTTTACATATGCACCTTACTGATTTCATAATAACTCAATGTCATGTTGATAATGAAGGAGACTCTCAAATTCAAACCCAAGATAGAGACATTATAAAGATAAGAGTGGCCATCTTTAACCTAAATTCTGATTTATATAGGCCAATCTGAAGCATCGCTTCTTTACTCAACATGACATCATTGAGTTATTATAAAATCAGTAGGCACATCTGTTAAGAAGATGAAACCCTTTCTCTCTAATTTCATATGATCTATGTACTTAATAAATAAATTTGAACATTAAATATGCGTAAGAATATAAAGTATGCAAAAGTCTCAGATTTATGAAAATAGCAATGAGGTCTTCTTAGTTGTGATATTATCTGAGTATAATAACTAACAAACCAGTAGGAGCCAAGATTTGATGGAGGAGTTTAACTCCTCAAATGATTGTGAACTTAAGAAGCTCCACTGAAGTATTTTCATGGTTTTTTTTTTCAAATGTGGAAAGATTTTAAAAAAGGATCATCTAAAATGGACATCTTAATAGTATCAACACTTGATGGAGTGTTTATTTATTTGGTAACAACAATGATGGCAATTAAAGAGGAAGTAATGGTATCAGAAGTACATGGAATGTGTGAATGTTTTGATGCAAAAACTCTTCTAGATCTGGATTAGTATATATAAAGTGGAATAGTTCATTGGTCTGGAATCCATAAGAAGTTGAATACTGGAAGCAAATGAGCTGGATCTTTGGTTCATGAATCTTAAGATCCAGAGACTGTTACTATATCATTCCATCATTAAGGATTTGTCAAATTTAAAATTTATGTAGCTGTTCTTAGTGAAATTTAATCTATAGAAAAGGAAAGTCAAACTCTACATGTTGATGGCTAAAAGCACTTGTAAAGGCAGTTTGTTGACTGAAAAAAGTTTGAATATATTGCAAATATAATTTTGTATTTTTTATTTGTAAAAATGCAGGGAACAACAATGCTAAATTGTTTAATTCAATAATGTTTAGTGTACTTTATTCTTGTTTATGCTGCAGTATTAAAGACAAAAACATTCTTAATAAAGAAAGCTTTTGTTGTTGGCAGATAGTGTTGTAGCAATACCAATAAAAGAATGGATTTTTACACTTAGAGACCTTAATACACATGTTGTTATAAACACTGACATATAATACAAATTTCTGGACACACAGATACTGGCTCTATGAACCCAAGTGATCTGTCTTTAACAAATTCCTTTCTTGAAGTTTTCACAAAGCTTTGTTAAATACAATTACATTAAAGTTTCAACTGTTTGGCAGCCATTTTAAGAGATATAGAAATAAAGTTGCATTCCATTATTTTTTACATAAATATACAATAATCTTAACTTGATTTATCCAAATAGATACACATATATTATTATTTAAATAACATTTTAAGACATACTTTACAATTTTATATATCTACACATATATTTTTTACATGATGTATGACCTGACTATCACAAATATAGTCTAGATAAAAAAATAGTTAAAATAGTATGGATGTATCTATATGGAAAATAATGCTTTATTATTGATTATATTTTGTAAAAGAACTCAATAGCACACGAGCACTTAGTAACAAGTTGTCAGACAGATTAATGCATTCTAAAATTAAAATTATAGAGCAATAAAACATTAGTTTTCAAAAATATTTGGTATAAAATTTGATATTTGGATACTTACGAGTTTTCAAGTAAACTAAGATGGCAGCCCATATTTTTGATAAATGTACAGTTTCAGGGGCCCCAAAAAACGTTTGCAAAAAAATGTCTGTTAAGAAATGTATTTAGTATTTACATTTTATTTTTCATTACTGTTATTTTAAAAAAAAGAAATTGTGGAAAAATTGATTACAATATTTACAGTTTGTTTGCTTTTTTTTGTATTAACTTAATAACTGAAACATAGGCTTATTATATACCTGTGTCTTTTCAACATATATGTGCTTAAGTGTGTCAGTGTTATTAGATAGAGTGGAGGGTCATGTGAAAGTCTGTGCTCATATACCTTATATATTAACTTAATAACAGAAAAATGGAAAAAAAATACAAGATTTACATTTTATTCATGTCAGCAACATACAGTCATGTTGTAGCCATCATTACACACTTTTTAGGATGGCAGAATCCTGTATCTTTGGAAAAAGTCTATTGCATCATGTTCTGTGACAGAAAGGTCCCAAATTTTTATCATTACGACAATTTACCAAAAAAACTGCTGACAAAAAGAAACACACTGAATTGAATTAAAGTATGACAATATTAAATGTATCTCAACACTCCTTACATTATAAGATAAGCAAAAACAAATTGAAATAAAGCTATTTATCAGAATTTTTTTTTTTTTAAAATTTAACAATCAATTTATTAATTTTATCTTAATTTAACAACTAATACATCTTTAGTAGAATACAGGTCCTGGAAACTGTATACTTAACAAAAATATGGGCTGCCATCTTGGTTTACTTAAAAATTCATAAATACTGATATTTATTTTATTAAAAGTATTACTACTTTTGTTAGATTTCAATAGCTGTTAAATATTAAAGATGCCAATTTGAATTTTCAAAATTGGTGTGTTGCTGAAGCATAATGAGTGTATTATAGAAATGAAATAGGTCTGTTTCTGGATTCACTGAAATGGAAAATGTTGACTAGTACTTTAACAATAACAAAATTATTAAAAGAGTAGTCAACTCTCCATGCAGTAGTGCCACCCAGTGCAAGTTCTAGTAATCAATGCAAGAAGGTTTGTGTATAAAATCCCTATGTAATGCCTACTCATTTAATATCCCCAGACTAGTGTTAGCTTGTGTAAGCATAGGTAATGGTGATCATTCATTAACTAGATCATTAATGGCATATTAACAAATGTTGATTCCATGCTTTATTGATTAATAAAATACATATGAAACTTCATAAGTATTATAGAAATTTAACAGCAAAAAAAAATTAACATAGTCTGATATTTAAATTTGTGAGGAAGTTTAATCATTTTCTGATTATTGTCCTTTTACAATTTTCGGATACATTGAAAGTGACATGTAAACCTGAAAAAGTATAGCAACTTATTAAATCAGTGGAAAGAGTTCTTTTAATAATAATGCAAGTGTTTTAATAATCATTTGAATTATGAAACAAACATTTAGATTACATATACAATGGTCAAATATCAAACATAAATAATTATTTGTCCACAATGTTGTTATAGATGTATATTTAATATAATACTCAATCTAAATAAAATTGAAATAAACAACCAATTATATTTACAATTATTTAATTATTAATCCGATTTCCATCTCTTGTTGAGATCTTTTCAAGATATAAAGTTTTATGCATTACTTGTGATGTGATGCACCGTGACTTCTCCTTAAACAGAGCCAGGAATCTTTCAGTAACTATGCCCAGAGAAACCTGTTAGCCACTTTACTTTCCCTTTCCATTCTCCACCCTAAGTTTTCCCATAATCTGTTTCAATCCCATTTCCACAACATAATCTTTGTCAACTATATGGCCCTATATCTAAATCCCCTTATCTTTTCCCAACCCAGCATAAAAACCAATAACCCACTTTCTGTATAATCAATTTGTTCATATTTATTCTTCCATAACTTCATTATTTGTACTCTTTCTACTTTCAAGCATTTACATTCAATTAACAAATGTCTAGTATTTTCTATGCCTTCCTTACACAATTTGCAGACTAAATCACCCATATTTTTCCATTTACATGTATATTCTCTTGTTGCTAAAGATCCCATTCAAACCTTAAACAATAAACTACTTTCCTCTTTATTATCATAAATTAACTCACACCCAATGTTCTGTTTACTTCTATATATATTTAACCTCTTTTTACTCTCCATACTAGTTCTCCATCTCTCCAACTCTCTATTCTTCTTTAATGTATCTATTATTTTATCACATTCCTTACCACTATAACACTCAACAATAACATGACCTATCAATTACATTTACTCCACTTATTGGACATTATTCTACCTTCAACAATACGATTAACATTATACATATAAACATATAAATAAATGACATAAAACAAAAAATACATAAATAAAAAATACATAATTTTTTTTTTAACTATATAAATACCTAAACATATATTTTATATACCTAATTAGGTGGGAAATGGGCATTATTAGATAATTGAAAGATTTAAGAATTGTAGTAGAATTGTGAATAAGTTTAGACATTTATATAGTTTATGTATTTTTCTATTTATATATTTTTTGCTTTATGTCATTAATTTATGTTTATATGTATAATGTTAATTGTATTGTTGAAGATAGAATAATGTCCAATAGGTGGAGTAAATGCAATTGATAGGTCGTGTTATTGTTGAGTGTTATAGTGGTAAGGAATGGGATAAAATAATAGATGCATTAATGAAGAATATCGTGAAAAGGTCTCGATAAAAAATGAAAACTGGGTTGATAATTAAATAATTGAAAATATAATTGGTTGCTTATTTCAATTTTAATTAGACTAATTATTATATTTAGATTATAGTTTTTAGGGATATGTTTATTTA
Source organism: Epiperipatus broadwayi (assembly GCA_028023455.1). NCBI lineage: Eukaryota > Metazoa > Onychophora > Udeonychophora > Euonychophora > Peripatidae > Epiperipatus > Epiperipatus broadwayi. The sequence goes on from JAQFVV010012524.1 coordinate 2,697,911, forward strand.
TTGACTCAGTTAAATGTGAGCAGAAATGTTCAGATTGGTGAGTGTTAAAAAAAATATGGATTATTTTATGGTGTGTTTTCTGTCAAAAAAATAAAAATCAATTAATAGAAAATTATTTTACTTTAATTTTTTTCAAATGTAACAAATGATGAAAAACCTTTCTTTGAACATTTGCATATAGATATAGAAACAACGATGTCTTCATTTCAAATAATTTTTCATAAATATATATATTTATGTAAAAATATTTGAAATGGTGATATCTCTGAATGCTATATCTAAATAACATGCAAAATCTGCAATAGTAATGTTTAATTGCTATGCTGAAAAAAAAGATATATTGCTTGCTTGTGACCTAAGGTTTTATATAGGTAGTTAATTTAGGCATTGCCAATTATAGGAATAAAATTCAATTTTTAATATATTTTAACAGAGTCAAATTTATTTTCTTAAGGCAGAGTTGCTAAGTATTCATTATTAATAAAATTATGGAAAAAACAATTCTTTATTAATATGTAATATTTGCAATGTTGTAGCCCAAAATGTTATGTAAACACATACTGCAAACTGAATTTTATTCTAGCAGTTGGCATTATCTAAAGTAGTTTCTTATATAAGAATTAAAATCATTTTTGTCAGGGCATCAACCAAAGATTATTTCTTTTAGCTTTACATATTATTTAGATATAGTATTTGGATCTACCTGTGATAATATTAACATTGTCTCAAATGTCAGTATAATATCAATGTATATATTGAGATGAATTAATCTCATGGATACAAACACATTGATTGTGTAACCTTATACTGTGTGAGAATATATATTTAAGTTGAAGGAAAATGACATTGATTGTGTAACCTTATAATGTGTATTAATATATACAATTAAGTTCAAAAGAAAAGAAAGAATGAACATAAACAAAATTTATGCATATACACCTGGGTCTCTTTTTACGTGGACTTATTTAACGCGATTTTGAAGTTACGCGATTTGTGTTTCACCGGAAGTCGATTTCCGATAATGCGTTATTACTTTAAATAATAAATTTTGTGCACTTACGTTATATTGAAAGTAATAGCACATTATTGGAATTTGACTTTCATCTTAGTAATTTCAATATTTTCATTGCTTTATAATAAGCATTTATTTTATATAGTGTATGTAAACAATTGTATTACATTCAAATATCAGCCTTTCACGCTTATTAACACTCACAAAGCGTATGCACAATTAGCATGAAAGGCTGATATTTGAATGTAGTGCTTTATAATAGTAAGATTTTATGCAATAATGAAATTAAAATCATGATTTCCACATTTTATGTATACACATATTAAATTTTACAAGAATATAATGTAAATTTGTTCTAACATTGTGAGTGTTAATTTTGCATTTTAAATCACATTCTGTTTTTGCTTTTTAAAAAAGAACATAATCAATTATTATTTTCTTATTAATGACACTAATCATTAACGTGTTTTTAAATTCCAACGAGAGCTAAATGTTTGTATGTCTGGATATCGTGAGCTTCTTAAACAATTAATAAAATCATCGTCTCCAAGATTAATTATTAATTACGTTGTCACCAGAAAATCATAATAATTAAAACGTGTATAAAAAAATGTAAATTACTGTACTGTAAATTATGCATAAAAATATATTATTTTGAATAAAATTAAATATTATAGTTAAAAAAAAGTTTGTCTTGTATCAATTTTTTTCAAATTTGAAATTTTTTATTAGTCATATTTTATTTCCTTATTTTTTTTTGCACGAATTTTAAAGTAATTTTACATTGGTGCTTTGCTTTTATGCGAATTTTGAAAAATCACAGTCTGCATCCTCCCTTTTTCAAGGTAAGTTACGTCTATTTTTGCGCGATTTCGTTTTGCGCGTTTTCTGAGGAACCTATCTATCGTGTAAAACGAGACCCAGGTGTATATACTTAAATTTAAAGGACAGAAAAAATAAACATAGACAAAATTTATATATATATATTTAAAATAATATCTGAAATTACTTAAATATTAATTAATGAAGTAACAATATTTTTTGATATTTTTGAAATACTATGAATTATTTAAAATTAAATATTTAAAAAAGGTTTTTATTTGACCTAAATATTATATTTGATTTATTTCTGTTTTTGACCAAATTTAAAATTGTAATGAAATAAAAAAAACTATTTTGTATAAAACAAAAACATTTATATAATGGAGATATAAACTATTTTGTATAAAATAAAAACATTTATGTAATGGATGTATACTTATAATTATAAAATACAAGTCTAGTATTACTTAAATAATTAAGAAAAAAATTAACTCTTATAAATTCTGACAATTTATTTTGTTCCATCTAATAAGTTTTTTAAAATGCTCAAACTTTCATTTCTGTATAAAATCTTTATTTTACATTAAAATCCAATAACTTGGATTTTATTTCTTTTTAATTTAATTTTATAAAAAGTTGCCATTTTTAAATATTTAAAAATGGATTTGTATATATGAAAAGAAGATGTAAATGTCACCAATAATATTAGTATAAATGCTTTTTCAGTAAATGAACAAATTCTTTTTATTTCTTATTCAAATGCAAATGAATGAATATGGATGTGTAATAAATTTACCAAATTCTGCTTTAAAATCTGATATTTGTTTTATAATTATTAAACTATTTAAAAAAATTTGAATACCATATCAATTTTGACAAATAATGACATTATAAAATGAGTTTCATATTGAGCTTATTCAAAAATTAAACACCTTTAAAAAGTATTTCTTTTGAGAACTATTGATTAAAAATGATAGCTATTTGCCACTAATTTCATATTTTTTTTCAATTAAAATATCAATAAACACAGTATGAAAGAATCTACATTATTTAAAAATTTCTACACTAATACAAGTTATGATAATAGTAAAACATCAATCTCAAGTGTTGGACCTAATATGTTTTTTCTGAGGAAAACACATGACTTATCAAGTTAATTAAGAAGCTATCTTCAATCACATTTTTGTTTTGATATATGAGATAAAAAACAATAACCATTAACTGCTTAATTGCTGATTATTTTATTGACCAAGTGAGGTAAAAGCCTAATGTTTTAATTGGTTAATTCACAAAGTGAAGTGTCAAAATACAAATTCAATGATCAAAATATATTCATCTTTTAATATGATATTTACTTTAGTTTTGTTTGTAAAAAGTATATTAATAATTTGTCAGATTATGAAAGTGAACAAAAGTTTTTTCAAAAATGAATTTCTCTTTATAATTGTCAAATTATTTGTGAGCAGTGAAATGTAAAACAATATTTTTGACCAACAAAAATATTGTGGATGATGACATAATTTGTTTACGTTGCAGAAAAAGCAAATAATTTTTGTTAAAATCTTAACTATTTTTTTATAATAATTTTATTTTAGCATATTTTATCAAAATAATTTGCAATTTGTCAAAAAATATGTCTAAAACATTCGTTTATCATTTTCAAAATGAAACAAAAGCATATCATAACTTTTTCAGTGATTGACAGCCATTTCCTTTTGTAACAGCCAATAAGATCTGAGAAGAGACATCCTATTTCTTTTGTTAAAGTCTCAAGGCCATTTTTATTGATTTTTTACTTATAAAATAATTCAAGAGAGGGCACTTTTTCTAAATTTTTAAATGACTATAAAATCTTTATCGTACCATTAAATTGATGGAATTTGAACGGTCGGAAGTGGCGTGAAATCATCACATTTTTAACCGTGACTAGCAACCATTGTGTTAATGCACTTATAATTTTGTTTTTATTAATTATGAAGATTTATCTACTTATAAATTTTATACATTTCTTAGCATGAGTATATATACTTGGGTAAGTTTAACTAAAAACAGCTTCAAAAAGATCTATTGACACTATTCTTCATGCTAATCAAGTGTGCCTTCTAGATAAATATGTAAGTTTATTGTGGTATCTCATAGATTAATATATATCTAACAAATACTGTCTTCTACACTTTAAGTTCTGAGCTTATGAAAGCTGAATCTAAGTAGAGGTCCACAAAAATTACCTTGTTTATTTATTAATCAAAATACATCACAAGCTATTTATATAAAAAGCTAGACTAAATTTGAAATATGTCAGTGCTACACATTATGTATATATATATATATTGTAATGGAATATAATATGCCATCACATTATTTTAAAATTAAAATAAAAGATCATAAATAAAAATTGATTTATTAAAAAGAAAAAAACTTAACTTAAAAACTGAAATTTAAAAACTGTTTAACGTATATATAGATCGCATGATGGACAACTTTAAAAAGTATTTTAAAAAATAAAAATATTTGAAAGTAATTTTTTGTAAAAAAAGTAAAGATATAAAGATTTGATATTTTTGAAAATAGAAATAATGTTGATTTCTATAATCTTAGAAAATGGAAATGATTGTTTTTTTTATTAAATGATTATTCTAAAGCAAACTAACCCTTGAGGCACTTAAAATAAATTAAATGGTAAGAGAATACAATTTTTTTTTATGACCAATGCAAGCATGGAAATGACAGCACAGACCATAACTGAAACATGAAAGGATTAGTGACGTCTTGCTCATTGAATCCCAAGATTTGATGATAAGAGGCTAAGAAAAATATAAAAGCCAAATGATTATTATAATTCTTATCTTAGAGCTGACTATGAATATATCATTATAACTAGCTATATTGCAGATTTTCACGATGTGGAAGTCTGCAATAAATTTAATTTTCCAGACAACCAACTGAGGCCTCTGGATGACAGTTCCTGACCAAATGAATGGCAAGTAGCAGTTTCGTTTCAAAGAAGGACAAAATCTACGAAAGTGATCACAAAGATGGACTTTTAAATCTGCTCAATCCATAAAGTATGAACTCTTGTGTCTATCTAATAAGAACTTTTCTAAAATTGCAATTAATAGCTGAAAATAAGAACTCTTATCTGACTTAAAGAATGCAAATTCAATTATTAATATTTTATATTCAGATGTTTAAGCAATAATTTCCATTTTTTTTTTTGTGTGTGTGTTATGTGTTGATTAAAATGTATTAAATATAAAGTTGGGTATGGATAGCTGCATGGATAAAAATTAATAACTATGTTTAAATTCGTTTATGTTTATTTTAAGGGTTTAATTTCAGGCTATTTGTTTCGTAGTTAGGACAATGCTTGTGGATGGATATATCGGTGTTTATATTAATGTAATGTGAAGCATGTTTTGCATACAGGGCAATGTGCCCAACTGAATGCATAACCCCAAAGAGGCAGTCATATCGTTGAAATGGTTGCAGACATATTTCCTGCACCATTAACTCCTTCTAGTTCTATGGACAGGGATTTATAAGTCAGCAGAAAGACCGCTCTCCCCCATATATAGCACTCTTTAAAAAAATATATACATGATTCCTTAGTCAGACAGATGCACTTTCCTGTTCTGGACATGGATCATTTCCTTCAAATAATATCATGCTGTCAGATGCACATTCCTGTTGGCATGGTTTTATGCTAGCATCTTCATATTGCATTGGTTGCAAATATATATCTGGAAGCAGGCATTGGGTTGACTACAAACTTTTAGTCTGAGATTGAATGAATGTTTTGATAAGTTTTTAAGTGAAAAAAATCTATGTAGCCTATCTATACTCAACATGCTAAAGTAAAATATAATTTAAATATCCATCTGTGCAGTCTATTTAAATAGTAATTTGAATTAAAAAAAGAAATTAATGTTAAAATCTAAAAAGAAATTTATTCAATTTTAAATGTGCGTTAATAAAAATCTATTTGTGTGTTAATTACTGGCAGTAGCTTCTTTTATTTTATTGTTTTAAATATTAATATATTTTGAGAATATAAATCTATTAAAACTTATAAAAAATGTTTAAATCTCTGCTACTCTATGAGCTAGTGACATTGGGCAAATGGTCAGAATAATATATATAAAAAATTTTTTTGAATCTTAACTTACATATCTGCCTACTATATAAATTTTTCTAGGTTCAAATGCCTAGATGGCGCCCTTGTAGTGCAGATAGGTTACAGGCTCTTTCAGTGACCGTTAAAGTCGTCTCCCAATGTGGCACAATCTTTAATAAATCACGAGTGCCCTGAGAATTTTAAAAAGAAATCATGCCAATAATATTTTTTTCTGAAATCAGAATATATATTTTGTATTATATAAAGTTATAAACTTGAATTTTGTGTAAAAAGTACTGCCAGTAAGAAAATTGTGCATATGTAGAAATAAATGCGAGGAATAAAACATAATAATTAATATAAATCATAATTTAAAAAAAAAAAAAAGTCTAAAATCACGTAACTTCTTTGACTTGCCTAAGTTAAAAATGAAATGTAGGGAAAAGGAAACTATTGAGGGAGGAGGTGTAATCTCAGCTGGGGTGAAAAGGAAAGAATAGTCAGCATTTTTTTTCTTGTAATTACTAACCAAAGTTATGTCTTTTAATTAATAACCAAGGTTTTGTCCTTTTAAAAAAAAATTAGTTAATCAATTTGTGTAACATCATTACTAATACTAAGTAAATTCTTTTTTTTTTTTAATGTTTTGTTTTTGAGAAAGTTTACTGATATGTAACGGAATATAATATGCGGTCACATTATTGTAAAATTAAAATAAAAGATCATAAATAAAAATTGATTTATTAAAAAGAAAAAAACTTAATTTAAAAACTGAAATTTAAAAACTGTTTAACGTATATATAGATCGCATGATGGACAACTTTAAAAACTATTTTAAAAAATAAAAATATTTGAAAGAAATTTTTTGTACAAAAGTAAAGATATAAAGATTTGATATTTTTGAAAATAAAAATAATGTTGATTTCTATAATCTTAGAAAATGGAAATGATTGTTTTTTTTTTATTAAATGATTGTTCTAAAGCAAACTAACCCTTGAGGCACTTAAAATAAATTAAATGGTAAGAGAATACAAAGAAATTAAATGACCAATGCAAGCACGAAAATGACAGCATGGACCGTAACTGAAACACGAAAGGATTAGTGACGTCTTGCTCATTAAATCCCAAGATTTGATGATAAGAGGCTAAGAAAAATATAAAAGCCAAATTATTATTATAATTCTTATCTTAGAGCTGACTGTGAATATATCGTTATAACTAGCTATATTGCAGATTTTCACGATGTGGAAGTCTGCAATAAATTTAATTTTCCAGACAACCAGCTGAGGCCTCTGGATGACAGTTCCTGACCAAATGAATGGCAAGTAGTGGTTTCGTTTCAAAGAAGGACAAAATCTACAAAAGTGATCATGAAGATGGACTTCTAAATCTACTCAATCCATAAAGTATGAACTCTTGTGTCTATCTAGTAAGAACTTTTCTAAAATTGCAATGAATTAATAGCTGAAAATAAGAACTCTTAGCTGAATTAAAGAATGAAATTCAATTATTAATATTTTTTATGCAGATGTTTAAGCAATCATTTCTATTTCTTTTTGTGTGTGTGTGTGTTATGTTTTAACTAAAATGTATTAAATATAAAGTTGGGTATGGATAGCTGCACGATAAAAATAATAACTATGTTTAAATTGTTTATGTTTATTTTAAGGGTTTAATTTCAGGCTATTTGTTTCAGTAGTTAGGACAGTGATTGTGGAGGGATATATGGGTGTTTATATTAATGTAATGTGAAGTGTTTAGCATACAGCAATGTGCCCAATTGAATGCATGACCCCAAAGAGCTCATATCGTTGAAATGGTCAGAGTATTCCCTCACCAGTAACCCTTTCACTCTATGGACAGGATTTAAGTCAGCAGAAAACCCTCCCCCATGTACCTCTTTAAAAAATTATAACATGATTCCTTAGCGAAGAACTTTCCTAAACGATCATTTTCTTCAAAATACACACTGTCAGATGCACATTCCTGATCGGCATGGTTTTATGCTAGCATCTTCATATTGCATTGGTTGCAAATATATATCTGGAAGCAGGCATTGGGTTGACTACGAACTTTTAGTCTGAGATTGAATGAATGTTTTGATAAGTTTTTAAGTGAAAAAAATCTATGTAGCCTATCTATACTCAACATGCTAAAGTAAAATATAATTTAAATATCCATCTGTGCGGTCTATTTAAATAGTAATTTGAATTTTAAAAAAAATTAATGTTAAAATCTAGAAAGAAATTTATTCCTCAATTTTAAATGTGTGTTAATAAAAATCTATTGTTAATTACTGGCAGTGGCTTCTTTTATTTTATTGTTTTAAATATTAATATATTTTGAGAATATAAATCTATTAAAACTTATAAAAAATGTTTAAATCTCTGCTACTCTATGAGCTAGTGACATTGGGCAAATGGTCAGAATAATATATATATAAATTTTTTTTGAATCTAAACTTATATATCTGCCTACTATATAAATTTTTCTAGGTTCAAATGCCTAGATGGCGCCCTTGTAGTGAAGATACGTTAAAGGCTCATTTCAGTGCCTGTTAAAATATATAATATATATAAAGAGCCTCCTAATAGCTCTAAACAAGCTTATTTATTTTATTTTTTATGATAAATGCTACAAGAGAAAATATCTGAAGCCTTTATCTATGATGGTCCCCACCCCCAGACTGGTTTCGAGCTTATGGCTCTTATCAGTGAGGAGCTAGGACATTATATTTAAAATATTAACTCAAGCCAAGCATTTATCTAATTCTTAAATATTAAGAAAAAGATCCAAATCTTCAGACACCTACATGACTTCAAACTCAGCTCTTTAACCAAAGAATGTCCTAGCTCCTCACTGATGAGAGCCATAAGCTCGAAAATGGTCTAGGGATGGGGACCATCATAGATGAAGGCTTCAGACATTTTCTCTTGTAGCATTTATCATAAAAAATAAAATAAATAAGCTTGTTTAGAGCTATTAGGAGGCTCTTTATATATTACATATTGGTAGTACAAGCTATATAGGTCATGTGACATATGACTGATATTTTACTAATATATATATATATATATATATATAGGAGTATACCTTTGGTAGACTTCTTAGTATACATATGTTATATTCACACAAATGTATGTAGTATTTAGCCTATTTGTGTCATTTATACTATACAAAATTATCATTTGAAATACTCATTATAATGAAAATGAGTATACTCTTATTTATAAATGAAACTTTTATATATTTTCCTTATCGCATAAAAGAAATAGAATTTTTTTTTTTTTTTTTAAAGTGAAAATCTAATAAAAGAAGTAATAAATGCTAACTGAAAATAAGTGTGGAATTTTTTTAAGCTTGCAAAGTGAAAGAAACAAAGCTAAGACTTTCAAGTCAACAGAGAAAGAACATTGAAAACTTTTGAAAAACAAAAAAAATAGTGCAGGGTTTTTTGTCTAGAGTTTATTCTAAAAAGTTTTTTTTGTGATTTAACTGCAGTCAGATTTTAATTTTCATCTTAATTGTTTGAATCTCAGCAGTGGCAATCTCATGCATTAGTTTCTGTTTTGAGTTTTATAATAATGAAGTTGTTTTTAGCCTAACTCTAAACAAACATTTTCATGCCCAGTTTTATTTTATTGCAGCTACCATTTTAAAATTATTACTTGAAAAAAATCTGAAGATATCAGTATTATATGGATTTTTTAAGCAATAATAATACATAGTTTGTATAACAATGATGTGAGACCTATAATCTCTAGATGTCAATAGAAATGACAATTTCTGAATGGTGGAGGAATGTTCAAGTCCAAATCCAAGTAAGAGAAAAATTATGAGCAAAATGAAAAATTATAATTTTCAGTACTTTGTTTACAAATTAAACATTATTCATGCACTATTTTTGTAAAATACTTATTTTAAAGCAGAAACTTATATTACTACAAAAATATTTTTTTAAAAAAATATTTTATTTTTAAAAAGCAACTTTTAAAAAGTTTGTTATGGCAAGGGAGCATCAGTTTCCCTAGATAAACAACAATTACCATTATCAAAATCGTAGAGAAATTATTTTAAATTTTAATAACAATAATTTTTTTTTTTTGTTGAGCATTCTACTAAATTTTTGAATAAATTACATCCAATGGTGCCAAGGGCCATTGTTATGGATAAAACTTTGTTTAAAAAATTATTTTCACAGTTCACAAATGTCAACTTACATTTGTGATAAATAATGATAAGATTATCAATATATGATATAGAAAAAATGATTTAATTGTAAAATTAAAATTGTTCCAATATGGAGGAAAAAATTCACTAGGTCCCATTTACAATAGAAACGTGGAATTTGGAGCTAAACAGGTTAAATGATAGAAAAAAACAATCTAATTTAGCGTTCTGGTTAGATAAAAAATTAAAATTAGTAATTGAAATATTTACATATGAAAATGCATATATATGTTTTTTTCTAAATTAATGTGTCATTTATATATGAAAAAATAATGTTAACAAAATGAATTAAAATTTAATAATTATTTTTTTATATATTATGTAAATATGTGTGCATATATATATGTTAAACATTTTATTATTTATATATAAAATCACATTAACATTAAAACAAAAATTAATAATAAATGAAATGTTTTGCATAACTAGAGATTAACATCTGTGGATTTATATATATGTATTATATTTCATATTACTTATAACTTACACATCTATTAACTGCAATTTAAATGTTATATCTATTGTTTTGTTTCCAATTTATGGAATAATTGTTATCTATGTGTTGTCATAATCAGATGTAATTTATTTGCATTGATATTTGACAGATATTTAATTATTTATTTTATTATTATTATTTATTAATTATAGATTTATTAATCATTATTTTAAATTATCTTAGTAAAGTTATTTAAAATTAGAATAGAATAAATTTTATCCTGGTCTTAAAATTCAACATTTTATGTAAATTAATATCTATATAATTTTCTTTAGAATTATTTGAATAGTGCAAAAATGTTGAAGGTCACCTTTAAAGTCCACACAGTTTATTTTATTTAACTACTTCATAATCATGGTTACTAGTTCATTTGTCGTCAGTACATTCATAGTAACTGATGGCTCTGAGCATTGATATAGTAGTCCTAGCATTTTTCTCATATACTTAATGTTGTTTTTAAGCACTTATATGCAATGTCTTTGGATTGATGATGAGTAGCATAAAATTTTATAGTATGCTTCTCTTAAGACTAGTCACAAAAGATAAATGTTGATTATGCTAACTAATTTTATTTGATACATGTTTACTAATTTTATTTGGTTCTCATAATAATATGCTAATTCTTTTTTTCTAATTGCATCAAGATAAAAATAGTTGCTGATTGTTACTTCTTTCCACCCAACCTATGTATCCTCAGCAATTTTTTTATTTTTTTATATAATAATAATATTCTGATTAATCTGATATGATGATGATGATGATGATAATAATAATAATAATAATAATAATAATAATAATAATAATAATAATAATAATAATAATAATATATGCTCCTTACTGATTTTATAAAGCTCAATAATGCCATATTAAGTACAGAGGAAACTCTCAAACCCAAACACAAGATAGAGACTTTATAAAGATAATAATAATAACTATTATTAAATGCAGTTCTTTCAGTTATTTTCATAGCCATTTTCAACTAGAAAATAGTTATGAAAATAATTGAAAGTACTTCTGCATTTTAAAATAATTATTTGTTTTGTTAATATCAGTAAAATTTTGATTTATTATTATTATAATTAATCTATAATAGATATTTTATTTGACATATATCCTAATATTATAATATTATTCTGGCAGTTATAATTAAAATAGAAAAAATATATAGCAAGAAAAATATTAGCAAAATTGCAAACTTTTTCAATTTATTTTTATAACCAGGTTTATTAAACAATAGATCTTAAGCATTTATTTTTACTTAACAGGCTGTCATTCTATCGTAATAGATCTTAAGTAAAAATTTTTACCAAAATCATACATGCAAATATACAGGTAAAACTCACTATACGTATTGCCACACACAGCAAGCTAGAGTAATCAATGGATGCCAGAAGGCTTGTGCATAAAATCCCCATCTAGTGCCTACTCATCCAATATCCCCAGACTAGTTTCTGGCTTGTGGCCTTTGTCAGTGAGGAGACTTGGATCTGAGAGCACTGCACCTAGATCTTAGGATCTAATGCAACCCTCCAGCAGCCACCTTTTATCTCTACTTAACTACAAAACTATGAGTCAAACTGAAAACACCTTAATGTTTTCAATCCAAGCCCATTTGCTTATATAGTCATAAGGGTCTGAACTCAGTTTAGTACCCATACATTTTGGTGTCTTTGGTTCTTTAATAACCATAGCCACCACTATCCTATACACATGTGAATAATAATTCAAAACAAGTGTCATTCATTCTTTACATTAAAAGAAACTCTCATAAACTTGTTTTATAAATAGATTAATAAAAATGGTCATATATTGAGCATTGTGATGCTTTTTTGGAAGATAGGTAATGATTTGAATTGATTATTAAATAATTTTAACCAATATATATAGTGGTAAAAGCATTCCAGGAGTTTAAAAAATTCCATGCAGCTGTTTTAAAATACATATAGATAATAGTAAATTAAGTCTTTATGAAGTCTTTAATGAAAATTTTGAAATTCATAAAAGTAGAATTAAGTGACTTAGTTTAGCCTTACACATTTATAATCTTAACACTGGGCATAAAATATTGTTTGATGATACAAAAGTTGTCTTTTATGGGTGCAATAAAATTTAAAAAAAAAAGACTTTTAATTTATTACTTTAGATCTGAAGTGAACAACCTTATAAGAAGTTTTTTAATAACATATAATAACATTTCACTCTTCTTACACTTTAAAGCAAAATATATTTATTTATTCTTTACAGTTTCGACTAAATAAATATATTTCGCTTTAAAGTATAAAAAGAGTGAGATGTTATTATGTTATATAAAAAAGCAAAAATAAAAAATGAAAGAGGAAGATAAAGTTTTTTTAATGTTAGTGATAATTGATATTCATTTTGAACTGAGTAAATATGTGTGTATATTTATATCTATGTTTTTGTTTTCACTTTAGAAGGCATATTTATTTTATAATTGAAATGATGGCTTCGAAGAAAATTTTATAATTTTTATAGTATCTTCAGTATTATAAAACTAACAAACATCACATACTCACTATTTCCTACGCTTACACAAACTGTTATTGCTAGCATGTAATGTGGTGTGATGTATTGTGGCTTCTCCTTAAACGAAGTCAAGAATATCTCAGCAATTATGCCCAGATAAACCTGTTAGCCAACACTCCATACAGTAGTGCCACTCAGTGCAAGTCTTAGTAATCAATGAAGGTAGAAAGATCTGTGTATAAAATCTCCATCTAGTGCTTACTCAAGCAATATTCCCAGACTAGTTTCTATCTTGTGGCTTTCACCAGAGGGGATATTGGATGAATAGGCACTTGATGGGGAATTTATGTACAAACCTTCCTGCATCCATTGAATACTAAGACTTGCATTGAGTGGCACTGCTGTATAGTTTTCTTCTGTTATCTTCAATGTTATAAGTTAGTTCTATATATATATAATATACATAGTTTAAAATATTCTTACTATTAAAATTAAGCTGTTTTATTTTTAAAATAAAAGTTCTAAATCAAAGGCAAGTGTAATGAAACTGCAATAAACTTTTGCTTTGATTTCAAAAGTTACTTCAAAAACAAGTTTTTCTAAGTAATTTTTGAATCAACAAGAAATTTATTATTTTGAATTAAATTTACTGATAAAACCACGTCAAGTGTCCGTTTAAAAAACAATACATCTTAAAAAAAATAAAAGCAATTCTGATTATATTTGATAGTTTAAAATATATATATATAACAAACATATTAAAGTAATGGTCTTAATTTTTTAATTTATTTTAAATATTCACATCAATTAGATGATGTCAGAGATTTATATATATATAGTTGACGCTGTTAAAAAAAATCTTACCTTTGTGTAATATTTCATTTGCTAGAATCAAAAAACATTATTACTAACTTCTAAGTGATTTGAGCGTGTTTTTCTCCCCATTTATTTATGATTTTAAAAGAATTAGATCTTAAGATATATTATGTTGTGTTTATTTAAAATGCTTACTGGTTGTAAATTGGATTTTAATTACTTTTTATTTTTAATTTTAGATCATTATTACTTTTGATGTTGCCAATCCATCCATGAAATTAATTTCATATATTAGTAAAATGAATTAATACTAATAATAATAAAGTAAAAACAAACAAAAAAAATATGAGATATAAAATGTTGAAATAAAATGCATAAAAAATAAAATAATTAATGTGCAAAACTTTGACAATTAATCTAGATTCTTTTTAAAATAAAGCATTAAAAAATAATTGAATGTTTTATTGACCGAGTGTTAATAAGAAGTTCGAAAATCGAAAGTGGCAGATTGAACCGCAATCCTAATTGAATGTTTTATTGACCGTGTGTTAATGAGAAGTTCGAAGACCGAAAATGGCAGCTTGAACAGCAATCCATGGACCTTGAGATGCAGAGTTTATTAATCTACTACTGCAATGCAAATAAAGCATCATAGTAATGAATAGATTTGATATATGCTTTACAGGTAAATGCCCACTGGCATAGTAATAAGAAAATAAACAATGAATATGTAGATAAACTGCAAAGTACCCTTTAAATAGCCAATGTGGAGCAAAGTTTTTCCAAACAACCCTCCTTAAAACATATTACCCAACAGGCTAGCCAACTATCATGCGATGGGGATTTAAAAATTTAATTTCCTCTTTTGTTTCATTATCTATCATAAAATATCTAGGCAACCATTCACCATTCCCCTCTCTCTTGCTTTCTCTATGAATATTAAAAAACAATGTAATTAGAAGAGATTTGAACTCAGACTTTTAAACTCCCTACATCTATGCACTCCACCCTATACAATTGAAACATTGACCACATGCATGTGAGAAAAAAAATCTCCAATATATGTATTTTGTCAAAATCATTTATCTTTTTCATACGTATGTGGTCATGTGTTTCACTTGTATAGGATGGAGAGCATAGCTGTAGAGAGATTGAAAATCTGAGTTCAAGTCTCTTCTAATGACATTAAGTTTGATATAGACAATATACTTATATTTGAATATTAAAAAATTTAATAACCTTTATCATTCCTTTTTTATAATTATAAATTTATTTAAACGCACATTCATTACGTAAATAATATTCATTAAGGCTGTAACCTCAATCATATGCGTATAAAATGCGATAGTAGGGACCTCTACAGGTCTTAAAACTACAAGCATACTCTTGGTGGTTTTAAGACCTGTAGAGGTCCCTACTATCGCATTTTATACGCATATGATTGAGGCTACAGCCTTAATGAATATCATTCCTTTTTTAAAAAAGAAAAAAAATAGTTAATATTCTTTTTTTTCTTTAAGCTGCTGTATTTGAAATTTTTTTTCTCTTTTTTATGTTAATATTTAAATAATACAATTTGAGTTTTATTTTTATGTGACTTATTAATTGGAATTAAGCATTGTTAAAATAAAATGTAGAGTTTAATATTTTGATATGATTAAAAGTCATATGTCATATTTTGAATTTTAAATAACTTAGAAATTATTTTACTTAACTTATAAATCTCAAACAGTTGTTTTGTTTCTATATTAATAAAACTTTAAAGGTGCACACATTCATTTACTATTATATGTAATGCAAACCTTTTTACTAAGAGAATTAGATTGCTTTCTGGTGACAACGTATTACTGATCCCACTAGAATTTTTATTTCTGGTTAATGTGCCCACTTATTTAAAGCATTTGAAGTTAATACATGTGTGCTTTTTTTCATATGTTAAAGCATCAGCTGGAAAGCAAACCCAGCTGCGCTGACCACTCGGCTACCAACGCTTGACTGCATGTGTGTTTTTGATGAAAAAAATGCTTAATATTTATCATTCATTAATATTTCTTAACTGCACATCCCCTGCATTTAAAAAAGAACTGAAATGCAAAGATCTGAATTTTTAACTAAGCAGCCCATAATAACACAACCAACTATTTAATATGAGATTAATCAGTAAATGTTATATAGCTCTATGTTTAGAGAGTAAAATGGAAAACATTGAAAACCTCACTTTTCAATAATCAAGTCTGATGAGTAATGACTTCTCAATCACTGCTTTCTAAGGGTGATTTTGGAGATATCGTTGCATTTCAACATTCTATATATATATAAAAAAAACATTACTTACATATTAAAATAGAAGAAATCAAGGCAATATATACTATTATCAAGTTATCAATTTTTTTGATTACTGTTGGTGCTAGTTTGCCATTTTATTCCACCATGCTACATTTAGAGTTGAAACAAACATTTGACTTCAGAAAAAAAAAAAATTGCAGAAAAAGTTAAATGACAGCATTCTAAAATATCAAATAAACAGGGTAACATAACAGCCTATGCTGGAGTTCGGTAGACTGATTTGTATGGTCATTGCAAAACTCAACACTACCTGCAATATTATTTGTTTTTTTTATTTTTATCTTTTGGATTTCGAATAACCATATTTGTTTATCAGTGGCTTACTGCTATTGCTATTGATTAGAAGTATATTCTATAAAATAAGAAATCGCTTACATCATTAAACTGCTAATATATATAATTTTTAGGAAGTGATGAAATTTCTAAGTGCTTTCTACATTAAACTTAATTAAATATCACACTTGCATCATCATTTCATTGCAAAGCACACTAACTAATTTCATATATAGTATACGTTTTTAAGTATGGGAAATGATATTTGCGTAAAAAAAATTGGTTCCACTTTGCAATTGGATGATGACATGAGCTAAAGGTTTAATTAACATAAGGTTTAATATAGATCGCCATCAGAGATCTAATAATTACTTAGTAACAGATGCCATTTTTAAAGAAGATTTTCACAGGTAAAAGATGAAAACATATAGTCCATGTAATAAACAAATATGGAGTACGCAAATACGCAGTACGCATAGAGCCAAGTTTTAATAACGTTAATTGCAGCGTAATGTGCTTAAGCATGCTTAGAAAAGTCATAAATGCATGGATTTAAGCCAATTTTTTTGTATCACAAAATGTAGAAATTAAAACAATTAAAAACTATTATACTAAATAGTTAAAAATAAAAATCTAAATAAAGTAATTGTAAATATTTAAAAAAATACTCTATTCATAACGACTTCACATTTATATAGATAATAAGTAGTTGGGTCAAATATATTGAGTTCAAATTAATAAAATGTCGATAAAAGTAATAATTCTGTAAAATAATAAACATATATATAAATATAATAATAATTATAGTTAAAATTCTACGAATTGTGTATCGGTTTGCATTTTTAATTTCTTAACTAGTGAATATGTTGTAATGTTTATTTTGTATAAAATAAAAGAAAGACAAATTTATGATTGGGTTGATTAAATTATTTGGAAAATTGTAAACTTCAAAGTCATTATAAAAATTTTGGCGGCGTATTTTTTGTTGCAAAGGAATGGAAATTCATTTTATATATAGCTAAATAAAAAAACAATACACGCTAGTTAAAAAAAAAGATTATAATTAGAGTTATTTAAAGAAGATGTAAAAATTAAGAAATTATCTGATAATTTGTATTTAAAAAGAGTTCTTAAAAAACTGAAATAACATACTGTAATTAGTTCAAAAGAAAAACAATTTTTCATAAGAATTAGTTGTACAAGTCCTTTATGGAAACAAGATGATGACACAATGATACATATTCTGAGCCATTGTACCTCACTCCAATGAGACAGAGATTTTATCGTGTCCATATACAAAACTAGAGTGCTTCTCCTCACCGGACTGATTTCTAGCATATCTAATGGGATCTTTCCATCCATAAGAATCTTAACCTTTTTGCTGTTTGCCTATTGGTCAACTAGGTGCATTCTCATTTATGGCCACACCTTGCTTGATCGTCAATGCTACATGGAGCCTTGTAGTAATGGACAATTTGTGATTGAACAGTTGATTTTTCACCCCCAGACTGTAGGTATTAGGTTATGTAACCTTTTTAATAGTTTCTGTTAACAATATATCTCTGTTACTGCTATAATGTAATTCTTTGATCTCACAATAACATTTCTTGATAATAAAAAAAAAAAGGAAAAATATGCTTTTGTCAGATATCGGAGACATTATATGCATAAAAAAATTAAGAATAATAGATTATTTATTCGTCTTTTTTGAGAGTATTTATTCATTGCATTCATTCAAATATTCTCTAATATTTGTTCACAGAGACATTCTGATAGAGGGTGCATGCAATTGTTTAAATGATTGCAGCCTGTTAATAATAATCAATATAAAGAAGTCATATAACAAGAAAATACTTCTTAGCATTAATTTAATTCTATGATGAAAAAACTTTCTATGGAGATGGATTTTAAAAGGCAGCCATTCAAATTTTTTTAAATATCTTAACCATGTGATGATTAATAAAATTTTATATAGACCATGTTGACAACTTCATTGCATTAAAGACTAATTTCTTACCAGTACCCTGAGTTCTACATATATTCACAAATTTACAGAAGTTAAACATTGATTGTAAAATGAAGAAAATATTATTTTATTTGCAAGCATGAAGATATATTTAAATCTATTTAAAAAAATTATTACCAAATAGTATGTGGTTTTTAACATTTGTTAAAATGAAATATTTATATTACTCTTGCTTTATCCTAAGTAGCTTAATGCATTAGTAGAAAAATGAACTCAATAGCTAACAGTTCCTCAATTGATTGTTACCTAAAGAACTGAGATTATAATAATGTTTTGTAATAACTGAAATATAGGCTTATTATATACCTATATCAATATATGTAATATATAGGATATATAAGCACAGACTTTCACATGACCCACCACTCTCCATTTTATCTCATAACACTGATACACTTGAACACATATATGTCAAAAAGATAAATAATCACCAATAGACGAATTTCATGCTAAACCAGCAATCATCAGTTGGTCCAGATTATCATTCTCTACACATATATGCAATAAGTGTTCCGATATATATTAAGATAGCCAATCTTCACACTTTAATGGACAGGCTTCAATCCACTCCACAGTCCAACTCTTCAACCATCCATCCAATTAAAAATCTGAAGATGGAACACTCAAAGGCCATCCTGAGGCTGAGATTTTTGTCACACCCCTGTTGACCTAAAGTCAATCTGACCCCTCATATACAGGACATAATCCATTTAATACATATACAAGAGATGGGCAGGTATCTCTACTATGTAAAAACTGAAATATAGGCTTATTATATACCTGTATCCATATATTAATATATAGGGTATATAAGCACAGACTTTCACATGATCCACCACTCTCCATTTTATCTCATAACATTGATACACTTAAACACATATAAGTCAAAAAGATAAATAATCATCAATATAATATTTCATGCTAAACCAGTAATCATCAGTTGGTCCAGATTATTATCTCTACACATATATGCAATAAGTGTTCCGATATATATTAAGATAGCCAATCTTCACACTTTACTGGATAGGCTTCAATCCACTCCATACTCCAACTCTTCAACCATCCACTCAATTGAAAATCTGAAGATGGAACACTCAAAGGCCACCCTGAGTTTTGTATAATTGCATAATCTAGTATGTTATTTATACTTGCAATTAAAACAATAGTGGCCATCATTATATATTTTTATGTTTTCTTCTATTTCTTTGTGAATATATATATGGGTGAGTTTATTCATAATGTTTATGAATGAATAGATTCTGGTGAAGTCAATGTATTTTCCTTCATTAGTAGCAACTCATAAATAAATATGGCCATATTAATAGTAGATGGAAAAACAACCAAAGATATAAAGACAAAAAAATTACAAGACTGATAATTACTAGATTATAAGAACCAATCTGTAGCAGACAAATCCATCTTCATATACAAATCCATCTTCATATACAGATTACTGATCATCTAATGTGTTTTACATTAGAGAAGATTATTGTGGTGATTATAGAAAAACACGTCTGTGAAACACAAACATGTCTACACATATAATCTGTGATCATTCACTTTGCTTGGCATATGATTCTATTTTAACTTCTCCTAGTATGACCTTTATTTTTTGAACTACTTCTATACCTTGCCTAATTATAGTTCTCTATCATATTCTATCCTCAGCCACATAAAGAAAACAGTCAATATGCTACTTGTTAGACTGACTTTGACATGTTATTTATAATGTAAACAAAGTCTATATTTTTCTTTTCTATCAGTTTCCATTCCATTTAAAAGAGAATTACGTTATAATTCACTTCTATTTATTCCATTTTTTTACTTTTGTAGAATGTAAGCATAATTTCTATAAATGGTCAGATTCTATTATTGTGGTATCACCTTGAAAATTATCTAATTTTTCTTTTACGGCCATTAATAACTCAGCATCTATTTTAAGAACTTCTTTTGCATCAAATTTCTATTCTTTTATATCTAAATTTAACTTTGGAGTCATCTTTCTTGGTTTTCCTAAATCAAATCACTGTAAACCCTTATTATTTATATTTCTTTACGAAGTATTATAACTTGGTCTTTCTTACTGTTAATATCATTTATATTCTTTATTATTTTTTTACAATGCTTTTTACAACCCACTATTGATGGTTTTGATTGCTCTAGCAATCTTACTTCAGAATTTCTACTTATAACTGAAAAAATAAGTAGAAGTTCTGAAAAAGTTTGGTGGGGAAATTGAAAACATCAATAGTGTGCTGTAAAAAGCATTGTGATATAACTGTATCATTTATATTGTTACTTATCATAATTCATGAATAAGAGTTTTTTAAATTCTATGACTACTTTCACAAAATTCTTGGATATTTCTTAACTGAATCATATTGATAATAACAACTCACATATTCAACATTATTTGAAACTCAGAGAGAAGTTTATTATTAAACATTTTTTCATTATATATATTTAAAAAATACATAACCAAAAGTCTTTTCAATAAAAATGCCACTGCAAGGACAATTTCCCAAAAAAGTATGAGGAGATAATTGCCTACACAGTACCACATCTGAAAAACCTGAAAAATTTCCCAAATATTCTTATAATATTAGCATCATATTTCCAGTATCTTATAAAGTAATCTTAATCATGTATTTTAATATTTTTATAATATATTGACAGATGTCCAAGTCTCTTTCCCATACAATAAATTGGACAAATTTACTTGCAGTAGTTGTATCACCATAATGAAACATACTATATTTCAACATCACATGATCACTGATGAAGGCCACAAGCCAGAAACTAGTCTGGGGATATTGGATGAGTAGACACTAGATGGGGATTTTATGCACAAGCCTTCTGGCATCCATTGATTACTCTGGTTGGCACTGAGTGGCACTACTGTATGGAGAGTTTTGTCTGTTTTATATTTCAACATGTTAAGTGTAACAGTAGCACAATAGTCTATGTTGCATTTCAACATCAAAGTCACACTTCTACTAAAAAACATGAAGATATGTAAACTGATTTACATTCTTAAATCAACCATATGTATAAAAGTTTTTTGAATACTTGCTGCTAAAACAAAATCTCTATAGGTTGCATTCAGAATATTGAGAATGTTCTGTAGATTACATTTCTAATTAGCAAGAATAATAGAATCATCTGCATACTATAAATATTAACCCTATAATTAATTATTCAAATTAAAACTCTATCATCAAAACTGTATCCTATAGAGATGGAAATATCCCAAATCACAAAGACCATAGTAATGGGAAATACAATAGAAGTTACCACACACCTATGTTGGACACTAGCTTTAATATCAAAAGCATCAGGTTTTTCATTGCCATTAATAATATGTCTCATTCAATCATGTAAAAGCTTATAATATGAATAAACTTTACTGAACAAATATCTAATTTCAAACATTTTTATTTTTCTATCTGATTAACTGAATCAAATGCTTTGCAAATTAATAAAGCAACATATAAATTACATCGTTATTCTTCATACCTGTTAGAATTTGCTTTTTGATTCCTTAAAGGCACATTTAGTCTTTGATAATATCATCTGTGCTTGGAAACTACATATTCAGCAAAATCCTTGAATACTTTTTTTATTGGATTCCTATCTAATTCTTTTATTTTAAAAAATTCTTAAGATCAAATTATATAATTGTATGTGTCCATATATTTATACAAACTTTTTACAGTTGGGAAAATAAAATTTTATTTTATTAATACATTAGATACCACATTAGTATTTACAGAATTTTAATATTTAAAATGATTTGTGTGCGTGCTTATATTTAAACATTGCCTATAGCTTTTTTACATAGTAAAATATTAATATTTACTTATAGAGTTATAATATCTGACAATAACATTTTAATGACTACAGCAACTTTTAATATGTAGAGATCATAAATTTTATTCTGTCCTATCAAAATTTGTTTACCATTATATTTACTTATATAAATTTATTTAAACGTGCATTGATTACGTAATTAATACTTACTAAGGCTGTAACCTCAAGAATATGTGTGTAAAAATGCGATAGTAGGGACTTCTACAGGTCTTAATCACAAGCTTACTCTTTTCTTTCAAAGCGTAAGCTTGTGGTTAAGACCTGTAGAGGTCCCTACTATCGCATTTTTACACGCATATTCTTGAGGTTACAGCCTTAGTAAATATTATTTACTTATATAGTATTTATTCCTTATACATTAAATAAATTCCCAAAATATCCGTAATAATTGCGATTGAATTTTTGTGGATTATATTGATACAATAACATAACGTAAACAATGTACACGTTTTCTAATTTCGCTGTTTTCTAATATATAATCGATTGTTTGTTGTTTTTATTATTTTTACATTCATTTGCTCAGTGATTTGAAGAATTATTCTCTTGGTATTATATATATAACTTTTTCTAGATTAAAAAAAAAGCTTTTAAAATTAATACAGTTACTGTTGTTTATTTGTATAATGTGACTCCATGCATTTAAGCTCTTGAGTTCAAAGAAATGCACGTACTTGAAATCTACAATATCAATTCTTTGTAATCATTTTACCACAAAAATTTTGCATACTTCACTGATTTTAAAATTTTTTAATGCAAATATTTTATTCTACTCTAATTCTCAATTTACAAACATTATAAAAAAAAATTAAAATGTTCATTTCTTAAAGTTCCTTCTTGTATATACACTATGTATGTAATACATATCGTGTAATTACTTTTCATGACCATTACCTAGGGTTTGAAATGAGATTAAGCAAATAGCGTAAAAGCAGAGGGTAAAACAGAGTTTAAAAAAGCATAAAGTTCTTACTGATTGATAGTTTAATATCCTGATAGGCAATATTTTTACTGTTCTTCTGTGGAGGGCTATTGCAGAGACCTAGTTAAAGGTTTTTTTTTAGATATTTCTCTCTCTCTCTCTCTATCTGTCTTTTTATCTATTTATCTATCTACCCTCTGTCTGTCTGTCTATCTATCTATCTATCTATCTATCTATCTATCTATCTATCTATCTATCTATCTATCTATCTATCTATCTATCTATCTATCTATCTATCTATCCATCTATCTATCCATCCACCTATCTATCTATCTATCTATCTATCTATCTATCTATCTATCTATCTATCTATCTATCTATCTATCTATCTATCTATCTATCTATCTATCTATCTATCTATCTATCTATCTATCTATCTATCTATCTATCTATCTATCTATCTATCTATCTATCTATCTATTTATTTATCTAAGATTCATGGGTTGATGTCTCTAGATCTATCTATCTATCTATCTATCTATCTATCTATCTATCTATCTATCTATCTATCTATCTATCTATCTATCTATCTATCTATCTATCTATCTATCTATCTATCTATCTATCTATCTATCTATCTATCTATCTATCTATCTAAAATTCATGAGTTGATATCTGTAGATCACCTAAAGAGTGAAATGAAATTCATATGTAAGCAAGAAATAATAGGTTAATACTTTGCTGCATTGGGTAGATGGTTATGATATGATATTGTTGAAAAGGGAGACGCATTTATAAAAAGCAAAAAAAAAAAAGACTTGAAAATATATATTTATAGTGCAATAATTGTTCATCTTTCCATAAGGTGTTACAAGTGGATGGAGTGCATGAGAGCACTGTCAACAAAGATATGAAGATTGTATATTGAGAGAATGTAGTACGATTTTCTTCACTGATGAATGCTTGCATTATTGTTGACTAGATGTAAGGGTTACATTGATAGAAATACAAAAACTTGAAAATATATAAAATATTTATAAGAAATGTTAAATGTACATATCATAAAAATAATTTACAAGTCAAACTTTCTAGACTCATTTTACTAAACTTGTAGATAACACTCTCATATTAACAATAATCCACCAATCAAATAAAAAAATGGTTTAACTGTTACATAATTTTGATGTTACATTGATTCTTAATAGTTATACACTTTTCATAAAATTATGTAATTTCTATAAAACTTGTACTTTTCAAGTTAATGTGAAAAAGTAACAATAACACTAAAGTAAAACTTCACATGATCACTATCTCATACTAGCACAATAATTGTTATTAATAATTCAAAACAAAACAACACTAATATATGGAGAGTGTTGTTTTGTTTTGAATTGTTTAAAGTAAAACTTAGAAGCACTGAGCTAGCCTTCAGCAGATTGCTTCCACAATCATAATGCTAAATCAAACTGTGCCATTGAAAATATATATATATTAGTGAAGACCGAACAAGGCTAAGGTGAACCATGAATACAAATTGATCTTTTTTGATTATGAGCTGACTATAGAACACAATTTTTCTTTCTCCAATGCTAGAACAGTATGTGCAGACAGGAATTATGGGAAAAGAAAATATAAAGAAGCTTGGGATATTGCAAAGAATCCTCATTCTATCAATAAAAAAGATTCCTGTGTCCCATTAACAAAAAAATGAAACATCTAATTTACATACTGTGCCATATTTATATTTTAGTCTTCACCATATATATTTAATGGTGCAGTTCTATTAATGACTCTGATTCTGGCAGCAATCTGATGAAAGCTAGCTTAGTGCTTTTAGGTCTTTTTTAAGTATTATTGTTATCTTTTCATATTAAGTTGAACAATACAAGTTTTGTAGAATTATACTTAATAAACATTATATTAAGAATTATCTTCATTAAGATTGGATAAAATTAGTTCCCAGTTTCTACTTCTACAAATCATGTAAATAACTAACTAACTATTAAATATGTAAAGAATATGTAGTAATATTTATGAAATAATAAATTCTGAATATATGTATTAAAGCACTAAACATCACATGATCACCATTTCCTAAGAACTAGATGCAGGCTCTCAGATCCAAGACTCCTCACTGATGAAGGCCACAAGTCAGAAACTAGTCTGGGGATATTGGCTGAGTTGGCACTAGATAGGGAATTTATGCACAAGCCTTCTGGCATCCATTGATTACTCTGGCTTGCACTGAGTGCCACTACTGTATAGAGAGTTTGCCTGTTTTAATATATGTATTCTGAATAAGTTACATATGATTTTCTAGAGTCATTTTAACAAACTTGAAAATAACACTCCATCTCATATCAATGCTAATCCACCAGTTATACAAAACTGATCCACTTCTATATAATTTCCATCTTGTTATATAGATGGATAATAAATTAATCAATAATACGCTACAAATTTAATAACTGTTGTTATTAAAATTATTTGAATTTACATCTTGTCACCTAAACTTTGAGGTGACTTGATTGTGATTTTCATTATTATAACTTTTTTTAATGATTGATTTATTATCTATGTAACTCTACAAGTTAGATAAAAGTCACCCATTTTTTGCCTTAATAATTGATTTGCATTGATACAAAAAAAGGATGTTATCTGCAAGATTTGGTGAAATAACTCTAAAAAAGATTGACTTGTGAAATCCTGTTATTCTTTTTTCAGAATAATCACTTTGGAAGTGAAAAAATAAGAAAAACTTAAACTGGAAGATTTATATGCTTATTATAGTAGAGCATACTTTTGATATCTCTAAATTGTTTTTTGTATACATACTTTCACAAATATTATTATATATCCCCAATCCTACATATAGAATAGCTACTTTTTATATACAGAATTATTAAAAATTATTATATATACAAAGAATAAATATTTTGACCACTTGTTGAAAATTTTAGAAGCATGGTTAAAATAGTGTTTTTAGTAAAGAGGTAATATTTGAATACCAGCATAATGTATATACTGAATGTTAGATGTGATTAGAGAAGATTTGAACTAAGACATTCAAGTTTGCTTTGGCTATCCACTCCATCTTATATAACTGAGACACATGACCACATACTTGTGAATATGATAAATGATCTCCAATATATATATTTCATGCTAAACCAGCACTCAGCATTCATCTGTTGGTCATTCTTATATATATATATATATATATTAGCTTTAGGCACTATTTCACTTATTATTTCTAAATAATACATGGGCAATTTAAAAGTATTGCAGTTTGTAATGTTAATTGACTATTTATTAGTCTGCATTACAGTGACATGTTTATTTCATGTTTAAAGAGGTTTATTTAAACTTCATTGTATCAATATTTCACACTCTGTAGTCAAGTTGCAAGCTTTAAGGGTCTATATATATATTCAATGGACCATTAGTAAGAATGGATTTCCATTCTTGCTATTAAAAGGTGTGAAGGTTGCCTTGACAGCAGTGAGAAATATTGATTACTATATTTTACTGTGAATGTTTAGGTGGTTACTGGTTGGAACTTAATTATATATATATATATATATATATATATATAGTAATATATATAGTATAGGTTATAATATATATATATATATATATATATTATAACCTACACTCCCAACACTGCTCATATACATTACATGAGCGAAATGCCCAGGCACCAGTTCTATTAATGAATAGAACAATATAACAAGATATATAATACAAACTATTATTGAGATTCTATATTTAAGTTTATGTTCAGCTCAGCTCAGTGGAAGGCTATAGGCAGTTCATAAGATATATGATGATAAATAAATGAGAGAAGAAATATTACAAACACTAAATATAATGTAAATCCTTTTATTAATTAATTGTATGATAAAGAATCATGTTTATCGGTACAGTCTATTAAAATATACTTTAAACTTAATTTCTTCTTTCATCCAAATATAACATATATCAGCTTGCTATAATTATAATACTAAACAATTCTATGACTTGGCATATCACAATCTAAACATCTACTTTAATGCCAATCAAGAAATAATAAGATCTCAGGGAATTTAACAAACACAGTTGAATTAAATAAACTACATTGGCCCATAAATTATAATTCTAAAGTATGATAAAAAATGTAATGAAACAAATTGACTAAAATATTCCATTGTGTTTCAATAATAAGATAATGACAGAAATAGGGTATTTTAATTTCATATCATCATCCAACAAATATACTAACTTGACAACCTTTCTAATACGTTTATCCAGTGGCAAATGTTCCTTATAATGTTAGGATTAAGTAAAAACAATATTGTCAGACACCAGCAGATTTAATATTATAACTCTAAAATAATATATCTATTTTATAATAGATTTATGAAATGTGGAGATGTGGAAATGAAGAACACGAATGTATACAATAATAACTCCAGACACAATTTTAAGATTTTAAACAAATAAAATAAATCATTTATTACAATAAAATAAATTTGGTTTAACATGATATTTACAATTGAACTACTTGTCTTACAGATTTTTAAATTATCAAATAAACTTTGAGCTTCAGTTTGGGATTATCCCTATTATCAAAGCAAATTAACACCAAAACTTAAATATTCTGACTTCGAACGCATGCTTTGCCTACATGTTTCATCTACATGACACTAAATAAACAACGTGTTATATTATTAACACACAAAAAAAATACTTTTGAGAGGATATTACCATTGATTAATAAAATAAATCAAATTAATTATATTTGGCTCTCAACCAAGCAACTTTCTCTAATTGACTAAATAATCACTTTCAATTACGAATACCTTTCATGCATAGCAACAAAATCATGTTCATTCTGATGATTTGATGATTTATAACCTTTATTTAAATGAATACACTGTAGTTTAAAATATTTATTTCCCGTTTTAATCTCAATAACTTTATACTTCTATTTAAATGAATGTAATGTATTTCGAAACATTTATTTCTCATTTTAATTTCAATAACTCTATACTTTATATACGCGATATTATTTATATTACGCATGTGTGTGCATGTGTCAAGCAACAATGATAGAAAATAATCTTTTCTACAAACTCTCCATTCATTAAGAAAATATCATACAATTACTTTATTTTGGACAATGTCGTAATTCATCAATAAAATAAGACACTAATATTACATCAAGAATTAATTTAACAATTTATCTGGCCACATATTAATTAACACAGAGCTATATTTTCATGATTATACAGACTATACCTTATAAGGGAAATCGACATGAGGAGCAGATAAACTCTCACTGAACACTTCTACAATAATTCATCTGATTCTAAATACACTGTTGGTGGGGAACCTTTTCCTCATCACCAAAAATATAAGAAAAACGTCACATAACTTCCTAAACATTATTTAATCATACTTCAACAATAATTCATCTACTTCTAAATACACTACTCGTGGGGAACCTTTTTCTCATCACCAGGGCTCTAAGAAAACATCACATAACTTCGAAAAATATCATTTAATCATACGCATATAACATCAACTAGGCTCTACTCATGGAAAAACATATACTAAATAAGAAAAATCTTTTATCCCTACAAACATTATAATGCAATCAGATTTCTTTCCATTCTCAAAGCTCTTCTAAATATCGAACATTATAAATACACACTGGCAGATAAATACATACAGATAACATAATAATCCATTCCATTCAGTAGAATACGACAGCATCTGAAATTTATACATAAAAATATTCACAAACTGAACTTTATCAAACAAATGTCATAATTGTGCAAAACAGACACACACCTGCGAATAAAGCATATGTAAAATTAACTCTAAATTACACACTATGCAGGCAACATGGTAATTAAATATTGCATCAAGGTATAACTTTTAATTCAGAATAAACTTTAGGTTACTTTTTAAAATTTAATGGTTATAATTATTACGAACGAACTTTCTTTCATATCTAGCAAACTATTTCTATTATACGTTCGTTGATTGAAAAAAAAAAAAAATTCTCACTTTGAGATAATAAAGTATAAAAAATAAATATAAACCTCTCTAATAATATATTTAAAAAAAAATTCCTTTCTTTTACCCTCGTAAAGGAACAATAAGACCTATTTGTACACAATCAATTTTTACCAGTGTATTCCTCATTTGGATACGCTTCGGAGACGGTCTTGAAGGTCAAAATAACCCAAATTATCAATAAAACATAATAATAAGTAAGCCTATCTATCAATAATATACATCAATAATAACAAGCAATAAAAAAAAATAAAGAAACAAAAGTTATTTGTTTTGTAACTTAAAATAAAAGTTCACTTGCAAAGTTCTGCTCCAGGTTTATGAAACAATATGGGACACACTCCAAACTGAATTTAAATAAAACATACTTCTGCAGGATAACTTAAAAAAATATAATCGTAACTTAAATCTGACCCAGCACCTCCAGTGTTCATAGCACATCTATTTGAGGTACCAAATCACACACACAAGCAATTAATTTTTTCTTTATTATACTGAAAATATAAGACATTCTCCGTTGTAGTGCTAAATTAAATATGCAAATATTCTTAGTAGTTTCTTGAATAGCATTTAACACTTTATAGTCTATTATATGCATGGTTTATTCTTAAATATTGTCAATTAAGATACCATGGTTCCTTAGTAATTCCACAATTAATAATACTTTGTTTTATATTCCATCTTTATTGAAGAGAACAAAAATTACCCGCATTTCTATTCTTCCATTCGATCTCAGCAAATACTTAATTTGAAGGAACTCATATTTTATTTCCTTCATTTAAAATACGTATTATTTCCACAAATACCAGATAAATAAATAGTGTTATCTCTTTGTGGTGAATTTGAACATGGCATGATTTATCCTCACAAAAACGCAACACGAAAAATAGTGAAGAATTAAAATATATTCTGTAAAATAGTTCTGCATGCATTTCCCAGATATATTAAAATACACACGTTGGTTAGTGATACAACAATAATATTCATGCAATTTATTCTTATTTAAAATGACAATTAAATGAAGTAGTGTAGACTGGACGTTATCAACATACATTTTTAAAAGAGCAATAGTTATGAAGAGGTTAATTCAAAACGTTTAAATCGAGGAGAGCAAAATAAACTGTGTATCTTTTTAAAATTTAGAATTGCATCTTAGTTAACTCTTCCCATAATAAATTTCTTAAGATCCTTTCGATGTTTTACTCCAAAGTCTTTTTTAAAATCAATTTGACTTCAGCAACTGTTTTTTTTTTTTAATTTTCACAATAATGAGCCACTGTTTTCTGGCTACAATTACCTTACATAATATGCCAATTTTTTATTGGAGATCTTTGTTAAATAGCTCTCTTTAGCAAAAAGATCATTTTTCCTTTACAAGATTACTCCCATGCTTCTTTTCTATCTAAGCTAATTACATATTCAAAAAAAAAATCTTTTCTAAAAAAAAAAAACTATTTTGATTAAATCAAGACAAAAAAAATAATAAAATAAATAGCTTTTACAAACTTGAAAGAAAAATGAATATTAATTAACTATTAAACAAAAATGATTAATAATTTATTTAATTTGTGAAATAATCCATTGATTCAACTATGTATTAATCATTGGAAAGAAATATATATTTGTTAAATTATTTAAGATAATTACTGTAATTTAAATGTTTTTATTGTACATGTACTATTGTTTGCTGTTGTTAAAAGATGAAAATGAAATGAAACATAATACAGACATATATGCATGCACATGTACTGCAACCTAAATATTAAACTATCCTAACTAAATATAATTGAAATGGCTATTAATTGTTGACAAAAGGATAAGTACTAATGAATAACGGATTTTGAAACCATTCAACCAAATATTACACTAATATAAAATAACCTTGCATTTTCCTGCCCAAATATACCAATTCCTATAATAACAACCTCTCTCTCTGGCATTAAATGCTTCACTAACCACAACAATAATAACAAATACTTATAAAGTGGTCAATCAACTGCATAAGTGACCCATATCCAAGCTTTAAACAATCTCCAGCAAAGAATTTTAAAATTCTAAGGCTATTTCATTTTTTTAAAAATATAATGTAACTATTCAATGCAGATACAAAGTATGTCAATTCCTTGTGCCCATCCAGATGGTCACAATATATATATATATATATATATATATATATATATATATATATATATATATATATATATATATATATATATGGGAGATGCTTTGGATGAACTAATGAGTGCTGGTTCAGTATGAAATACATATAAGCTCATTTAACATTTTCACATGTTTTGTGGTTATATATATTAGTTATATAAGATGGAGTGGATAGCTGAGGGGAGTTTGAAAGACTGAGTTCAAGTCCCTGATAACATATATATATATGTGTGTGTGCATGTGTGCTGCTTCAACTTTACCTTAATATTCCCTCTTGATTCCCCATAGTAGTCAAAAGAGCAATTTGCTCATTGACCTTTGATTTATATAAAGAACTGTGTTAGATTTTCTGAAATTAATTCTTAGCTTTACTATTATTGATTACTTATTTTAATATTGCTAATGAACAATAACATACTCAGGGTGGCCTTTGAGCATTCCATCATCAAATTTTCATTTAGATGGATGGTTGAAGAGTTGTAGTGTGGAATGGGTTGAGTGTCCATTAAAGTATGAAGATTGGCTATCTTAATATATATCTGAGCACTTATTGCATATATGTGTGGAGATGATAATCTGGACCAACTGATGATTGCTGGTTTATCATGAAATACATATATTGGCGATTATTTATCTTTTTTTGACATATATGTGTTCAAGTGTATCAGTGATAAAAGATAGAGTGGTGAGTGGTGGGTGGTGTGAAAATCTGTACTCATATACCTTATATAATACTTTTTCACATAATTTTTTTTGTTGGAATTGACTGTATATAAAAAAGAGTTATCAAAGGTTTTATTATCAATAACATTATTTCTATTTTATTTTTAACGTATAAAATCATTTTACATGCTTAAACACTATGTATTTGTTATAAGTATTCTTTATTAACTCACAATATATTTATTGATTATATCATTTCCATCAGCATCAAATTTTGCACAAATGCTTCTGATGTAAAAAAGCTTTGAGTTCTGCCTATTTATATTCTTGTTATTTAAATAGTTTCAAGTTGATGTAATTTTTAATATTAATAAGCTTAATTTGATATGTTATTCCTTTTTATAAACCAATAAAGATGTAAAGTGATTTTATAATAAGATAAAGCAGAATAGAAATAAAAGTACTGATAATAATCTTCGTACAGTCCTTCCTAATGTATATTTTATTTCAGAAATTATGTTAAAAAGACTATAATGGAAAAAAAAAAATTATTCAACATCTATTTTAAATCAATTAATCAATAATAATAAAAATTAAATTGATGACAGTTAATGCCCACACACTCTTTACATAATTAAATGTCAGAAACCATGTTGTTTTGATGTTTGCTTTAGTGAATTAAGAGTAACAATGCAAGATTAGAGCATTGAACATATATTCATAATAGTTTTAGACAAATTATACATGTGTGTGATCATGTGCATTAGTAGTATGAGATACGTGGATAGTTGAAGGTCATGGAAAGTCTGAGTTCAAACCCCTATATTTACATATTGAAGTGCAGCTATGAAAAAAGCCTGTACTGTAGAAAAAAAATCATATGTTACAAACTATTAGTGTAGAGGGCTATGAATAAGGGAACATAGAATTCCCAAAAGTGCTTAGCTTATCAATTGTTATGTATAGCTTCATTAATTGTGTATAAAACGCAAGTTTAGAATACAATAAAATATTTGGTAATGTTTTAACTGTAATGGATTGCAGATAGTTGTATTGAACATAATGATAAAAAATATAAAATTAAAGAGGTCTGTTCGTTAATAATGTAGACTCAGTCATGAACAGAAATTGTGATGGTGATTAGTTGTGATCTGGAATATTCGTTTTTATTTTGAATATTACAATTGCTTTTGACAAGAATTCTCAGTATTGAAAATCCATTAAGGTTATACTTAAATTTTTGAGAATTTTTGCCAATGTATGAAATAATATTAGTATTACTTTAATTTACAGCATTATATTTCAATTATGAATTAATTATAGTTTTTTTTATAAGTTACGTAAAATTGGTAGTCAAATGAAAAATGAAAATTTATTTGAATAACTTTGTAAATTAATGAACCAATAGAATAAAGAATTTGTAATTGCTTTTTAATTAAATCTTGCATGACCTAACTCAGTAATAAGGTGAATTCTGGAGGTTGAAGTTCATGAATTACATCTTCAGCGTTGTCATTTGTGGTGTTCAAACTTTATGTATTCCAATATAATAATAAGGTATTTGATTATTTTTATGTTTTTTTTTAATTGACATAAGGAAAGAAATCGTTTTTAAAACTGTATTTTTTATTTTAATGGATTTCAAAGTATAAATAAGCCAAAAAGTGTACAAATTACGAACAAAGTTTTGGCAAGATGTATATTAATATCAAGAAAGAAATATTGGAGGCAAATACCAGATACAAAAAATGAACAGCTATAATGGAAGCAATTAGAAGTATGAAGTAAAGATGAGCTGGATATATCAATAGAAGAGATGATAGTAAATATATAAATCAAATCTTAAATTAGATTTCAAAAAATTGTGAGACATAGAAAGGATAATATTTTAGATAAGTGAATGTGGTATGGATAGTTGTTGGCGTAACATGGAGAAGGAAAGCTGTGAATCATGAAAATGAAGTTTGCACATTATATAATTCACTGAGAACTTTTAATGATCATCTGATTACTGTGGTGAAGTCATTTTATTTATAAGTGTGTGTAGAATTATTTCCAGCATCTAGCAGAACTATGAAATGTTTTTAGAAAAATTCATGCTTTATTTATATTTTTGTACACATTTTTAGTAATAACTCATAATCTAGTAAAGAACACAGGGTTTTGAATCATATTATTCTCTTTCCTTCAAATGTTGCTACCCTGACCAGAGATGGCTAACATGGAAATTGAATCTATGACATTTAGAATTATGGTTACTGAAATTCTAACCAATTAGCCTACTGTGACAGAACAGTATTTTATCACAGATCAATTTTGGGATTTTACATTATATTTGAAGTATCAGTAATGGTAGAAATTATTCAGTGCATGACTAGTGGTATACATTATAAATAAAAGATTGAAAATTATAATTTGTACAAAAGAGAAATTATATATGCATGTAGTCATTTGAAGCAGAATCCTATTACTAATAGCCATAATAATAAAATTTAACATTTCATTGCAAATATAATATCATACTGTTACTATTACAATGATTTTATGTATTTTTGATGCAGATCCATGACAGTAGTAGTGGTTTTGAACATCATAAATGATGTTAGTTTATACATTATCGAATACCAAGGATTAGAGTTCTTCTGAAATAATTATGTAGCGTAAACTTCTACGTTTTGGTTTCACAACATTATATATCTTTATTGACTTATGAGCAGTAGCATGTTTTTCCAGTAATGTGTGAATCTCTTCTTGTTTATTTACAATTTACAGAATAAGCCATAAATTGGTGTTGTGGAAAGAGAATGATGAAGAGTGAGGCAAAAGTTAAACAAGAAGTTCCAGAAGTACCAAATGCCACTTTAGCTTACAAAAATAAATTGAAATATGTCAGTGCCATTGCTAAAACCATGGCTTCTCGCAAAGTAGCGAAGAAATTGTTTAAACTTCTAAAAAAAGGAAAACTCGCAAAACACATGCATTTTTGGGAAGGAAAGATGTGCAACAGGCATTAAGATGAAGACAGAAAGAATTGGTTATATTTGGAGATGTTATACCAATTGAAGTAATGTGTCATCTACATGTTATTTGCGAGAACAATAATAATCCTTATATTTATGTTCACCCAAAAAGGATCTTGCTGCCACAACAAGTTTTAAAACATCTTTAATCATGGTAATGATTCTTCCACATGAGTATTATGAAGACTTGTATAATGAAGGTATAGACCAGATTAAAAATATTGAGGTGTCAAGCATTGGTGGCTGAGTGGTCAGCACAGCTGCCTTACAAGCAATTGTCCCAGGTTCATGGATTCACTTCCCGGCTGATGCTTTGACACATGAAAAAAAAAAAAAATCTGGAGCTTTCTTTATGATGTATATATATCACAAGATAAAAATAAATTCATGTAAAAAAAAATATTATGTATCTACTTTTCTTAAAGATGAGCAATAAAATTTTTATATCTTGATAAATTGCTTATAATTAGTTAATATTCCTTAATAATGATCAATCATATTAATAAATAAATTTGTCCATTGGGTTGAAATAATTTTTAATTAATGTTGTAAATAGTTATAGAAATAATTTTATAATCTTACTGATAAGGTATAGAAGTACTCAGAATCTTGCCTTAATTGGCCTTGTTTTATTTTATAAATTAGTTATAATCAAGATGTCATAACAAATACTCAGCACTGTTCATCATACAATATATTATTTGCAATAAGTTCTGATAAATTAATGTGGATATTAATAGATCAGTCTAGTCAAAATATTGGAAAAAAAAACATTGTTTTCTGTACTTCCAATTAAGGTATTCTTGAAATAAGAAAATTGTCTCATGAAAATTTGAAATTATGATGATATATTAAAAAATAGTGTTGCACAATTGATAGCAGGAGTAATGTAGGTCTTTCTTTAAAATGAAATTAAACACATTTAGAACATTAGTCCTGTGCATTGTAACTTTATGGAGATAAAATACCATTAATCTAAGTTATTGTTGCACAAAAAATTCCATTTTATAAAAGTCAGAGGTGATATTTAATTTTTCACAGTAAATAAATTAATTTGATCAACATTTATAAACTAAATTAAAGGAATAAAAAGCTTTTCAGGAAGTATTTATAAATTAATAAACTTAAAAGCAATAAGTTTGTTTCTTCTATTTTGACAAAGTTTGCATATATAATGAAAAGGTAAAAGGTGTACTTTTTAAACTCAAAAAGTTGGTGGCCTCATCAGATTCTCCGTCTTCTTTACCTCGCAGTCTGGTTAACCAGATGTGAATGTGTTTCGGTCATTCAGACTCTTGAGTCACAGAGACCTTCATAAGTCTGGTCAAAGGAATACATGCCAGGGACTGGCTGCTTGCACCAGAATGGTTATACAAAGAGACTTGGTCCAGAATTGATCTTCCAAGCATTTAATCTTATGAACATTTACAATCATCTATGATGTATGAAACCAGCATCATGGATCTATGTAAACTTTGTTAGTGAATTTAAAAAAAAAAAAAGTTGGTGACCTAGCGGTTAGCATAGCTGCCTTCCAAGCAGCTGGTCCGAGTTTGCTTCCCGGTCAACACATTTGACATATAAATTTTTTTTTACAAATTTGAAAAAGTCTTAGAATCAAAGTTTTTTTTAAAATAATATTTTACTATTTTTAATAATAATAATATGTAAGTTTTCATATATTTATGAATATATATTTTAAAAACCACTCATATATCTTTTTTTTTTACAAAATGTAATTCATAATTCAGTTTTAAAAAACCACACAAATTATTTAACAATCAGACAACTATTTTTTTTTATTATGTGTCATAGCATTGGCCGGAAGCACACATGCTAACCCGGGACAACTGCTTGTAAGGCAGCTGTGATGACCACTCGACCACCAACGATTAATTCATAATAATAATTTTTAATCTAAATAAAATTTTATCGTAGTGTTAACGAGATAGTTTGTTATAAATTATTTAAAATGTACTTATTGATATATAATAACAGTATCAATAAACTTTTCAGAATCCTCTAGTGTGATTGTTTTGCAAATGTAAAATGATTACATTTGCTTTTCAGTTCTTATAAGGATAGCCAATCTGACAAATGATATCAATCAGAACAAATCTCAGATGATATTCAGATATTAACACAGCTTCATTTAATATGACTAATATGATATATTTAGAAAGACATTGTAAAATTTATGCCTATGGCCCTTATGAACGCATTTCAGTCAAACAAAGATCTTCAACAACATTTAGTCCCACACACCTCCCAGATGTCCTCTAACTTTATTTTGCATTTATTAATGTGAACTGGAATGTACATTTATGTGTGTTTCATAAAATTATATTTGCTGAATTGTTTTGAATATATGCAAATGGACAAAATATTCAAAAATTATTTAGCCCCTAAAAAGCATCATTAATTTCCCCA
This sequence comes from Epiperipatus broadwayi, assembly GCA_028023455.1. NCBI lineage: Eukaryota > Metazoa > Onychophora > Udeonychophora > Euonychophora > Peripatidae > Epiperipatus > Epiperipatus broadwayi. The sequence goes on from JAQFVV010012524.1 coordinate 2,735,658, forward strand.
CTCTAGGAACTATTTTAACATCTTAATTAATGATATAATTCAAAAATCTTTTTTATCTGTTCTTCAAAACATTCTCTATGGACACAGTGGCAGAAATAAATTGTAGTTGTCATGGATAAAGCGGTTAAGTAATGTATCAAGTCAAGCGTTGTTAGCCGAGAGGTCATCGCACCTGCCTTCCAAGTAAGTAGTTGGTTGCAGACGGGTGTGGGTTCGCCTTCCTTCCAAGCAAGTAGTTGGTTGCAGATGGGTGTGGGTTCGCATCCCGGCCGATGCTATGACATATGAGAAAAAAAAAAGTAATGTATCATTTTTTTTTAAAGAAAACGTAAGATTTCATTAATAAAGAAATCATTGAAGATATTTCTTAAATGGTTTTAAAATTTAATGCAAGGATAGAGGTAGTGTCTGAAATCCAAAGTTCATGGTCATATGTCCTCTTTTATGATTTTTAATGCATTGACCTTTTATGAAAGCAATGAACTATTAATTATTTTTTTGTTTTACGAAACTAACAGTTAAATGCATCATACTTTTTTAATAGTATGTTGTACTTGAGATAATAAACTTGCAACCCCATGCTTTCTGGATGTGGTTTCAGCACAGTGAGATTTAGAAGAATAAATCCATAATTCTGTATTATATTCAAGAAAAAAAAATGCTTTAAGATTATGTTTGTGCAGCTAAGTTTGTTTTCTTTGAGAAGATTGAAAAGAAGAAAAAAACTAAAGAGATATGCTTCTGAATCTATTAGTTTGTAAAGATCTTTTGATATTAAAGATAATAGAAAAGTGATTTCGAATTGTGAATATGTAGGATAATACATATTTGTCTTATGTCCTGTTATTTTGCACTTGAAAAGTCTGTCTTACTAGGAAAATTACTAGTGATATACTTTTAAATATAATTGTAGCTAGTAATTTAATTGTGAACTGATGTATTTGCTTAATATATTTATTAAAGCAGAATCATTATTAATAATAATGATCATGTTTTTGTTGTTAACTAAATATTTATAGGAATGATAATGGTCAAATAGTACGATCGTAGCTATATATAGAATAGGTGCTGTATTTTCCTGAAGGTTTGTGATGATGGTATTTTAATTGTATTTATATATTGGACTATTTCCATCATCTAACATTAAGTATTGAATATTTTTAGAAAAATTTAATTTGATTTAAATTTTCCAATTACATTTAACTGTTAGTAATAACACACACTTAAGTAAATACACAATATTTTAAATGGTATTATTCCCCACTCTTCTTCAGGTGCTTGTGGCCTGCTTAGTGACAGTATTAGCATAGAAACCAATCATTTCATTAGAGTATTACCTTAAAATTTCAATATTAAAGAATATAAAGGTCCAGGTTCGATGTCCATGCTAGTACAGTCATAAGTCAGACCTGCAAGACCTGAAGAAAAGTGAAGAATAATTCTACTTGAAACAGTGTGTATATAGTATCCTGTGTGTTATTACTGATAGAAGAATGTAATTAGATAATTTAAATAAAATTACATTTTTCTAAAGACATTCAATACTTAATATTAGATGATGGAAATAGTCCAATAGGTGCTGTAACTTTAAAAGAAAAAATAGCATTGAAATAAAATCAATGAAATAAAATAAAATTGTCAGTTCAAACAAAAAATCTACAGATAGAAAGAAAAAAATGTTTCCGCAGTAAAACATACTTTAGTGCTATTTAAATATATATATATATTCATATCAAATCACCTCACATGGCTAAGAACTTTGGATGTTTATTTCAGTTTAGCGATATGAATTGGGTTTTTTTTTTTTTTTTATAGATTTATATACATGGAAAATACTTTATTTATATATAATATTTTTATTACAATATGAAAGATGTAGAACAAACTGACAATCGATGATGATTATCAGGCTGTAATTTGTTAAGTAAATATAGAGAAATAATCAAATAAGTGATAAAAATATTTTAAAACTTGGATTTAATTTTTATGTATATATATATTATAAACACGTGAAGAAATGATTTTATTTTATTTACTGTATGAACATAACTTTATTTAATTATCTTAATGTATATAAGATGCTAAGCACCCTTTCTCCATGTAAGAAGAATTGCTAAGATAGTTTATTATATGTAAGTGAAAGAGTTTTCATAGTTAATTAATTAATTAGTAACAATAGAATAATGTAATTATTTAAATTTTAGGTCTGTGGGGGTGGGATATCTCTAGATTGTTTTTTTAAAATTTAAAACAATAAAAATAAATTGATTATATAAAAATATATTGTTATAATTGAAGTAAGATCAAAATAATTAATTAAAAATAAAATATATTTGTTTTTATTCAAACAATATGCTGGCTAAGTCTGTAAAAAGAATCAATCACCTGAGAGACAGACAATTTTATGAAACAGGAGAAAAAATCTAGTTTCAAATGCAGAAGATATTGTATATGAGTTGAAAACTATCATCCCCAGAAATAATATCATAAGTTATGATGGTAAGGCAGTGATAGGCTGGAGAAGAACCACAAGATGCAGGAATAATAAGCCTTTAAGTACCTGTCAAGCAATCATTTGCAAAAATGTTCGACTATTTTATGAAGATAGATTCTAGCTTATGTAGCTATAACTATTCTCTGAGTTTGCTGAATAACTACTTTCTTTAAAATTATCTGTTATTTATCATTATGCTGGATTCTACTAACATTTTACATTAGAGGAAAATGTCAACATAAAATTTAATTTTAAAAACTCAGGTTTAACTTGATTATTTATAAAAGATTTCTATTAAAATCAACCATGCAAATAAATCATTTGGGGAACCACAAATACATCCATATATTTTGGGATGCTGCTTTTAACTTTTTCTGCAGTAAACTTTTTTCTTCTTCTGAAAAACTCCAACACCATGTTTAATGATTAACTTCCTAATGGATTCTATACTGAACCATATCTTTCTGATGAAAATAATGAACATTGTATCCTTTTGGAATATCTTTGAGATAATCATTAAAATATAAATGTTATACTTTAATAAAAATCATCCTTTAGTTCACCATAAAATGTCATTTTAAGTCTTAATACTGTTTCATTTGTTTCATATATTCAATCTACAAAGATGTGATTTTATGATAGTGGACTTTATAAGTATTACATCTACCAAGTTGAAAAACATATTGGTTGGTTTATGGTTTTTCCATAATATTTTTGTTAAAATTTTAAGAAGTGTCTTGAAATATTATTTTCCTAATGTCTTTTTTTACATCAGCAAGGAGTCTAAGCCTCTCTTCCTACAATAAAGAAAATAATAAGTTAATAAACAAGTAATTCAGTTGCCACAGTTATTTCATTGTCATGAAATACTGCATCTTTTATCTTGTAAAAATCATCATTAGAGACAGTGATGTCTATTCTGCACTAATACCTAAGTCCATATTTCCACTTGAAATTACAACCAAGATATGTAAATTGTCTTACATCCTCAAGTTGATAATCATTCAAGCTGAAAATTGATAGGGCATTTGACTTCCACTACTGGATTGATAAAGGATTTGATTTTTTCCAATATATATTCTAATCTCAATTCCAATAAAATATGACTTTCCCGGCTTATTCTTAAATGCTTAAAATAGATGGCGCTGATGTAGAGTCGTAAGAGCAGTTAGTTACTCCTCGATTGTAATCTCATTCAAAATTAATTACGATTGTACTGCTTATATTGTATATTAGTTAGAATTATACCTGACTTTTCAAAATCTTTTGTTATTCTTAGTTATTATATTTTGAAGATATTTTTTAGTAGATAATTTTAATATCCTTTTTTTATTTGTAATTTTTTAAAAAAAAAAAGTTAATACAAGTCTAAAAAAATTATGAATAAATTATAAATGTAAGTTTTCAAGGATAAATCCATTAATTAAAATATTGGTGAAAAGATCAGTTTGCTTATATAACGACATTGCAGAAATTTTAATAATGTATTAAGTGCTGCCCCCTTTTGAAATTTTTATTAACTATTTATTAATTATTGACAACAAATTTCGATATACGGTACTTGTTATAATGGCAGAAAAATTAATTTCAAATAATTATTTCGTTATTAATCTTTATTTTAATTAAAATAATTTGATTTGCTTAATAATTTTAAAATTAATGTGTTTTTTTTTTCATTATATGAAATTTTAAGAAATAGCTAAAATATTAATTGAGATTTCAATTATTTTTTTTATCACTTAAATGTTTGTAAAAAGTGATAAATTAAAAATATTATTTTTATATTCCCCTTCAAGTCACTACCGAGAATTTATGCCTTTTTTTTTAAAAAAAAAAAAATAATTTTTACTCTTCTTGGTGGTTAACCAAAGTAATTATAATTTTAAAGATTAAATTTCATATTTAAAATGAACAAAAAACTATGTGTTAAGAACTAGTTAAGTGTCAAATCTTTTCCTCACATTTTTTTTTTTTTTGTTAATATTAATAGCTTCAACTGTCATCTATAATAAATGAATATAATGCGATCGAGTTGTTTTTAGTTCAGAAAATTTTCTCAATAGAGGGCAATAATGTAGCAGAATTTTGAAAGGTTAAAGAAAAAGAGCTGTTCATATTCCTTTTTACGTTTGGGGGATAAATAGAAATAGGAATAAATATTTGCTTAATTAAAATATATTAAAATAATTTATCAAATACATGTATATTATTTAAAGAAAAATTTTAAAACAGATTTCAAAGAAGGGTGGGGTGGAGATTGTAAAAAAAAAACCCGTCTTCAAATAACTCAATGATGGATTTTGATTTTAATGAACTTACGCCAAAAATAAGAATGAAAATGATTGCTATAATAATCTTAATAAGGAAACCCAATTTCTATCATCTCCTAAATCATAATCTCATCAAAGCTTGCTTCAAAAATTATTAATGACAACATTTAACTAACACTGATCTACTTATTTCTTGTTGACAGTTCCATCCATTCTTAATGTTTTAAATTTATTAGTTTTTGTCACTTTTATACGTTCTGTAATTTTTTATTTTAATTTTCCAATGCAAACATTCATTTTGAAACGAGCTTATGGTTTTATTACCCTTTTAAATTTACACAATTATGCATAAAATTGCATGAGGATTTAAACCCTAAATATTGATGGACGTTATTGGATATCCAGCCATATTTACTGATCAGCATTCTTATCAACATGTCTAATTACAGAGAGGCTCTATCCCTTGCCACTAGAGATGTTATTTATTAAAACATCTGCAGATTAGGGGCTATCTCTAAAATGAGAAATATCTAAAGGTTGGGTTCATTTCTCTCCCTAGCTTCTTAAATGTTACTCTCTCTCTGTTTACCCACAACTAGCTCAAAATAAAAACATTGCAATGCGTCACAGGAGATGTGTGATAGCTATATTTAACTAGAAATAAGAGAAATGGATAACTAGACTTAAAATAATATATATAAAATAAAGCAAAAAATTTTTTTCCAGTATTTAAAATTTTTATATGATATTTAGGGATGAATTCAATGCATAAAAACATATATATATTTTAGGTGACTATGTATTTATATCGGATAAAATTCATTTAATTAGATTCATTTTAACTTACGTGCTCTGATATGCCGATATCCAATATAAAGGAATTATATAATTGTTATTTAACTATGGCTATAGTAATATAAATGAAGATTCGCTAAATATAAATCAATTGATAATAGATATATACAAGTTATAATAATAATAATATTATAATTCGATGTCTGTACTTCTTCAAAGCAATATACATAATTATATAATTGAATATTTATAAATACAATATTCAGATATATTTTAAAAATTTTATCCACTTAGTAGTGCTTTCAACTACCCTTGTAGTCTTTGTCAACTAACACTTTAAAAGGCTAACCTTCCCACAATTCTGTGATCTTAACGTTATCTTAACATTATCGTGGAATTGTGGGAAGGTTAGGGCTTCACTTGATGTTCTTTTCTTGAGTTATTCTCAGGATATAATGATAGTATGACATGATTATGCATTCATCATGAATTGACTGACAGAAATCGCATGAAAGATGATGGATACTGCTAGATCTAGATCCTCAGTAATTGGTGCATATAGGAATGAGACACTTTTAAAATTGGCATCTGTAGGAAGTTACATATTTCCAAGTTTAATTTGTTTGTATACTAATTAGATTTTTACCACAGCATTATGTGATTGTTAGCTATTGTACATTTTCCCATATTAGTTGTATTAATAATTCACATATTAACTATGTTGTTCTAAACAACTTACTTATCTGAAATATTGTTAAACAGAATTTTTGTTTGATGAAGTGATCAAAAGTCCTTGATTATGATGATGTTATACCTTTCTTAAAACAAGCAATATTTCTTTCCAAGCTTTTTTTCTAAACTCAACTACTAAAAAACTCATGTCTCTCATAATTTTCTTTTATATAAATGCTATTCAAGATTAGGTGTAATAGATTGATAACTTTGATCTATTATTACAAATTAAATTAAACAAAAAAAATACATTCTTTTTTTTTTTTTTTGGAAAAATATATCTCTTACTGATACAAATAAAAATGCAGTAAATAAATAGCTACGAATTTTAGAAGAAAAAAAATCCAATCTAGATACTTTTCTTATATTATTTCCTTGCTTCCTTTTTTTTAATATATCTATTTTAGTATGTAAGTAAAAAGCTTGCAAGGTCAGACTAGCTTTATTACAATAAAGCTGTCTGAACTAATGTAATATATATATATATTGTACCGGATGTTCCAATATACACATATATATATGTTTTCTGTTTTCATCTTCTTCATAATACATTTATAATCTTATAAATTTACGTAATGAATAGTAAAATGGGAGATATTATTGATACTTTAACTATCAAAAATGGCCCCCGTTAAACCCTACTACCAAACACTTTATTTTTTCAGATAAACTCTGGGGTGCCAGCTATCTATCAGAAGAATAAACAACGTATTTTCAGTAACTCATAATATCAATGTCGTTAATTTTAATCATAATATATAAAAAGAATTGATAAAAAGAATTGACCCAAAAAATTTAATTTAGAAATTTATTAACTAACATTTACTTTTTAAACATTTTATAATCTAAATAACACACACATTTAAGTCATATAATATATTTTATGAAAGCTTCAATAATCTTTGAATTTTAAATTATCTAACATTCACAAACCACACAATAGTTCTTTATATGCTTATAAAGTTCAAATTACTTGCTCTGAGGTTTACGAATTACAGGCACTACAATAACTGAGAATAATAAAATGTTTTACCTGGTTTTTGGACTAGATTTAGAACTTTGTTTCCTCTTTTTTTCAGCAGCTGGGACATTTCCTTGATGAGTTTGTTATTCTTCTATTATATTTGGGACAGTTGAAATGACGAGAGTTCTGAGCTGTTAGTAGACTTATTTCACGGGCAGATCTTGCTGATCTTATTGGACTAAGGGCTGAAATAAGAGTGTATATTTCCTAAAGCTGCTCAACAAGCATTTGGTTAAACAAGACGACACTGAACACTAGGCTGAAGCTGCAAACTCAAACTGGACTATAAAAAACTATATTTATATATAATTTTTTGTTTAAAAATCCTGGCAGTAATTAACCTGACAAGTTGTGATGTTTAATTAGTAAAGCTATTTCAAAATGTGTTGTTATATATAGTCCTTTAAATACTTCATTTCATATTTATTTTATTTTTTTTCAATACATTTTAACACGTTTATTATATCTCTTATTAACAAGCTTACATTATTTACATTCACACACACATATTTTCTATTCTAAAATCAAAAATAATTTAAGATTATTTCTTCCTTAATGAAGAGATTTATATATTTTTTAAACTTTTAATTGTATTTCATCTAATAATAATAAACTCTTTCCCCTTTTTATAAAACCTTTAGTTTAACTTTTCTAACCAGACTCCCCCCCCCTCTTTTAATGAATCAATTTTAACTTTTATTTCATGACTAATGATAGAAAACTATTTGGCTCTTCTCTTTTCGAAAACAAACTGTAATACACTCTTCAACATTTAATTACAGTTTTCTTATACGAAAGATTATTTTAATAATTTTTTTTATATAAATTGTTATGTACAATATATTTATGGCTTTTGAGGCTTTGAAAACAGTTTGATAGCAGATGAGAAAATGACATTACTTTCACATTGATCTGGCTTGTGATTGAGAAAACAGTTAAATTGTGTTTTCCTTTATTACGTTATTTCTTAAATCACTAAACATCACATGATCACCATTTCTTATGCTTGCTTAAGCTGTAAAAACATCCACAAACTAGAAATTAAGGATATTGGATAAGTAGACACTAGATAGGGATTTTATGCACAAACCTACTTGCATACATTGATTACTCTGGCTTGCACTGAGTGTCATTACTGTATGGAGAGTTTTGCCTATGTTATTCTAAATGTAAGGGAGTGCATACATTTGGAACAACACAAACTTGCACCTGAAGTTAATAGTATTTAGATATCCATTTACTGATTAATATTATATGATTTCATGATGTAGTGGTTGATGCATTTGTCTGCCATATTAATATTTTGGAATTTGAATTCAAGTTGAGTAAAACAGAAAAAAATTTTAAGTTCTATTCAGGATTAAGGTTTTACTTTAAATAAGCAGCCCATTTAGCTATCCAATAACAGCTGGCAATTAGGTATTTAGCTATTGTCAACTATTAGCAGTGGTGCATAACCTTTTTACACTGGTGACCTCCATTCTCAGATTGAAATTTTATGTGACTCATTATATGTTGTTACCATCACATTATAAGCATATAATGATAGTAATAATAAGTCATTTTAACACATACAAATATTTATTTTTATATTATGTTTCAGTAAATATAATTTGATATATGATCTTTGAAAAAACTGCATATTAACAAAAAATGTATAATAATACTTGCTTCTTAATAGATCTGTTAATTTGTAGCAATTACAACTTTTTTAGCCTGCTTTAAAAAATGTGTATATTCAAGAACATAGTAGTACATATCACTGTTAGAAAGATACTAGCAAAAAGGTCAAAACACTAATAGTGTACAAGAAAAATGAGAGCAATATGTTATGATGTGCTGTTTATACAAATCAGATTGAAATATAAAGTAAGAAGTGTTTAAACACAAAAGGGGTCAGATACACAATAATGATTTGAGCAGTTTTCATGTATTTTTTAAAGTGTTTAGGTTTTTGTTTTTTCAATTGAAAATTTATTATTCAACATGAGAACTTCTCAAAATGTTCATGACACCCAACAATTTTTCTGAGACCCCTTGATGAATTGCAACCTATATGCTGTACACCCCTGAACTAGAGTAAAAAAAAATCTCACCTCCTAGAGTATGATAAAGCTTCCTACAGATATGTACTCCATCCTATATAATTGATACACATGACCACAGACATGAAAAAAATAAATGACCTCCAGTATATGTATTTTGTGCTGAAACAGCACTCATCAATTGGTCCAGATCACCATCGCCCACACTTATATAATTGGTGCTCAGTTTATATTAAGAGAGCACATCTTTAAACTTTAATTGACAGGCTTTAATCTCCTCCACCTTCCAACTCCTCAGCCATCCATGTCATATTATTTATAGTACTTTTCGCATTATTATAATTTGTTTTTTTTAATTATGTTTTGTTTTAATAATTTTGTTTTAATAACCTTTCTTATTAAGATTCCATGTCAGCTTTATTTCTGATTACTTTTGCAAATTGTTAAATGGATTCGCTGGAATGTGTTATATTTTATTAATAAAATGTTCAATAGCACAAAATAAAATATTTAGTATTTTACATTTGTATATTAGTTAATATGAACAGGTATATTCATCTGCAAGACCTATACCATGGAAAAGGTAGAAAATAAACACACTGGTTTTTTTATTATAAATATGTGCATTAAAAATTTTAAACTTTTTAATAAAAATATGTTTAGTTCTACATGTGAAATTATATATAAAAAAATTATATATACCTGCATATTTTACTTTGCTAAAAATCTTTGACTGTCTTTTGAATTGAGAAATTCTTGTAGATTTTAAATTTATAAACTGTTTTTGTTGTTTGAATGAAATTTATTTTAAGTGTCATGTTTTCTATATTAGTTATGATTATTCACTGTGAAAATATTATTAACAAGGTTGATTTAGTCTAAAATAAAAATAGTTTTGAGTGAACTTAGAGTATCTATTTTCTTACTTCATCTTTAAGGTGTTCAACATAAAAACCATCTTAATATAGAAGATAACATCCATTCAGTAGAGAAACACTTTAACTTTTGATGTTACTAAGAAATTGTCAACTACTCCTAATTGACAATTCCTGAAGCAACACAAGTTTTCGTCATAATAGTTCTTTTATTGTGGTCTTTAAAAAAAGGGTCCTATTTTACTTTAAACTCAAGTTCTTATATGAATTTAAACCCAGAAATCTATTCATTATAGGTGTGAGAATGTGAAGGTAATTACAACTGTCTTCACATTCTGCAAATAATATTTTTAACTTCTTTCATCATCATCATTGCAAATAATAGCAAACTCCTTAGAGAGTTGTATATGTTGAATTAAATATTTATATGGATTTTATTATATAGATATGAGGAGATAACATCCATTCAATAGAGAAACACTTTAACTTTTGATATTACTAAGAAACTTTCAATTACTAATAATTGACAATTCTTGAGGCAAACCAAGTATTTCTCATAATAACTTTTTTGTTGGGGGATTATATATAATTAATATTAACTTTGATGATTTATTTGGGTGGTGACAATTTCATACAAGTTTTATGCTTTTGAGTGTTACAATGTTGCTGTGATAGCTATATGTTCTCTATATTCTTTTAAGTCCATCTATAACCATACATCACTTATTTGTAGTTGCTTGATTACACAGTTACAAAATTAAAGGTATTGGTTGAAAAAATCTGAAGATGTTAGCATTAAAGTGGACCTTTTAGGTGATGAGACTTTTGCATGATTGACAAAAATTTATTTGCATGATAATACCATGAAGAAGGTAATATAAATGTCAATAGAAATGAAAATTTCTGATTGGGTGAGGGTTTTAGCCTGAGGCTAAATAGCAAAAAATTGTATTTTTCAGTAATTTGCTCACAAATTAAAGGTCATTTATGCAATATGTTTGTAAAAGATTTATTCTAAACCAAAACTCCACCACACAAAAAAGATTTTCTTTGAAAACATTTATTTTTAAAAAGAAAACTCTTGAAAAGTTCATTAATAAATGTGGAAACAATTTCTATTTGCATAACAAGGGTCACATTGGTCAAATGATAATTATTTTTAAAAATTTTAATAACAATAAATAATATTTTTACTTTTAATATTTTTTTTCCTTTTTTTTTTTTATAATAACTAACTCTAAATTATCTTCATTTTAATAATATAGAATACAAATAGTTAATATTTTGTTCTAACTTTTTGAGTAGGGAAATTCGTCCAATGACTAACTAATAATAACTTTTTGAATAGACAATTTCATTCAATGACACCAAACTCCATTATTATAGATAAGATCTCCACTTAGAAATTTACTTTCATATTTTTAAAATATCAAATATTAACTTTTAAAATGTCTATCTCCAGAAAACCTACATTTGTAATAAATAATGTTAATATTATTAATATATTATATATAAAAAGATTTAATCGTAAAAATAAAATGTTCATATATGGAGGACTATGTACAACTGTCTCACCAAAACCTATTCAAAATAGAAAGATGGAGATTGCTGCTAATTGAATTAAACATATGTAATTATTGTATTATGCTTGCAATATAATTTCAATTTGCAAATCTTTGTTCACTGTGTACCAAAGTGGTTTCTTCTGTATCTTTATGGTGGAGTTTGCCAAAAATGCACCTAGCATTAGGCTAAAAAGAAGAAAGAAACCACTTCAATATACAAGTAAACAAATGTTTGCAAATTTGATTTGAATTGGTCCCTTTCTTTTTATAACCTAATACTAAGCTCACTTTTGGTGAAGTTCACCATGAACATAGAATTGGATTATGGTGAACTTTGCTGAAAGTTTACTTAACACTAGATTATAAAACCACTTCAACACACAGGTAGACAAACATTTGAAAATTTAAATTACAAATACAAATGAGTGGAAAAATCAAGATTATAATTTATATATATATACACTCACACTGCAATGAAAATGTGGAATGTTCTTATTTATAATATTCCAATTAGATAACAGTTAAGTTATATTTTATGTTTGTAATATTTTAGTGGATAATCATTTAATTGCTTCTCACCTATAATTTTTAATGGACTTAAAATTCTATTATTTTAAGAATGTTATCATTTATTTTTTTGTTTTTTGAAAAACAATATCATCATCATCAACAACAACAACCATTATCAATACATTGCAGGATGGTCTCTCCAAGTTCAATCCATTTTCTCTTATCTTTAGTTTCTCTTTTCCACATCACCGCTACACACTTTCTTATTTCATCTATCCATCTCACATGTGGTCTCTTTTTGGGTCTTTTACAATCTCTTGGAATCCAGTTTAAGATTTCAATTGTCCATCTATTATCATCTCTTCTAGCAATATGTTCATCCCAACTCCATTTCAGTCTTTTAATATACTAAGAATTTATTATACTTTATTTTATATATGCTTAGATATTTTGCACTTATTCTAACCTTTCATAATAAAACAATTTCTGTTGTGAAAATTGAATCCTATTATCATTAAAGTTCCTAGTCTCATTCAAGCCAAATATGTAATTTTTGATGTGGGGCTAGATGAAAATAATTTCATGCCCTGGATAGACTCTATGTGTGCTTCTAACTATTTTTATGCTTAATTACTCTCTAACTGCATGTGTAAATATTTTTTTAAAATTATTAATCATTTCATAACTTCACTATTTCTTTATATCATTTTTAGGTACTTACATTATAGTCCACTGGTGACGAAAGTCTCTGGCACAAACAAACATGTCAAATTAAACACATTTACAATCTTCTAAAAAGAAAATTAATTACTTTTATAAGAGAATGTTAGATAATATCTTGATGAGAATAAAGTTATTAGTCAAAATGGTGGATTTGATGCTAATTTTACAGCCAATCAATGGCGATGTTTTATTCAGGATTATGTAAAGAGAGTAACCATTCATAAGAGAATGTGATTCAAGCTAAGAAAGTTCAGTCTACAGCAGAGATGCTAAGAAACAGCATTTTATAAATGGAGAGAATTGCATGCCTAAATATATGTATATTATGTTTTGGGGTTTGGCTACCACTTGTAATAAATTTAGATTGTTAAGAGTTTAGTTATTGGAAGATCATTTCTTGCAAAAAATATAAATATGTGTTTGTTTCATTCCCATTAAATAAAGTTATATTGTCTTGCTTTGGTAGTCAAGAGGTCAGCGCGACTGCCTTACACTTGCAGGCAGTTGCCTGGGTTGCGGGTTCGCGTCCCGGCCGATGCTATGACACTTTAAAAAAAAAAAAGTTATAGGTGGTAATTTTTCAAAATAAAAAATCTTTATAAGTTTAGATGGTGAAAGATAAATTTCTTACAAAAAGTGTAAATTACGTATTAGTAGACGTTTATATTATTTCCAATAAAAAAAAGTTATAAATCATAATTTTTCAAAATAAATATTGCCAGATTAATATGTATGTGAAATCATATCATCAGGTTAATACCTAAGTACCCAAATTTTATTTATTAAGATATGCTATATAAAACAAAAACAAATAAAAATGATTACAAACAAAAATTAATTTTAGACCTACTTTTACTTAAATTATTTATAATATATATATTTTTGACATCAAATCTGTGAAAGCTTTTAGTTTTCAGCAATGACTATTTTGTTTATATTTTGAATTACAGGTGTCAAATTTACTCTACCCAGAATTTTGACATCATCCACTCTGGTTAAATATAGTAATGATTTTCATTAATCGTTTACTTAACTAGAGATTGTCTCTGTTATATTTATATAAAAAGAAAAAGTAAAGTGCTTCAGAAGAAAAGATAAATAATTAATTATAGAGAAAAGATTGCTTAAAGAAATAAAAACAAAAGTACAGTCGTTTGTTAACAAGAAATAATTAATTACGGAAGTCCGATTCGTTAATTAACGAAATAATAGGGGTAAGAAAAAATGTAAACTAAAACATGAAAAGATTTTGATTGTGATTAAATTAGAAGACACTAATTAAATCTGTAAGTCAAGATTTAATTAGTGCAAAGATAAGATAAGAAAATATGCAATGACATATAAATAGGGAGAATTTGTTGCTAAGAGCGTTTCGCTTCTTCGTTGTTGTCGTGGGAGATGTTCTCTATTATACAGCGTTTTAGTGAAACCAAGATCACCGTGAGTATTAGTTGCAATCATCGAGGAGTTCCTATTCCAGGCACCAGTTACCTGAAGGTTAATGAGCTGATTAGGATTCCATACATATTGCCCTGATCTTATTATTATATTGACACGTCTGAGAAAACTCGTAGTGGAATTTCTACTAGAGAGTAATATGGCTTTATTTTGTCAAGTAGAACTCTTAAGTAATATTGAGGATTTCATAGTGGTGTTATATATTTTTAGTCTATTTATTCTATAAATAAATAATTTTCATTATATTGGGGTGTTTTTTTTTTTTTTCACATGTCAAATGCGTTGACCGGGAAGCAAACTCCGGGCCAGCTGCTTGGAAGGCAGCTATGCTAACCACTAGCCACCAACGCTTGATTTATATTGGGTAGTTGAATTTATTTATTTCCTAGTTATCATATTTTGTTGTGATCTGTTGCATTGCTTTTGGATAGCAGATACATAGCAGTCTCTAGCCTAGATATAAACTTTAAACCTGTTAAAGATTAATATATCTGATTTTTTTTTTATTTTAGGCACACACACACACACATGGAATTATTTACATTTCTCTTTCCCATGTGTGATATCTTTACAAATGACATTTTCAATAAATAATAGCGTCAAAGAATTTAATCTCTAATTTTCAGTGTTGTCAGCAAGATTCCCAATGTAACTAATATATCTGAAACTATATTTCAGCATATTGTTCGCGTTTAAAAGGTGTAAAGTTTCTAAGGGTAAATTGATGTCTTCTGGCAGTAAACTATTTGGGGATTTAATTTCTTCAAAAAATTTACTTATGTCACTACTATTTTCTTCACTAAGAATATAGTTCAACCCATACAATAATTTATTGATTCATTTAAATAATCTATTTTAGTTTAAAATAAATGGAGAAAAAACAATTTTGTTAAATTTTTATTTACTCATCTTTTTTTTAAGAGATATTAATATTGTGTCTAAAATGATATTGAAGATAGTTTAATTGAAATAACTGGAATGATTTTATATTTAATTACTTTTATTTTTTTACTTTTTTTAAACTTATAGTTTTCTGTGACAATATACAGTGTTTGATTTTTACACATTATTTTAATTTTGCTTTGTTATATCAAGTACATCACTACAGGTTATACTACTATGTATAAGAAGATAAAAAGTATATAGACGACACTCCTAAATATGTGACCATTTCTACCAAGAGACTATAAATTATTTTGTCTTTCAATATTTGCATCTTCTGACAGTTAATATTTTTGAAAGAGTGTAGGTTCGTAGACACTGATCATAGTTTTCATTAAAAAGCATTATTCTATATTTGGCAGTCTAGGTGGATGCTAGTCCGCTCACCCCTTAATCTGGCATTGTCTGATGAAAACTGCAAGTTCAACTAAAATAGCTAGAAATAAAATAAAATTGCTTTAAAAACTGCAGACGGATAAATAATTTATTATATTCTCCTTGTAAAAACTATCACATGTCTACAGCAATGTATAAAATATTTAAAATTTGAAATACCAGGCACTCTTAAACCTGGAACCTAATTATAAATATAGGGGATTTGAATTCAGACTTTCAAGCTCCTTCACTATCCACACTATCTCATACTACTGATACACATGACCACACTCATGCAGAAAAGATAAATAATCACCAATACCTATATTTTGTGCTAAACCAGCACTCATCATTTGGGAGATGGTAATCTGGACCAACTGATGAGTGCTGGTTTAGCATGAAATACATCTATTGGTGATTATTTATCTTTTCTGCATGGGTGTGGTCATGTGTATCAGTAGTATGAGAAAATGTGTATAGTGAAGGGGCTTGAAAATCTGAGTTTAAAGTATTTAAAAATAAAGTAATGTTTTCAGCATATTTTGTCTGCAAAAACAGCTGGAATTTTGAAGCACGCACTCTGGGCTTTCAGTTGTCGGGGGGCCTCTGAATATCAGCAGTTTCTAAAAGAGGTACATTTTACAGATATCAGGCAAAGATGCTATCTTCATCTAGATAATTGATTGTCAGACAACAAATGACATATAAAATTTTCAACTATGAAAAAATATTCAGTCACATAAGTGCAGTAGATCTTTTCTTGCGAAAAAAAAAAAAAAGTTATTAAAAATATTTGCATTAAAGTAAATTTGGTGTTTATAGTATTTTTTTTTATAAAGGAAACATTATATTATCAAATAAGTATTATAATTTTTTTAATTTACATTTCTAATTACAAAAAAATCAAGTCACAGATGTCACATGAACTAATTTAATAAGCTTGTATTTACAAATGTTATATATACAGCTCACAAAATAAGCTCTTAACAATCTTTGAGAATATCCCCAATCTCAGACCGGTTTCTGTTACTGGCGTCATCAGTGAGGTGCTTGGATATTCAAGCATTAGATTAAAAATACCAGGACAAGTCTAGAACTTGATCTAATGTATAACTATTAAATAGAAAATCTGAAATTTTCAGACATCCATATGTCTTTCAATCCAGCTATCTAACTTATGAGACTAAATTAAGTTCAGATACATGATATATTAATAGCTTTAGCAATATAAAATTGCCAAAGCCTTAATAGCTACTAATTGTAAGAAAACCCATACTTTAATATAGTCACAGGGAAATAATTAGAAAGTATTGGTTAAAAAATTTTAAACAGTAGCAAAATATTTTTCATACAATACTGGCCTTTAGTACAAGCTTTAGCTAGGTGACGCTACTGTGGAGGAAAAATTTGCTACTGTTTTACCAGCTTCTGTAAGCATAAAGAAAAAAGTAATCATGATCATGTAATGTTATAGTAGTTTAAAGAATTTTAAGTACTTTACACAATTAAAATGAAATTGAAATTAGTGTTGATAGCTTACTTAGCTATCAGACCCACATGACCCAAGATACAGCATGTAATATCAAGTGAAATTTCCATCGATATTCCATAGAGCTATCCAAATCTGAATTAAACTGCTGTTTAAAACTTAAGTGAATTCTCTGTCTAAAATTGACTTCAGTTGCCTGTTTAAAGAAGAAAGCTGTTAAACACAGAATAGACAATGAAAATCGAGCAAATATATTTGTGGAAAAGGATTTATAAAGTAAAGAAATGAAATTTCAATATTTTACCTGATAACTGATAGTGGAAATCTACCCAGAACTTTGTAACGGTATCCCATTTAAAGAAATGTACTTTCAAAAGCAATATTGCTGACATGAGTGCTTAGAAGCCCTAGATAATATTTTATAACACTTATTATTTTTTAATATTACTATTGTAAATTAATTTATAATTTAATTTTTCATAAATTTAATTTTTATTCTTTTTAATATTCCAAAATTATACATTGATCTGATCATATTGTATGTGCATTTATAACTAAATAACTCTTTTTCAAGGTAGATTTTAAATATTTAATTTTTTTAAAATAAATTGTGATGGGATAAGTAGATGAGATACAGAAATACAGAGATTGAGCTTTTTATATATGTATATTTTTATTTGTTTGTTTTATTATTATTTGTAATATCTTTAATTGTATTACATTTTTGATTTCATGTTTTTAACATTTTTAAACTTGAATATTACTATCTTAAGGAAGTATTGATATAAATTCGTTAGTCTTCTGGAGAAACATTCTTATAAATGTCATTTATGTGATTATTGAAAACTCCTATTTCATACCATATTCTTAACATCCTTCATAAAGAACTAATAACAGATGAATTTAAAATGTGAGATCAACCTCCGTCAATTGAAAGAATAAGATTATTACCACCTCAAGGCAGATTTATTGTTATCCCTGGAAATAAATAAAAGTTAATGTTATAAAGAGAAACTATAAAATAATGTTAATACTTTATACCGGCACTGTTTGTTATTCATTTGACAATTCAAGTGTGGAGTCTGAAGAAAGAACCTTATGTCAGTACTAATACATATCTGCATGACAATTTTCACATCATTAGCATATCTTCATCACTAAAAAATTACCCTTGCATAATTGATGCACCAGAGTTGTGATTATATATATATATGCAACCAAACCATT
The DNA here is from genome assembly GCA_028023455.1 of Epiperipatus broadwayi. Classification (NCBI taxonomy): domain Eukaryota; kingdom Metazoa; phylum Onychophora; class Udeonychophora; order Euonychophora; family Peripatidae; genus Epiperipatus; species Epiperipatus broadwayi. The sequence goes on from JAQFVV010012524.1 coordinate 2,754,182, forward strand.
AGCTTCTGTTGCAGTAGAGAAGTCAACAGTAGTGATTTATAGGTATAAAATTCACTAAAAACTACATAACATTATAGAGAAGTAAAGCAATATATGTAATGAAATTATATAATATATAATAAAATAAATAAATCATAAATTTGTAAAAAATATAAACAAATGCATGACAATTAATTATATATTTGTTTTAATTCTAATTTTACTATTTCCTTTTATATATGAATTTTTTCTACAGTACAGGCTTTTTCATACCTGCACTCGGGGGTTTGAACTCAGACTTTCACATGACCCTCAACTATTTATGCTATCTCATACTGCTGATACACTTGATCACACATGTCAAAAAGATAAACATATTCATGCTAAACCAGCACTCATCAGATGGTTCAGATTATCATCTCCACACATATACACAATCAAAGCTCAGTTTATATTAAGATAGCCAATCTTCATACTTTATTGGACAGGTTTAAATCCACTCTACTCCACAATGCTTCATCCATCCATTTCAATGAAAATCTGATGATAAAACTCTCAAATCCCACATTGGGCCAACCTTCTCATCCTACCCATGTTGACCATAAGACACTCTCACCCCTCATGTACAGGACATAAGCCATTTACATACCTATATGAGGAATGAGCAGACATTACAGCACTATATTTTAATATATGAATTTTTTCTACAGTACAGGTTTTTTCATACCTGCACTTCAATATGTAATATCTAGGGGGGTTGAACTCAGATTTTCACATGACCTGGACCAACTGATGAGTGCTGATTTAGCACAAAATACGTATATTGGTGATTGTTTATCTTTTAGAAGTGTGTGATCAAGTGTGTCAGCAGTATGAGATAGTGTGGATAGTTGAGGGTCATGTGAAAGTCTGAGTTCAAACCCTCTATATATTTCACTTTCAATAATTTCATTTTCTAGATTATAAAAAACCATATCTATTTACCATCATTTCTATGCATTCTCCTATACATATATGATATGAGTATGTATCTATGTAAATGCTATTTATTAATGATTATTTGTTAATGTTTACTAGTTTCTTAATTCATATTCTGCATTATATATCTTTAAAAACTGTATTAAAATTTAAAATAAGCTGCTATATATATAAAGATATGGCAAAACATTTTTTATCAAACTTTTTTCTAATAATATTCTTCTTTTTCTTTGTCCTTCTCTCTCTCATTTACCTCTGTATTTTTTTTTTTTTTAGTCAGGTTTTATTAATGTTGAATCATTTATAGTTATTTGATTATATATATAATTAATAATTAAGAAGGAAAGATAAAAAATTATAATTTAGTTTTAGATCCTAAACTTTTGTCTTTTAGTTATCTATCAAAACATTTAATCAGAAACCACAATAGGGCTATTGCAATGTAGACTTAATTAAAACCAATGACTTGATAACGTTATAGGATAATAGGCAACAGGGCCTTTCTTTTACTTTTTGCACTTCAGTAACAATTAACAATTAAGTTGTCATACCTTTGAAAGTTGTAAACCCATTTTCTAATGATTATATATAAATATATGCTTGTATGAAACTCTAAGTACTAAAATTCATTAAACGTAAAATATGATATATTTAGGTTAAATGATCTTCACTAATCATATATTTGGTGAATGTGGCGATCAAAGTATCATATTACTTTGGGTGTTAACGCTTCTCACTTATATAGAACCTAACATATACGTAATAGATAATAAATATTTGAAAACCAGGCACTCTTCACAAATAATATTGGCATCAGCATGGGATTTGAGTTTTCATTATCAGATTTTCAATGATATGGATGGCTGAAAAGTTGGAGGTTGCAGAGGGTTGAAGCCTGTCCATTAAAGTATGAAGATTTGCTATCTTAATATAAACTGAGCATTGATTATATATATGTGTGAGAGATGGTGATCTGGACCAACTGATGAGTGCTGGTTTAGCATGAAATACGTATATTGGTGATTATTAATCTTTTCTACATGTGTGTGGTCATATGTATCAGTTGTATAAGATAGTGTGGATAGTTGAAAGGTGCTTGAAAATCTGAGTTCAAATCCTCTATTCTTGTAATAGAGAATATAAATGTTATATGTATATATAGATACATTTAATACATGGTAAATCTATAATTTTGAATATTTTTATAAACGATTTTTTTTTTTGCTAGAAAAAGTTATAGCTTTAAAAAATGATAATCAATTTTATTTTTGACTATAAACAAATTTTAATATTTATATTAAAGAATGGATTTGAAAAATCAATTTACATGATCCATATATATTGTTTTTCTCACAATTGTAGCACGAAACCGTCAGCTTAAAATGAAATGCTCAACCGCCACCTAGTGATAGACGGTAACACTTTTATTGCTAATTTGTCAAATTTTTGCTTTTAAAAATACTACTACTATAAGTTTATGTATTTATTTATCTTTAAATACGTATTAACAGCGCCGCCCTTTGGATTTTGAGATCTAGAGCACAAATATGGAGTGGGGCCCCAAGTAAATAAAAAAGTGAATAAATAAATAAAATCTTTAATTTTTAATACAAGAAAGGAACATATACAACATTTATTCTTATCTAAATATAAACTATCAGCTGTTTGACTGTTTATAAAAACGTTCAAACGGTGAGATATTTAGAAATTTGGAGCGCTTCATTCCAAAAGTAAGCTTTAGCCTTATGTATAAGAATTTGCATCAAATGTCGGACTCTCAGTCTATTTTATTAATGTGTAAGATATATATTGTATTGTTGATTAAAATAAGATAGCTCGGTGCGGAACCCATTGGCCCCCGGGCATACGCCCAGTTGACCGCACCTTAGGGACGCAACTGAGTATAAAAATATTTGATTTGATTATTGAAAATTCAATAAAGTATTATTTTTTAAAAAGTAATCAAATTAATTAGTACAATATAAGAGACGTTTTTAATCAGTTACCTCCTACCTTAGTAATAAATTTATTAGTTTTATTTAAATGCTCTCATCGAAGCTATTGCAACCCAACATGGTTTTGTAAAGACAAAAAATATGTCTAAATTTGTGTATATATCTTACTTGATCGAATTTGTTAATATTCTAATTTTTTTTTTGAATTTGTTAATATTCCATATATTAAATTGTCTGCTGGAAAACAAAAAATCGAAACTAACCAATCGAATAATATAATGAATGTTAAGAGTTGATTATCATCGTTTGAGAGTTTGATATTTTTGCCACTACCTAAATCTTATTAGTTTTAAAAAATCAGTTTTACAGCTTCATGGAAATTTTATTGAATCTTATTAGTGGTTTGTAAGAGAAAGTTGAAAGTTGTTACTTGTAAATCAATTCTCATCTGAAAAATTAAAAAACAACAACATATTCTTAGTTTGGTCAGTTGAATGGAATGTGTTCTATCTGTTACTATGTCTCTCAATAGTTACATCACCTCCCAAGCAACTGACTATGATTATTTTTATTTATACCTAGTCACTGGAAATCTGTGTCCTTTTAGAACATTTTATTTAATAAATTATGATTACTTCATAATTATACCGATATAATGTTTTCCTGGGGGTTTGTGATGATGGTGTTTTAATTGTATTTATATATTGGACTATTTCCATCATCTAATATGAGTAATGAATGTCTTTAGAAAAATTTAACTTTATTTAAATATTCCAAATACATTCAACTGTTAGTAATAGCACATCAAATAGGTTAGTAGAGCATTACCTTAAAAATTCAATACTCATGAATCTAAAGGTTCAGGTTTGAATCCCATACTAGTACTGTCACTGGTCAGGCCAGCAACACCTGAAGAAGAAGGGAGAATAATATCTCTTGAAGCATTGTGCATATACTATCCTGTTTGATGTTCTATTACTAACAGTTGAATGTATTTGGAATATTTAAATAAAGTTAAATTTTTCCAAAGACATTCAATACTCATATTAGATGATGGAAATAGTCCAATATAAAAATACATATAACTTCTATTAAAATTTTATGATTAGTTCATTCTCACATATTCTCTCATGCAAACAACTTCTTGGAAATGGAAGATCAAACTTTTTGACACCCAACTGAAGGATGAATAAAATGGATTCAGGATCTTAAGGATAGAATGACCCTTTTAAATGATTTTAATTTAAAATTACAAAATGAAAAATTATGAAGTATATACAATTCACACATGGTATACTCATCTCAAAGTTTTTGAAATAAATTTAAAGTTTGAGTAAATTATTTAAAACTAATGGCTTTCACACACACACACACACATGCCTTTTCACATTAACCAGTCATTACAATTTATAGGTAATTTTTTTTTTTTTTGCTATATAAAAGTTGTATGAATTTTTGTAAAAATATTTTTGTTTTGCTATACTTTGTACTAAATATGGTATTTGTTAAATTTTTGTTAAGTGGTATAGCTCTAATTTATTATGATAAATATTTCTTATGATCCACAATTTTAAAAAGGTTACCCCATACATGATTTACACTAAATAAAGAGATCATTTAGAAAAGTTTAACTCTGTTTGTGTTATAGTAATTATAAACAGTATCCTGCTGGTGGACAGTCACCAATCATTATTGCTCACATAATATTTGCAAAAGCAAATCATAAACTCAAGTCATACATATATGATAACCTTTTTTTTTTTTTTACCCATGATGATGGTTACACCATGTTATGTTTCATAATCAACTACCATCATTCATCTGGTCAAGCAAAATATCATGGAATCTTTACTTTCAACTAGTATTAGCTAAATATAAATTCACATATAGAATAGTTAATTAAATAACAGATCAACAATTTGAAAAATTACTAAACATTTTTGGACGTGGTCTAGGAGGGATCCTCATATATCTAAAAACGTTTTCATTCTGTGAATTGAAAACCATTGACAAATATAAGTAGTCACATAATATTAGCTGGAATACTATTATTGATAGATTGAAACTAAAAATAGATATTGTTGGTAAGATTCTGTTATAAAAGAAGGTATCTCCATATAATGTTTTCTTACCTTATTACAACAGAACATCACGATAAGAATTAAGAAGAGCTCATGACTATTATTCACTGTGAACAAATATGACCTTACCACAGAAATTAAAGATGTCTATCTTTTGTGTATTTATTATTTGATCACATGATCTATTACCACTAAAAAGTCACAAATAACTTGATTATTTAGCATACATAATATGCAATATAACAAGAGAAGCTCCTACATTAGTGCCATCTATAGTAATCATAAGTAATCAGTTGTGTATTTAAATCATTATCTACAAACCAATTTTTGTTTTTTTCTTTTCATCAATGAATTAAATTGGAAGTTATGCAGCTAATAACCAATTTTAATTAACTTCATTTTATTGTTTAAGCTAGAAACTTGTAATTCAAAAACCTAAACCAACTTGTTTCATTAATAAATGTAAAAGTCAAAAACTGATCTGGAAATCAGGATTTAAATGTTCTACCATTTTGTAATCACCAATTATTTGAACTTAATATGGTTATTAAAATTGTAGGGATTTCTCTTGCTTTATCAATAAACACATGCACATGAACTTACAAAGGTATTCAAGGAACATATGAACAATAATTAATTTTAATTCGTGCTACTGAATTGCATGCTTCAATTAGAAAGTTTAAAATTGATTTGAAACCTCATGAAGGGTAAGATCTTATTGCCATAATATTTTTGAAAGAATGATATGGGAACAAGGGGGAGGGGCTTGATTATTTTGAAAATTACATCCTTGTAATCTGTGAGTGTTATAAATGTAAACAAAATAAAGCTAAAATCCACAGAGACTATCAGTAGCAGTGGTGCAAATGTTAAAACATAAATTGTACAAATGGAAATTATTTATATAACAAAGTATATTATAAAAATATTAGGTTGTGAAGAAGTGAATTCTAGTTATTAATATTTAAATATAACCAGTGACTATTGATGTATTTTTAATTGATGTAATATTTCTAAAAATTCTAAAAAATATACTTCTTAGGCACCTAAAATACAAAGCTTTTACACTTTATATTTTATTTGCTGTTCAGAGCTATAGTTGAATTTGTTTTTGTTTAAGCAACTTAAAAAAAACTCTAGTGAAAGCTTGTAGATTAGTCAAACTGTAAGTAATAAAAAAAACCCCAATATATTCAAGTGCATAAAGAGTGAATTTTTTAAAGTTTTGCAAACAGTAATAAAACAATGTAACTTTTAATTATTTACTTTTTTTTTTTTTTTTTAAATAACGATTTATTTAAATGATTTATACAATTTTATACAATGATGATTACATGAATACCAAGCAATGTCCATAGCCAAATGAGAGTGAATATATACAAGAATGTTGGATCAACGCTTCAGTAGTATTCTAGATTGGTCCATACTTTGTCCCAGTTGAACAATTAGGTATGCCTCATTGAAAGGCACGTCCAAATTTATAATGAGTATAGGTTTAAAGTCAAGATGTGAAGCAGAGGCTAAGTGGGCTGGGAGAACACTGACAAGGTCATTGATTCACTCCCAATCCGTCAGTCCGAGCCCAAGCATCCCGAGATCTGTCCGTCACTTTCTTATAAGTTAAGCCATTCAGTTCATGATTAAATTTGTTAACTTTTATTGTTGAGGTAGATGATGTGATCAATCCACTAATTTGTAGTCTTTAGATAGTATGATAGAGTTCCCATATATATGACTGAGCTCATTTTGGTATTGCATTGATGAAGCGAGACTCATATTTGATCATTGATACCTTTGCAATAATCAGTGCACTAGCATGGAGGTGCCGGCCCAGGTTTGTTGATACAGCCAATCCGGAGCAAGCATTTTGTCTCTGATGATGTTACCCTTGATGAGTGTTTTAAATACTTGAGGGTACTGGTGTTCGCATTGCCCAGAACAAAACTGCATCTCATTAGCCAGATGGGGAAAGATAGGAAAATTGTTAATCTAATGTTAGCAAAATTGCCAGTTTTAATTGCTTGCTGGATTAAGAATGTGTCTGTAGAATAGCATTTTACCTTTTTGTCAATGAAAGACCCAAGAATGCTGAGTGATGGACAATCTAGGAAAATGTGTTGAGTTGTTTCCTCATCCCTCTGACAGAGTTGACATTGAGAGCTAATTTTGTTAAAACCCCTCCTCATTACCTCAGTTCTCCATAATGCTCTTGGATTAAACAACAAAGTATTGATCAAAAAAGCCAAACATTGGTTTTTGGAACCTACATTTATTGATTTTCTTCTGAAATTAAACCTCTCATCACTACCCACTAATTATTTACTTTTTATTATAGTATTACAAATACTTTATTTCACATCATCATTTTCATTTTGAGAAAATAAAGATAATAGTTTGAAAATAAAGATAATAATTTAGGAATAGACATGGGACACTACCAAATAAATATTATCATGTTATCCTTAAAATATGATTTATACAATTCACATGTGGTTATATCTTTAAAATATATGATGTTTTTTTAATATATTGTGATGGATGCCTCCAACACCCTGCCAATAACCAGTACACACACCATGATGCCCAAATCCCAATTCAAACCCATGATATTAATGTTATTTATTAAGTGATAGAATTAGGTGATGTTAAGGCATATAAACTAACAAACCAGTTATCACAACCTAAGATTTAAAGTCAAATATAAATAAATATTAAAACAAAAGTTAAACCTATCTAGTCAAATGGATATCATGGATACAATAGATGGAATGAATGAACTTAATCAAGAAAAATAATTAATGTATATAATATTAAAGTAAAAAAAAACCTCGGTGTTTATTTTCTTATCTTTTCTTATGATTTTGTTTTAACAAATTGTTTATGTTAATACTTAGCCAAAAATGATGACAACAATAAAGTAAAAAGATTAGCACAAACTGGCTTAATATACAGGCTATATTCAACAAACTTTTTGTTCAAGAAGAAAAAAAAAATTTTAACGAGTAAAAAAAAATTATTATTCCCTGTATAAAGGAGTTGAAAGAAGAATTTGAAAATTCATGTCAAACAATTTGAATTTGTAATACTGTTGAAGAAATCTTTCATAAGGATTTTAGAAAAGGAGTAGAAACATTTAGTTCTAAAACATCTAAGCAAAGAGTTAGTGAATTAAGAACAAAATAAAGCATTTGACTCTTTAAAAAAATCACATTGATTTTTCGCTATAAATTTGTGGAATTAAATCTAAAACATGCATTAGCGGAAGGAATATTGATGTTTCTCCAACTAATTTCAACTACAAAAATTTATATAAATATCAACAAAAGTAATCATGCATTGCTGAATATAAGGGAAACATTGTGGAAAAAAGGTCATCATCCATGGAGTTAGAAATTGTCAATGTCAAAATGGGATTGTCCTATCTTTCCACACCTGGATTGATAAATATCAAAGCGATCCATCACGAATTCTTTCTTTTTACACCTCATTCCAAAACTTCAGTTTGAAGGATAATAAAGTCAACAAATCCACCAGATGTTTAAATTCTTAACTATCTGTAAAGAAACTACCATGGATTATAAGACCAAGCCAACAGAACATTGTCCATATAAACTGTAAAACCCATTTGTAAAGTTGTCATTGATAATTAATTGTTTGTGTGTTATACATAATAATTTATTTTCTTTATTTTAATATAGGGCTGAGTAACTTTAATTTAAAATTTATGAAATTAATAGTAAAGGTAACATTCTTATGGATAGACAAAATTTATGAGATACATTCTTGATTATGAAATAATCCAATCATTATATATGAGACAAGGTAAGATGCTACCTAAGATATATATTAATTCCACATTGATATATGTACAACACACACAATTATTAATTGTTTATTCTAAAGTTTGTGTTAATTATTATTATTTTTTAATATATTTTCTATGCATATTGTATTATTATTATTTGTGTCTTAAACTTATAACTTTCATTTATCACACACACATTATAAATAACAAGGGGGTCTACTAAACCATCACGATGTTAACTAAGACATAAAAAAAGATAAATGAATATGTTACTATATGTATAATAATGTTGTATATAATATGAATATCGTTTATGTTAATCAGGACATGTAGTGGCTATTCTTTATGGGATCAGGATGAGAAACATTGGTATAAACTAAACATAAATTAAGAATAACCACAGATGTCTAAATGAGTTTCCTTAATCTTGTTATAAATTTTATTCTCCAAATGCTTATCCATGAATATATGTTTATTAAATTTATTTAAATGTTAAAACATGTTTTTTGATTTATTTTTCTGTGTTGAATTCTGCTTAGTCATATCCTTTATATTTACACACATATCATGATCATTACTTGCAAGTACAGAATATGCTATACCCATTCCCATTAATAGATATACACTCATTATATATATATATATATTATGAATTTGGTGATACAAATTTTACTTGAACCTGAGGATCATATACATCTCCCTGAATTTGAAATCCGGAATAGCGGGAGTAAATAACAATACATAGGTGATAAATTAAAGGCAAAACCAGTAGTTCTTAAAACTTGCTCTCTTTTCTCTATGTATGAGTTCAATGTAAGAAGGTATGCAAGAAAGTAGACAATAAAGATAAATCCTGTTTAAAAATCAAAAGGAACCCACCCACCTTTGTGCATATCACGATTAGACTATCCCATTACAATATATATATTTTACCAGTCAGTTTTGTTTGTTCATATAACAAGATCTAGCATCTAGGCAAAAGTATCTTGAATCCAATCATGCACAAGATACATAAGTCAGGAACACTCATGAACTCTGCGCTATTTGCCTATTTTCCAGATCTACCAACTTATGAGCAACAATCCCGATGATACCGATCTAATTTATCTCTCTCCACTGGCATCGCAAAGGGGAGACACAAAAAGACTCTAATTTAAATTTATATGATGGAATATTTTAGCATGAAATATAAGTTTGACTCATTTAAAGATCGTGACCTTTCATAATTATATCTATAAGATTAGTGGGAGATCATCTAGTCAGAGTGAGAATAATTTAATAACTAAGATATTAATAAATAAAAGAAAATGATTCTGCAAGTTTATGATATATATATATATAAGATTTATTAATTTAGAGAAATATGAATACTTGTTTTATTATTTTATTAATCATTGGCCTCTTAATGTACGAATAATTTGAATTACATTTAGATGGTAACAGGTAAATCATGAAATTTATTTATAACTTAGATGACAGATTTGATTGATTACTTTATTTGATTTATTACTGCAGCTATCTTGTATACCAATAATAGACAAATATACCGATGAATAATTGATTTAGAGCTATGAGGAAATATATTCTTGAGATATCAATCCAGCCCCAGAAAGAACAAAATATAGCATTTAACGGAGTTAGCTTACAAACATTATTTTATGATGGCAACATTAATTTTTAGTACAAAATGCATTTTATTAATAGATGGAAGGATTTCAGTTTTTGCTGAGTGAGAAATGTGTGAATAGCTCATTAATATATATATATGTAAAATAAATAAAAATATCCGTTAATTAAAAATAATATTGTAATTATAATTGAAATAATATTTTTAAACGGTTTATAAACAATTCAAACAATCTTTAAATCCGCAGAAGTACTTTCGGTTACTTTCAAACCTGCCTCAACTGCTATTAAATTCAAAAACTTTATATATATATATATAATACCATCATAAAAGACACACATCTGAAAATATTAATATAATAAATAGATCTGGTTAGTAGAGTCATAACATTACGGCTTATGGATATTCATAGGTTTTATCTAGAAATATAACAGAGAGGTGGTGCATTCATGGTGGCATACTTATGTGATCCAGTCACAGATCCTGGCAAGTGCTTCTGAGAATTCATTGAAGAAATAGACCGATATATGTCTGCAAACTTTGGCAGAATTGGTTCACAAATGAAGAGTGGTCGACTGTGTGTTTAATGGGCTGGGCTTTTCCCCCGAGCAATCCCCATATAAAGCCAGCTTAAGCGACCAAATAAGTTCCCTGGGAGGTTAAGAGCCTGGTTCTTGGACTTGGAGATACAAGATGGGGTTCAGCTTTCTGATATGCCTGGGTAGAAAAGCACAAATATATATATATATAAGCGAACGATGAGGTAGAAAAGCACAAATATATATATATATAAGCGAACGATGAGGCCTGTATGCACACAACACTTGGAATAACACAGATAACTTTAAAGAATATTTACTTAATTACTGCCCATACCTTATGGAATATCCCACATAATGGTATGATTTAATTACTAAACAGTAATGGATCATTTAAACTATTATAATACATAATTCATTGGTATAAAGACACCCTTTTCCCCTTACTTTAATTTATCTATAAACTTCCCACAACATTAAATAAGTATAAAAATTCGGTTATAAATGCTGTCATTAGAATAATCATAATTATACATATATGGATGGGGTAGTGGTGATGAATTTGAGAATAAATAGATTTGATTTCACATAATAATTTTGAATTCTTAGGTTTAGCGCTTTGCTATTTAAATAAAATTAAAAAAAAACATTTCTTAGAAAACAGATTTCTACTCTGTTTTTCTACAATAAACTTATGAGATAATTAATTCATTCTCCCCCAAAATCATTAGCATTTGCTAATATAAAAGTGAGATTTGTTTTTAATTAAACTTAATCTAAAAGAGAAATTACATACTAGCGAATTTGAGGGATTATTGGCATATTTAAAAATATAAATATATAAAATATGATAATAAAAGTTAAAAAGATTATTGCCGCATGAAAGTGATAGAAAACAGATTTAATAGAGGCTCAATGATAAAAAGGAAATCAAAGTTATAGAGTTACTATAAACTAATGGTAGGTAAATTATAAATCATTTTACATAATATTAATTATCTAATAGAATGACAGTGTTATTATTACAGAAGGCTGAGTTTAAGAGTTTATACATTAGGCAGTGGCTAAAGTTCTTTTACCTTGATAAAAATAGTGGCGGTCCTTGATGCTTTAGTGTCCATTGGAATTTGGTAAACTAGATCTAGATTTGATCAGTCAGATGGGTAACATTTAATTTATTCAGTCTCTAAGCATTTTAAAGTTTATGGGTATGGAATCCAGAGTGATGATTATGGGAAAGAACATGTTTGAACAGAGAAAAAGGTTAAATTTCCTCTACTCATGATACATTGTCTTGCTATTACCATGAGCATGGATTAGATCTGCCATTGCTGTTTGACTATTCTGCTTCTCCCCTCTGGATTCAAATCTATCAGTATTTATACTATTTTTCCGATGATGTTGGAAAGCACTTAGCTGTTAGACCTGTGGCACTTTATGCACTTAGCAGATCTGCAATTTGCTGACCGGATGCATCTTTTGTTTGAATAAGTTTTAAAGACAATGCAATCCTGTTACAAATTTCTTGAACGATTGTTTTAAAATATAGTCTATGATTTTAAAACAAATTTGAAGTGGATAAAATTTCCACTAATGGATTCTTACTTTACTATTATAAATTTATAACATTTTAATTCATACTAATGAGTTTCCGGTCAATTGTCTTAATTACATTCGAGAATCTTCTTACACTGATTGTGTCATCTTTAATTCTTTTAACCGCCATGATTAAAATAAATAATATATGAAATATAATTTTAAAAATATACACTAATAATATATGCTTTTATTTGAAATTATGTTTTAAAAGTAATCTCCTCTCACCGATAATATGTACATATCCATTATGCACGTATATAAATTAAAATCAAATCAAATATTTATTTATTAAAATTAGTTGCATTAAGATATATATCTATGTCAGTTATCACTTTATTAGTTAAGTTACAAAATATATGTGTTAATAAATATGTATATGTGCATAAGGATGGGGTTTGAATATGGTTTGGTGATGGGAGATTCTGAGTGGGCTGTGAAGCTCAATCTGAGTATCAGGTTGACTGCTTCAATATATATATATATGAGAAATAATTTCAGTGCATACTGCTAGATGAAATTAAATATCAAATCACACTCCAAATATTATAAATGTTTCTCAAAGAACCATTCCAAAAGAAGTACTTTTTGGATGAATTGTATGGGAATCAGACTTTTATATATTTATTTGCAGAGGGTGTAGCTGAAATTTTTTAACATTTGGAGAGTGATTTGTTATATATATATATATATATGTTATATATATATATATATATATATATATATATATATATATATATATATATGTTCCAAATACTCAAACTAAAGTATTTGAAAATATGTAGAGATATTTATATAATGTTTCATTTTGTTCTGTACCTAATATTAATAGATTGCTAAATAATTTAAAAAATATACCCATAGGAACAAAAAGTGGTATTGTATGAGTTTACTTTCAATTTCATTCTGAAAAATACTAAGATTTTTCATGAGGGTGGAAACCATAATAAAAGAAAAATTAAAGAGGAAATTTTTATAAATAGAAATAAGATATCTTTAATAAATAGACAATGTGTGAATGTTTAAATACACGAACCTTAGGATATAACATGTTGATGTTTACCATTGTTAATTTTCAATTTATATAGTTTTCCATTGATGGTTAATTGAAAGTACTTCTGCATTTTATTATAGTTATTTGTAAGAAATATTATAATTTATTATTCATTATTACAATAATTATTTGTAACAGATATTTTATTATATTTATGTATTGAAATATTTTAGTATGCAGAAATATCTGTTATATTTTCATATTAGAAAAATTACTGTCAGATGTTAATAGATAGTAATCAAGGAAAATAGTAAACTGTAAAAGCTTCTTTTATTATGTTTTCTAATATAAAAATATAACAGATATTTTCACATATTAAAATATTTCAACAATAATATGTTAAAAATTATTAAGTTGTAAATATATTGTAATGATATCGAACAAAGAAATTAGTGAGGAAAATGAATATTTTCATAGTAAATGAGCATAGATTAGAAGATTAAATATAATTAATAAACATAACATCATTAGCAACTATCACCAGCAATCAAACAGATTATCAGTCGTAAATTAATCAATGATCACCATTTGTGACTTGATTAAAAAAAACATATAAAATCTTAGACCGATCATCTTCTAGCCAATACCAAATTTGAGGCATAATATTATAAAAGACAAATCATCAATATAAAACAACTATAACATTTAAATGTATATCACAACTAATGGGATTATTATATTAATGATGATCATCATCAATGTTCAGGGTTATCTGGTATCATAAGTGTAATGGCTGTCAATAAATTAGAAATCCTAAAATAAATTATTAGTTTGGATTTAGCTTCTTAGTTCACATGGAAAAAATAAACAAGAGAAAATATGCAATACTTAAACTATGCTAGTATTAACTTCACTGGAATAATTTAAAATAATTAATACATTTATTGATTAATTAAAAATAAAATTATAAAATAAAATGAAAGGTCTGAAACAAATTCCATATTATAAGCACATCATTCTCATTTTGACTATTTGCAAATATCTGAAAATATTTTAATACATTGAAAAAAAAAAGCAATAAAATTTTCAGAGAAATATAAATAAGTAGTTTACATGACCCACATATATGAGCACATGCATATGATAATACAAAATATTTCTGTTACTTTGTTTCTTTAAGCATGCAGGCTAGTATTATTTTATTATAACAAAATAAAAATAATTACACATGCAGATTCTGACAAAAAGTATTTCAATTGCTAAGACTTAAATTTCTTTAACCTATAAACTGAATTATTTTTGCAATCTAATTATACAAACACCAGTGTATTAGAACTTAATTACAAAATCTGAATAACATACTTGGCAAAGACATTGTATTTCTATAATTCTAAAATAAGTTTTTTTTTATTAATAACATTTCTGGAGGCCTTTAAACTTGTCCAGAAGTTTCATTTGTCAATCATATTTTTATTAGCTGGCTAATTTATTCAGTTTAATCAAAAGTTTGCTCTTAAACAATTAGATAGAATATAACTTAATGATTGTGATAAGCAATGATGCAACTCTATAACTAGCAAATGAGCTATATGCAAATAAATTATATCCCTGTGGGACAATAAATATAACAAGATAGCATCACTAGTGTGCACAAAAATATAAAATGAAGAGAGGATGCTCATTTTATCATTGATATGGACAGTAGCCTTCAATTTGTAGCTTTGGATAAACCATAAGCCAATTGCTATGATTTCAAATCATATTCACCTTCTGGAAATGATTTATTTTGTATCTTTTATTAAGATGAATCTCTGTTTAAAAAGACACCTTATGATTTTTTAACTTTGGGGGTTCAAGATAAAAATTAGGAATTTTTATGCTACTACTTTTGTAAATTTTGAAGCTATAGATTATCTCAGGTACGAAGTATTATATATGGTCTGAATGAGAATTTTGTGAGAAATACAAAGAAATTATCAATGAATATGAAATTATGAACAAACAATACAGTAATAATTTTTTTGGATATTGAAATTTCTTTTTTCCCCTTCCTTTTTAATGGTATTCACCACATGTCTTAGCCTTATTTTTTCCTTTGGTTATCTTAGTTTCTATCAGTGTAAAGCTTTTTGCTCTAACATTATTAAAAGTGAAGTTATTGTGAAAATTAATCTCAAATCAATTTTTAAAAAAAATCAGTATGGTCCAACTACCCTTATTGTGTAAAAAATAAAGAATGTTAATGATTATTTATATATTTACTGATGAATAATTATAAATCAGAGCCTTTTAAAAAATAGCACTTATAAATTAATGCCATATATTGAACCGGATCCGTTTAAATGAAGTTGTTTAATTGGGTTTTAAACCTTATTTAACATAATTTTAAATTTTATATTTTTAATATTACGTGAATGGACCAGCCCTTCAAGCAGAGGGGAGAAATACCATCAATAGCAGAGCCATCAGTGATACCCATGGTCAAACCGAGCTATGCAAAGCATAACACGATCACATTCCAGACCATGGCCATCTCATCTGCTAGATTCAAACTCCTGCCATCCAAAGCATTTTGTTTACAAGTAAATATCAAGCACCAGCTAATTACAAGAAGTAATTGCCATGTTTGGATGGTAGGTCCGTAATCCAGCACTTGAAATATTCCATGACTAGCTCACACTCTGTCTCAGGGTTCAGCATATTTACTTAACACATAAAGTAACATTACAGTAATTTACTGGTGAGGCAGTGCTAAGAGAGAAAGAGAAAATAGTCAAAATAACAATTAAGACAAACATTAATATTTATTTGAACACAAACAGATATAATATAACACAATAATATTGAAATTTACATATAAAAACATATAAGTAATTACTCAGGCTAAATTATGATAATTCTTTATTAATTAAAGTTCATTTCATTTAAATATAAAGTTTCTATAGACAGTGATCAAAATATATTTAGTTATTTAAAGTATCTTTATCTAGGCTTTTATTTGTGCGTATTTCCCAATCAGTTAGATTTTTTGTCTCTATCGATGGTTCCAGGGCTTGTCTTTCATTCTTTGGAACAACAATGGGAGAGAGAGATTAGCAGCAGCATCAATTCACTATCTAGGCATTTGGTTCGGGCATTGGTTCAGGCAAGCATAGTTGATCGCTGAAGACTTGGGGCATGAAGCCCTGTTGGACACATTCATGGCCTAAGTAGCCTCTCCATTAATGTTGACGGCAGCAGTAATGATTGGCTTTGCTGCATTTACAGTTCCTAATATCTAGATCTCTGGTCTTTTGGATTCTCAATGAAACTCTGGTTCTGCATTCTTCAGAAAAAATCCAAACTCTGGACTAATAGCAATGCGAATGAATTACAGATTGCAGCCCTGCCTGTATTGATCACAAACTACACTGAAGAATAATAAAGAGTGTGACTTCATATACTTTTTTCTCTTCTATTATTTTAAGTTCTTATCATTATTTTTTAATTTGGATCTTAATTTGAAATGTCTTTTAATTACTTTTCTATTTTTTCGATAATTGATCTTGATTTTATTATTAATCAGAAATCCTATAAATTAATTAATTACATATTGAAAAGTTTTCTTTTACAAACAAGATTTTATTCTAAATTTTACATATTTATTTAATTTTTACCTTATAAAAGCTCTTTTCTTTAAAAAGAGAGAGAAACATTTTTTTAAGACTTTCTTTAATTCTATTATACACCCCCCCCCTTCCTGCTCTTTATAATACCAAAATGAAGCAATATTTTTTATTTTTTAAATTTTTGTTTTAAAAAAAAATCTTTAAGCCACTTATAATTTAATTTTTTCTTTAAAAATTATGAAACATGTATCGCTGCTGAATAGCAATACAATATATATATATATATATAGGCAAAATTCTCCATACAGTAGTGCCACCCTGTGCCAACCAGAATAATCAATGGATGCCAGAAGGCTTGTGCATAAAATCCCTATCTAGTGCCTACTCATACAATATCCCCAGACTAGTTTCTGGCTTGTGGCTTTCATCAGTGAGGAGCTTTGGATCTGAGAGCACTGCACCTAGATCTTAGGATCTAATGTAGCCATCCAGCAGTCACCTTTTATCTTTTATAATAACAATTATGTGCTAGTATAAGAGATGGTGATCATGTTATATATATATATATTATAATGGACATCAGGCATTTAATATCCATCACCAGAGGGCCTAAATAACTTATGGTTTACTGGTGAGGATTTTAAGTATAAATGCTTTACACAGTCGTACAATCATTCAAATATCTAAAATCATATCCAGATCAAGGTGAGCAGAGAATCTGCAATTAAAAATTGGCAAAGCAGACAAAAGTAGCCAAAATGCTGGTCTTGAGTTGTTAGCCAAGAGGTATCGCAGCCGCTATGCAAGCAAGTAGTTGGTTGCAGATGGTTGTGGGTTCACGTCCCGGCCGATGCTATGACATATAAAAAAAAAAATCTAACAATTAACAAAACAATGTTTATTAATAATTTAACAAAGCATAACATACAGTTCATTTGTAGTTTCAATAACACAAATTTATTTCAATATAACAGAGTTTGAATGTTAATTGATTCCTTTCATGTAAGCATGTAGTGTACTTGATATCAGATAGTTTATATTACACTGTCCCAAAAAAAATTTACTTATAATACTATTACATAATCTCTGAAGTTTGATAATGACTCAATAATTTGTCCAGATGTGCACACATATATATTTCACTTTTGCATGAAACAGAATTAATTATAGAACAGCCTTAATCACTATACATGTTCACACACAGTGGATATTACAAAAACTAAGCCTATATGTTGTTCATTAGATTCATCTACTAAAAAACGTAGACCAATAAATTGTTCTCTTATTTATCCATATTATAAGCCAAAAATATATATCATAATGGCAAGAAATGTCCTTATCTCCGATGCAAAACATAACCATCTGTGAACACATCAAGTGGGAATCATAATAAAAACATGAGGGGGGGGGCACAACACATATGATTAATAAATTTTTATGGTGGATAAATACCTAGAATCACTATATACAGTCCATATAATGTATATCAAATCCTTTAATGTCAAACACATGATGCAAACAGATTAACAAGCTAAGCTGCTATAAAATTTAATTGGTTTATCAAATGGTTTATATAGCTACCTGCACATCAGATCAAACGTACGTATATTAATGATTTGGGAATCTACAGAGGTATTATTAATTATTAAATAAAACTAAACAATTCGTAAGAAAAAAATAAAATCTCTCTTTTTCAAACTTTTTTTTGGTGAACATTTTTTTACAAGTAGTATGGATTGCAATTACACAATCACAGAAGTAAATTTCTTTCTAATAAAACTATGAGTGAAAAAAGAAAAAAAATCAACTTTAATTTTCTTTCAAAAACTTTCTGAGGGAAAATTAAAATCTTCAAAGCATTAGTTTTGTTATTAAAACTAAAGCTGCCATGTAATCAATTACATTATATTAGATAAAATGTCAAAACATTAATAAAAATAGTTTATAAAACAGATAAATGTATAAATATAAAATTACATCAGATAATCACGTATTTACCTTGCTATGATGTCATGATGGCCAACATTGTTTCTACATGCTGCATTTTATGTTTACAATGTGTCTCATTTTTTGATTGAAAATTAGAAAAGTCAGCATGTATTGCTGGAATGGGCAGGGGGGTCTCTGATGTTTTTGCCTGTCCAAAGAGCAGGCCAATACATGCTCAATTATAAAATTCAGCACATAGAAACAATGCTGACCATCATGATGTCATAGCAAGGTAAATACATGAAGGACCTTACATGATTTAACTTATCTATCACTGGATTATTGATAATGCCATATAAAATAGTTCATAAATAAAAGCTTACCTTAAATCCAAGTGAAAAGATAATGAAAAGAATGTTATTTGTAGAAAAGTTGAGTTTTATAGGTATACATACATGCAAATGGAGGTAATAGCTTCCAAGTCTTCATTTACAGGTTCTGTTAATCTCATAGAGAGAGTTTATCTTGAAATTGTTTTTGTATTGAGAATTGCATTTGTTGATTACAGCTTTGATAGTGGCTAACACTTTGTTGGTTTCTCAGCAAGTAAAGTTGAACGTTCTACGGCTATAGGCTACGTTCTGGAGAATGAACTCATTTTCTATGCATTAGCTACTCATTGTTTTAACACAACGATTGGTAGGCAAAGGTGATTAACTCAAGATAAAGCAGACTTAATGACAAATAAGGTTTCCTATGATTCTGAGTTGGTCTTTTTATATAATTTATTCATTTACCAAGAATTTTTAATTAACAAAGCTAGTGATTACCTATTTAATTTTTTTAACTTAGATATGCCCATAATTATTTTCATTCGACAGATTTACTAGAAATTTCTTAATTCATTAAGCTAATAATTATTTTAATCTAATTAGTTCAATAAGTAGGTTTGCAGATAACACTAACATATTAAAACCAGGAACAAGGCTTAATAAATAATGTGATTTTTTAAGAGTTTTAATTGATAAAAAAAATAAAAATTATTGTCATGCATTGGTGGCCTAGTGGTTAGCATAGCTGCCTTCCAAGCAGCCAGCCCGGGTTTGCTTCCTGGTCAATGCTTTGACATATAAAAAATAAAATAATTAAGAATTGATAAAAGTTTTATAGATTATGATATTTCTATAGTTTGCCAAAATATTCAGTTGTTTGTATATAACAAAATTTTGTTTATAAAATATTATTTTAGAGATTGTTAAAATATAATTATTGCTCATATTAATTAAAAAAAAAACACTTTAGCTTAATTTGTAGTTCTAAATTGATTTTTGAAAATTTTAAATATTTTGACTAGTCTAAATAGAGATATATCTCTTTAATAATAGCATTTACCAATTGTATTTAGCAAGAAATTTTATATACTCATTCAAGTTATAATATATGCAATACTTGTTAGAACCACTTTATTATCACATTTTAAATAATAAATATAAAAATGGAAGAAATCACATTTTCATATTTCTCATTTTTAGATTTCTTTAACATCTCTTAATTAAAATTAATTAATTATATCCTCCTTAACTTTTAAAGTCTAATGCAAATTGATTGATTGATTTTTATGTGATATTTGAATCTACAATAAAAAATATAATTGTTTAAAAAATATTTTAATATAATGCATAATTATAATTATAAATTTATTTAACACACATTGATTACGTAAGTAATATTTACTAAGGCAATAAATCTTTAAGTATGTGTGCTTGAAAATATGAAGGTAGGGACCTCTACAGGTCTTAACCACAAGCCTATGCTTCTTTTCTTTCAAAGTGTAAGCTTGTGGTTAAGACCTGTAAAGGTCCCTACCTTCGCATTTTCAAGCACACATGCTTAAAGGTTTATTGCCTTAGTAAATATACTGCATAATATAAATGTATATACACACAATATTTATTTATTATGCATAAAAATTCTAAGATACTGAATAATTAAAATGATTTTAATATTTTAATTAAATTAATATTTAAATAGTTTACTATTTTGGATATAATTTTTGCTTTAGTCATCTATTCTACCAATTACTGAGCAGCAAACTCTACATTTCCATCTTGAATGGAAGCTAATGAGATCTGTTACACTTCCTCCACATTTGTACATTTTATTTGTAAATGTTTTTATGTAAGTTACAATCTCTGATTGTTTATTGGTTTGTTTGTTTGTAAATACTTTTATTTAAATTAAAATCAAATTTTTAATATTGGGATTTAATATATTTATATGCATTATAATTTATTGAAATTTCATATTTTTTTTATAAATGACTGGCAAAGCAATATGACACTAAAATATTTTAGTTGGTATAGTTAGTTTTTTTTTAAATCCAAAGGGGTGTGTGGATAAAATAACAAATATTTTGATAACAAATTTAAAATACATTCATATCATTTCTATAAGTTTACAATAATGTACACAAGAGGGATATATATATATATATAATATTATATAAATAAAAACTCATAAAGAAATATTTTCGATTATATTCATAATCATTTATATATATATAACTTTACTTTAAAAAGTATCTTAACAATGTTTTAAAACTGAAATAAAAACAAATCTTAATTATAAATAATTTTTTGTTTATAAAGTATATATATTTTATTTTGATAGTTGATTTTTTAAAAATGTTTTCCAAATATACAAATTATTTTGTAAATGATTTTTAATTCACTACTTTCAAATATAAACAGATTGCTACACTTTCAGCAATACATGCAAGTGGATATATATATGATCAATAGATGGTGTTTTACCAAAAACACTGACCAAGCATTTGTTTACATAAATGATCAAAGAGTCAGAATTAACTATTTCTTTCATTTTAGCCCACCTTCAGATCAGCTGATTTCAAGCTGATTTTCTATCATCAGTGAAGGACAGAGCAAAGAAACGCCATCTATTGATCATATATACAAGTGACAGCAGGTTTTAATGTGATTAAAACTTGTTTTTGTTTTTCATAAATGTACCTTTAAAGATTTCTGCAATGATATAGATTGCAGAGGCTTTGACTATGTGGAGAAACTGAACTGAGATCAGACCCATATAGCTATCTAGCTTTTTTGGGTGAGTTTGAAGACTTTATCAGTTTGAAAAATTTCATGCTTGCAAGCTGATAGAAACTTTGTGCATAAACACTTGGAGTCAGTGTTTAGACCTAGTTTCTTTGCTCTGTCCTTCACTGATGATAGCAAATTAGCTTGAAATCAGCTGATCTGAGGGTGGGCTAAAATGAAAGAGATAATTAATTCTGACTCTTTGATCGTTTATGTAAACAAACGCTTGGTCGGTGTTTTTGGTAAAATGCCATCTATTGATCATATATACAAGTGACAGCAGGTTTTAACGTGATTAAAACTTGTTTTTGTTTTTCATATGTATATTGTTTTGAATAGTTATATATATATATATATATATATATATATATATATATAGAGAGAGAGAGAGAGAGAGAGCATACCAATAGTTCTAACAAGCTCTTATTGATAAGCATAGCAAGAGAAAGCATTTAAAATCTCTATCAAGAATTATCCATATAATTCTATAATTAAAACCACTTCTTTTCTTTTCAAAAACTTTATTTGATGCATATATATATCCACTTATTTTTAGAATTATCCCTATCCTCAGAACTATCACTTTCAAGATTTCTCATACTGCATTTATCAATAAGAACTAGTTAGAGCTATTGGTATGTTCCGTATATTACATGTCTTTAATATAAGATTAAAAAACGTCATGCAATATATGACTTACTTTATTGATTATATATATACATATTTAAAAAAGGTTACATTAAAAAGTATTTTAGTAATAATTTAAAATTGAAACAAAATCAAATCTTTGATTATAAAGTTCCTTTTTTTTTAAAACAAAAAATGGCATTTGTACTTTATATTTTAAAAGTTAACTTTTTAAAAATATTTTTGAAATATATAAATATATATTGTAAATGATCTTTGTTTAATATACATGATTTTAATTTCAAACCTTAAGACGATTTTGAAATAATTGTAAAAAAATTAAAAATAGTACATATAAAAATTATTTATAATGAATGCTTTTATTTACTACAGGATCTAAAAACCAAGAAAACAATTGTTTTTTCATCCACAATTAGGAATTTTATATTTAATTTAAAATAAAAGTGTGTGGGAAGGGTGACCAAGAATTAAGTAAATCAAACAATACTTTTTATAATAAGAGATTGACTTAATTGATTTCTGGACCCCACATACTTTTATCTCAAGTTAAATATATTACCCCAATTACAGTTAAAGAAACAATTATTTTCTTAGTCTTTAGTTTCCATAGTAAATAACAAATTATTCATTATAAATATTTTTATATCTATTATTACATTTAAAGCTTTTTCCTATATCACATATTGATAATCACAACATTATTTATTACAAATATAACTTTTAATTGATAGATATTCTAAAAGTTAATATTTGATATCTACAAAATATGAAAATAAATTTCTAAATGAACTTCTTATCTATATCAAGAATGCTTGGCATCATTAAATATAATTTCTTTACTCAAAAAAGTTAGTAGAATGAAATATTAGATGGGTGAATTTTTTGGTATTGAAAGAAGGATATATTTAACTTAGTTATCATCAAAGACAGAAAAAAAATGTTGAAAGTTAATATATTATTTATTGATATTAAAATTTAAAAAAATAATTTTTTCTCATGTGTCATAGCATCAGCCAGGAAGTGAACCCACCAACATGGTACAACTGCCTTTAAAGCAGCTGTCACTGACCTCTCGACCACCAATGCTTGACTAATTTAGAAAAATATTTTCTTTACCATTTTGGCAATGGTGATTTTACTTTATCTAGTAGAAATTGCTTCCACTTTGCCATAATGAACATTTGAAGAGTTTTTTTAAAAAAAACTAAATCGTTTTTTTTAAAAAACTATTATGATGTAAGTTTTTTTTATATATGTCAAAGCGTTGACTGGGAAATGAACCCGGGTCAGCTACATGGAAGGCAGCTATGCTAACCACTAGGCCACCAATGCTTGACTAATAGTGATGTAAGTTTTTGATTTTAAAAAAGTCTTTTACCAAAATATTTCCTAAATAACATTTAATTTGTAAAAAAGTTACTGAAAGTTACAATTTTTCTTTAGAAATGTGAATGATAGTCATTTAGCCTCCGGCTGAACACCGCACAGTTTTGAAAAAGATCTGTAATGTTTTTAATATAGATGATGAATGAGCTAAATAATAATGACTATTAATGTCAATCTGTTCATAACTTTCAATCTTCTGCTAAAACTATTCTATATTTGGTAGTATTTTATAAACTTCAATAATAAACTCAGATGTTTATACTATAAAGACAGTCATAATTTTAAAATGTAGTTCCAACTTTAATCTGTGTTAAAAAAGCAGTAAATAATACAGACTATGACTAAAAATAATGAAGTATTAGTACTTGATTATAATACACGGTCGCCAACTCTCCAAACATATCTTCTAAAAAGAAAAGCCTAACATTTAGACATGAACATACATTAAAAAATAATCAAAAATAATTAATTCTCACAAATGGGCTTAAAGGGTAGGAGTTCACTATTAAAAGATGCCAAATTAAAACAATTTTAATTAAAATGTATTTTAATCACTATGCTTAATAGGTTCTGCATTATTTACAAAAATGAAAAATAAATCAAAAAAGGTTAAACACACTATTGATTTACTTTACAAGTTCGGTTAAAAGTCCAATATATGATAACAATCTATCATTTTCAGATTATTAAAGATTGAATGTAAAGCTTTCACCAAAATTTTATTTACAGGATTCTTAAAAAATGATATTGCTACTGTGAGTATTGATTATCGAATTTAATCAGATAAACTATTGGAAAAAACGGTAGTTATTGGTTTTATAAATCTTGTTATTGTCAATAGAAATTTGACATAAATTTTTTTTTTTTTCGACTGGGAGTTTTAAAAACGATATAACATTTAAAATATTTATAAGATTATAGCAAACTACAAAAAAAAATTAATACAAAAAGCACTAAAATTAAAAGTTTGTTTTTAATAAAACAATAAAACTTTATTTGTAATAGCTCGGAAGATTTTGTAGCATCTGATGAGCAATATAACTGGTAGAGTTTCAATTCAAAGCTCTTCAGCTCCTGATTTTCTCATGCTACCACTTTTCCATCTCACAAATAGAGCTCTTCTTTGCTTTTAATATTTATAAACAGTTTATTCACCTTAATGATATGAATTATATTAAATTTTTCATGCAATTATAAATGTTACATAATCTATTGCATTGTAAACCATGAAAAATTTAGGATTCAAAGTAATATAACAAACACAACAATTTCACTAAGTTGAACAAATTAGCATTTTTATTTTTCTTAGCTGGAAGTTTCGTTTAGTTTTTGAATATACTCTTTTCCATTACAATGTATTAAATATTTGAAATATAGGAACTCTTCACATACCTGGAGTTTAATTGTAAATATAGGGGATTTGAACTCAGACATTCAAGCACCCTTCAACTATTCATACTATCTCATACCACTGATACACATAACCATTTACATGTAGAAAAGATAAATAATCACCAATATACATATTTCATGCTAAACCAGCACTCATCAATTGGTCCAGATTATCATGTCATATATATATATATATAATCTATGTGAACGGAGCACTGATTATATATATGTGTGGGAGATGATAATCTAGATCAACTGATGAGTGCTGGTTTAGCATAAAATACTTGTCTTGGTGATTATTTATCTTTTCTACATGTATGTGGTCATGTGTATCAGTGGTATGAGATAGTATGAATAGTTGAAGATTGCTTGAAAGTCTGAGTTCAAATTCCCTATATTATAATGTATTGTAAGAATGATCTTAATATTGAGCTTCAGAAATACACTGACTTAAAAAGATGGCAGTAACAGACCCTCTCAATGATGAAGCTGTAATCCACTACACAGTTATCCATACTTGTCTGTGTTTACTAAATTAATATAAACTGTAAATACTTTAATACAATTAATTTATATAAGCACAGTATATAAATTAATTAATTTAATTGGAGTAATTGGTATGCAATTTTTTTTATATTTACTTGTCAAATTCACACGCTGCTCTATTAACTTATTATAACTTGGTAAAATCAAATTTTTGCTAATAAATTACTTATTTTAAATAGCAATTTTCAAACAGAAAAATTAAATAGGTAAAGAAGAATTTGGCACAAAATCACAAATATAATCTAATTATAATACAGTATATGAGTTATATTGTGTAGACTTCATATAAAGGAATTGAAGCATATAGCACAAATATTGGCATACATATATTTAATATAAAATCATATAACATTAAAATACTATTATTAAAACAGGTAAAACTCTCCATATGTAGTGCTTCTCACTGACGAAGGCCACAAGCCAGAAACTAGTCTGGGGATATTGGATGAGTAGGCACTAGATACGGATTTTATGCACAAACCTTCTGGCATCCATTGATTACTCTGGTTGGCAGTGGGTGGCACTACTGTATGGAGAGTTTTGCCTGTTTTAATAACAGTAATGTGCTAGTATAAGAAATAGTGATCATGTGATGTTTAGTCGTTTAATTAAAATACTAGCTAAAAAAAATAAATTTATAAATTTCTCTTATGACTATGATATTATCAACACCATCTCTAGTGAAATCCAGCTAGATACAAACAACATATATATTGTAACCCTCACATCTGAATTCACAGGTGTTGCTTTTATGCAATTTTTTTTTTGTTATTATGTATAACAAAATATTAAAGTCATGCATATGAAATAAATTTTATATGTGTTTTTAAAATATTAAAAAGAAAAATAAGTGTAAAGATAAAGGGTATTATTACTTTATTCTTTAAAAAAAAAAGAAGAATATTTAAAAAAAAATTTTGTTATGGTGACCAACAGAAGCGTCTGAAACTCATTTGTTTTCAGAAAATCAGGAAAATACTTGTAACGCAATTTTGCCATAACGTCTCTAACTGTCAAAAAGTCAATGAAATTTTATAAAGATTTTTAATTAATATTATGAGTACTGGACCCTCTAGGATGCTTTCGCTGATCTCTCCAGTAGTATAACTAAATATAGAGCTGTTGACAAAAATATGCCTTAAAATTTAATCTTGATTCTATCAATCTATTCATATCTAACATTTACTTGCTGAAAAAAAAAAAAACTAGACTTCTAAAATTATTCCATGGAAATTTATTTTTATAATCAACATGCAAATCTATTTATTTTAAAATGCTCAGAAGACAACTTCGAAATAAAACTCTCATCAGAAAACTACCTCTGAAGAAACCAAAAGTATCTAAAATCTTATATTACTAGAAAACATTAAAATTCAAAAATAAATAGTCATGATTCCATGTTTAAAGATACAAAATGTACATGTGAGTTCGCAAAGACATCAAAAAGAATCAATTAAACGTTCTATAGATATCTTTAAATAGATTGTAAGTTAGAAATTTTTTTTACCCTTTCATGCATGATTGCCATAGTTTTTTAATTGTAAAATATATAAATACTTTTTATTATCATTATTATCATACAATACCATTTTAACATTAAAGTTGTTATTATTAATAATTTTATTCTTTATCATTTTTCATTCAAACCAAGCAAATAATTTATTGATTAATGTAATAACTTATTAGGTGGAAAGGGATAGCAATCAGAAAATATAATTGGATCTGCATGGAAACTTGTTTTTATGTATGCTCAATACTCATGACTAGAAAATATATTCTGTCATTTCACCATATACATGGTTGACCTTAGTTGTCATTAAATTCCTTTACTTGAAAATTTAATTGCCAAATATCCTTTTTTATTATTTAATTGTTAACTGAATTCGTTACCAATTGTTAATAGGGCACTTAGCATTACAGTATATATATATATATATTGTAACGAGCACAGACGTTCGTTACATTGTTTTTTTATATATATTATTAAACAAGTTAAAATAAAAAGTTCGCATTTAAAAACTTTCTTTAAAAATTGAAATTAAAATATCGTCTTAAACTCTTATATATTAAGTCGCACAGATAATAAAAATTATTAAAATAAAATTTTTATTAAAGAAAAAGGTATTTTTAAAACTAAATTTTAAAAAGATTTGGAGATAAAATTATATCTCTAAATCTGTCTTTAAATATATTTTTGATTTGGAAAACAGGGTAATTAATTAGAAATGGAAATGATTGTTAATTAGTTAAATGTAAACCAGCCTTCGGCATTTAAATGTAAAAACACTGGTCAGATAAGAAAACAATAAAAACTGTTAGCAAATAAGAAGAAATCCCTATGGAATCGGACCTCAGCGAAAGGATCATTACATCCATGACGCAATGTTAATTCAATCCTTTGACAAAAATATAAAAAGGACAAGTTTTGGAAAGCATAGGTTAGTGACTGGAAATTGATTGATTATTGACGATGTGACAGCTAGGTGTTAGCGCTGGGGGGGATTGAAAAAGACGCACAGCTTCAATCCCTTCAGTTCTGCTAAGAAAGAGAAAAAAATGGGCCATCGTTTATACAATGAGGACCAACTACACGAAAAACAAAATCTAAAAAGGATAAATAAATAAATCAACCGGATACTAATCTTCGGACGACGTGGGAATTCACGTTTAAACGGCCAGGAATATAATAGGATGAACTATTTCAATAACCGTAAGAACTTTAAAATTTATGAACAGTAAATTAAAAACTTTTCATATTTAAAATGATTTTAATATTATTCTATCTGACCAACAATATTTATTAATTGGTTATAATTTTATTTAATGTATTTAATTTGTAAAATCATTTCCATTTATTTATTTATTTATTTAATTTTGTTCTTTAAGTTGTTATGATTTCTGTTTTCCGTTAAATAAATTATAAAAAAAAATGTTAAACTTGAGTCGGGCGTGAATGGCTGTATCGATTTGTAAAGATAATTAAGGGAGGGTAATCTTGGGTTGTTCATTTCGTGGTTGAATTGGTTCAATGGATTGGATATATTTATGTAATTAGTAGGTGTAGCATTGAGATCCGCTACGGGCAGGATTATAAAATACGCCACACACCCTCTGTTTGCCTATGGATGGGTTTGTAAGTCGGCAGAAGACCGCAGCCCATTCCTATGGAGTTTTTAGTTTATTGATCTACTTGCCCACAAAGGTCACATTCCTGTGGGTGGAGAGTCAATGTCGTTTTTCTTTCTTCATATTGTTCAGATGTACATTCCTGACAATATATTTGTGTTGTCGTATCATGCTACATTGAATACATGAATGTATCAGATGGATTGGCGCCGGTTGATTGCGAAATGTGTTGCCTAGGGTTAAATAGGGATAGAATATTTTATTTTCAAATGCAAATCTATATAGTATATTCAGGCTCGATCCTATAAAACTATTAAATTTAAGTTGTTTATAGACGCTTGCATAGATTGGCTATCGGTTAAATATGTTTGCGTTTTCATATTCGATCAAAATATATAGACATTCGACAAATACTGATACCTTACGGTGAGTATCTAAAAGGTATTTATTCGGATGTCTTTTAAGTTATTGGTGACGATGCAGGTATCTTACGATGAATACTAGAGGGTTTCTTATATTTCCCTCTGCAATTGTCAGTAATCAATAACTTTGTATTTTGATCGTTTATGTTTACTTTGAAATGTTTTTGACCGTTGAAATCTATGTAACCGATCTATAGCAACATATTAAACAGGTTAATATAATCTCATCTGTGCGAACTTGATTAAAAATGTAAATTTATAATATAATAGTAACTCAATGTAAATTAAAGTAAAATCAAAGTTAAAAATAATGTTAAATGTTTAAATGTAAATCACTAAAATAATTTTAAACCTTATATATATGTGCATAAATAAATCTGTTTGTATGATAATTACTGGCAGTGGCTTACTTTATTCTTTTATATACTAGTAAATGATATTATTAAATCTCTGCTATTCCACTGAGCTAGTGACATGGGCTAACGACCGGAATCAAAATTTAAGAAAAAAAAAATATATATTTTTTTGACTCACGTATCTGCCTACTTTATAAATTTTTCTAGGTTCAAATGCCTAGATGGCGCCTCGTAGTGCAGATTACGTTAAGTCGCTTTCTCCGGATCGTTACAATATATAGGTTGCCCTGACAACAGTTTGAGATTGTTGATTGTTATTGGGATTGTCTAAGTGTTGACTGTTTTTAATGATATATATATAATGCAAATGAAATGACCACAACAGTACCATCATATTTATTATTTTTATTGTTATTTATAATAGAAATAGCTTTTCTCTAAATTATTCCACCTTTAATATAAAAAAAATGTTTTGATGAGATTGATGGTTGGTATAAAAATTGTTTGGAAGAAAGATTATTTAAATGCACGATTATTTAAATGCAGTATCAAATAGTTAAAAACAATCAATTGATGCTAAATATATATCTGGTATAGTTAATAGGATTTCTTGGGTAAAATTTATATAGATCAAAGTAAATTAAGTCTTAATGGAAAAATTAAATTTAATAAGAGTAGAATTTAAAATGGATATCATAACTTAGCTTTGTATATTCATGAAATGAATACAGATCATAAAACAATATTTGACAATGCAAAGATTATCTTCTATATATAAAAAAAAATTAAAAAGATGAGTCAAAGAACGTTTAATAATAAATCTTTTTGAATCTAAGACCCTCGATCTTAGGAAAACTTCATTTGAAAGGTGGGTGTTTTTGAAGTGATTTATGGGAAAGATATATCTATTTTGTATATATATATACTTATGCTTGTAAAAGACATACTGACTGATGAGTGCACATACATTCAATATTAGTACATGTGTGAAGGTTAATTTCCATTCACAAGATTACCAATATATACATCATTATATATATGTTGCTTGTATTTAGTTGAATTTCCTTTGAAAAGGTCTATTTGTTAATATATAAAACTGTTATGTGAGTATTTTAGTTTAAATTTGTGTTTTAGCTAGTATTTTAATATTATATTAATTTCTATTTTACTTACTTATCGTTAGGAATACAGCATTAAAAAGTATTTAATTATATATATATATATCTATGTATGTGTGTGTGCCTGTTTCTGAATATGTAAGGAATTGTTAATAATTAGCACAGAGTAATAATTTTAAAAGAATATATCTGTATCTATCTCAGAGTAATAATTTTAAAGGAATACAGCCATATCTGCTTACAAATTTGATTAACTGTAGTAATTGTTTTGAGATTTGATCTAGAGCCATGGCTTTTTATCTAGATTTATTTATAAAGCTAATAGATATGATTCTGAAAAATATAAATTTGTGTGTTATATCCTGGAAAATGAGAACAAGTTATTCAATTTGTTATCTGTCTACTTTTCAGAATCATAACTATTAGTCCCCAAAATAAAACTAGATAAAAAGCCAAGGCACAACACACAAACTTATATGGGCATATATTGAATTAAATATTTTCATGGATTGTTATTATAATAAAGAATAGAAATGAGGAGATAATATCCATGTAAATAGAGGTAACTATTAACCTTTAAATTTATATATATATGTATGAGTATAGAGCGTGAAATCAAAATAATATTGTTTATTAGTTTTAAAAAATGTAAGAAAGTCAGTATTTTACAGATAAAATTTTTTCAAAAGAGCCAAAAATCCACCTCAAAATTCTTACTGGTAGGTTCTTTGAAAGAACAGTTGCTGGATTATTTGTAAACTCCTCTTCTATTGATGCTAGCATTGATCTCAAGAATGATATATTTTTTATAACTTAATTAAATATTATTATTATTTTCACAAAATATTTGTTTAGTAATCATTAAAAGGTAAATATTTTTATAATTTTACTTTTATTTTTAAAAATACAAGTTAAAAATATTTGAATAATGATGAAATGAAATTATAATCAATAATGGTCTGCTAAACACTGCAATTTACAACTTTTTCAATATTTTAATATTTCTAAATATAATGTTAAATTTTAGAACAGAATTTCATAAGTTTATATTGATTTATCAATAATTTATTCTAGATTTAGTTTCATTAATTTATTTTTTTCTATAGCATTTCAATAATCAGCTAATAAAAAAACACAAATTGTTCTTATTAGGTATTTCACTTTATTTCTCTGTATATTATTATTTTTCTATATTTGGATAGTTATAATATTATTTTTAAAGATGTTTTTTATTTGTAAATGTATATTTCCTACAAATCAAGACCAATTGATTAAATTCTAATATAGCATACATTTTTAATATTTGAATCAATTGCTGAATGTTTTCTTAAATTATCATTAGAAATAACAATGAAAATATCACCATCTAATGGGTTAAGTCACGTGAATGATTAGAACCTCCTCATCAACATTTGTAATTCTAGTTGCAATTTTAATACGCTAAAATTTAAGGATATTTGAACAATTCGTTAATTTTTTTCTAAGTTAAAATATGAGTGAAAATTTTGCGTGAAAATTTTGTAGTGATGAATTTTTATTTGGTAAATTATTTGAGTTTAAAGAGATATGAAAAATGGAACTGAAATTATAATAATTATTCATCATCATCATCATTATCAACCATTATCAATCCACTGCAGGATGAAGGTCTCTCCAAGTTTAATCCATCTTCTCCGATTTTCAGCTTCTCTTCTCCACATCACCCCTGCACACTTTCTTATTTCATCCATCCATCTCACATGTGGTCTCTTTCTGGGTCTTTTACAATCTCTTGGAATCCAGTTTAAAATTCCAATTGTCCATCTATTATCATCTCTTCTAGCAATATGTCCAGCCCAACTCCACTTCAATCTTTTAATAATAATTATTATTGAAAGATATATACAAAATGAAAGAGAGATTACTATTTGATTCATTGATATTTGTAAAACATGTAAGTTATTTAAATAATAATAATAATATTTTTTCTAATAAAATATAAAAACTAAAAAATGTTTATAAGTTTAAATGATGTATTTATATAACGGATAGATATATAATACAAATATATATATATATTTGTATTATATATATAATACAAATATATATATATATAAAAGTTATATTTATTGATAAACTTAGACCAATCATAAAAGAAATTATGTTTAGGTAGAAATGTTTTTTAAGTTATATTGTAATTAATTAATGTTGGTTTGTATTTAAATAGTATTTGATCAGAATAGGAAATAATTACTATTAATTTTTGAATACAGATTTTCAAGGTCTCTTCATCTCTGTGTTTAAATTCATTATAGTTACGTCTAAAACTCCAAGTATATAAAATTATACTTGTATTCAATTTAACAATTTTTATAAATTAATTAGCCAGAAATGGCTACAGTGCAGTTTACTCATGATAAATGTTACAAGTAGTATCTCATATTGTCAAGCATTGGTGGTTGAGAGGTCAGCGACCGCTGCTTTACAAGCAGTTGTCCCGGGTTAGCAGGTTCGCTTCCTGGCTGATGCTATGACACATGAGGAAAAAAAAGTAATATCTCATATGCTCCTATGGAGAGTATTTATTTATATAAGTATTGTTTCAATTT
Source organism: Epiperipatus broadwayi (assembly GCA_028023455.1). Classification (NCBI taxonomy): domain Eukaryota; kingdom Metazoa; phylum Onychophora; class Udeonychophora; order Euonychophora; family Peripatidae; genus Epiperipatus; species Epiperipatus broadwayi. The sequence goes on from JAQFVV010012524.1 coordinate 2,787,971, forward strand.
GATTTTTTTAATTTAGATACTATTGTGGTTAGTTATACAGAGACAAAAATCATTGTAAGATTAATAGTATGCACATCCTTTACTTGGTTGCACCATTTAGATTCCAGGGTGTGTTGGAATCAACTGCATGACAGTAACTTTTATCAGTTTTTCTATTGAATAAAGAAACTAAAAATGAAATAAAAATCCAGTGCATTTTTATTACAAATTTATATTAGTATCTGAGAGGTGTTGTTTTGAACATGATCTAAAAAATCTTGCTTATATTTAAACTTACCCAGTAGACTAGACAGTGGGTTTGTTATGCAGCAACAGTTAAAAAGAAGACAATAAGTAAAATATTTCATTAGAGATTATAAGTTAAAATTAAAAAAAATGTGTTTATGTTTATCACAATAAGAAAAGGAAACTTGCTCTTGAAAGGCTAGCCAGCGATTCATGGCTGGTGAGTTACTAATTTCTAGACTAAACTGAATTTGTGTAGAAATTAAACAATTAAATTTAAAACAATTTTATATAAAATCCTTCATGATAACAGATATATAGATGTTGTGATAACATTTTCACTACATCAGTATAAATTATCTTTTAATACTAACTTCATTAGTTTATATAAAGATTTATACATAGTAGATAGCAGTATTTATATATTGGACTATTTCCAACACCTAAGATAAGTATTGAATGCATTTAACTGTAGCACACAGGTTAGTATATGCACAACATTTTGAGAGGTTTTTTCTCCCTTCTTCTTCAGGGGTTTCTGACCTGATCAGTAACAGTACTAGCTTGGGAATCAAACCTGGACCCTTAGATTCTTAAGTAATTAATTTTAAGGTAATGCTCTAACCAATTGAACCATCCTGTGCAACAGTCAATAGAAATTTCCTATACTTATCTATGAGGTTCCCCCTGATTTCTTCACTTTTTCCTAAGAGCAAAGTTGATTAGTGGTTTCCGTACATTATGTATAGTCACACTAGGTTGACTTATGGGATTGTTTGCCATTGTCAGATGAGCAGCTTATTTAATTTTTTTCTTTATACCTTTTTTTCTCTATCCAATATTTTTATATTTTCCCAATTGAACATAGTAGATAGCAGAAGAATATCACATGATAGCTTTTTCATACGTTCAGTATTTATAATAAAAGTACACCTACAGTTACCATCAGATTATCACTCCTAAAAAGAAATATCTGGTCTCTTCTTCAGTTTAGTCATGATGATTATATAATTAGAATATGATATTCTTCAAAAATTTGGCTTACACTTCATTGAAGTTAAACAACTTATCATCCAACTTTTGCCTGTAAAACATAAATTTATTCTATTGTAAATATATTAATACTTGTTTATAGCTTGTTATTAATAATTTTTTTAATAAAAAAAGTGGTATTGTTCCAATACCAATCCGTAAAGAAGAGATCCATTTTTACTTTCAACTTGCTCCAACTATGAAGACAATTTTTAATCACAGTTTTGAAATATCTTAAGTTTATTAATGGTGATTATCTCAACACCCCTATGGGTTTTAGCCATATGTGAGAGAGAAAATAAAGTCATAGTGGCAAAATGAATAACAGAGAAACCTCAAGAAAAATTTGTGAATAATAATGAGATTGACTCAGAAGTAGGTGAAAAACACTGACTTAGTATTTGATTTATCATTTTATTTTCCTGGGATATATCTCTTATGTTGGATCTAATTGTACAAAGGATTATCTTTATCTTGGACAAAAATAAAAATGACAGAAAATTAAGATTTAATTTGATTAAAAATATAAAGTTCAGTGATTGAAAAGATATGTCAGTATCAGTAATTAACACAGGTATAATTTATAAGGTTGTTGATAAAGATAAACCTCCTGATAAGATCTAAATAGTATATTAAATGGCCTTCTAGATAACAGAATTTATCAACTCTAAAATGCTTTGAGATTCATCACCAATAGTAATTTGGTATTATTATCTAATAGATTTTAAAAATTACTAAAGCACCCAATATTTATGTTTTATTAGAAAACAATTTTAATGATATAATGAGATGTGCGCAAATAAACTTTTAATATAATTCAATCTTTATATTGTTGCAATATAATTTTTTCATTCTAATAAATGCCCTGGATGGTTTGATATTATAGTGTCAAAGACTTTGAAGATTAAAATCCAGATACTCTGGAGATTAAGATCCATGAATCATGAACCATGCCCTTGCTCTGCCACTTTTGGTATTCAAACCCTTCATTACCCCTGACCAATAAACCATTCAATTATTATTTTTCTTCTAATATTCAGGATCAAAACAATCTCAACACATGCACTGCTTTAACACAATAGTCACACACTCATCCATAAGCAAAGATTAAAAAAAAATCACTTGTCTTTCAAGATTATCTACATATAAGCCATTCTTTGCTTACCATGCATTATTCAGGGTTTGAGTCTATTATATACCTGATTTTTTTAAAATGATGTTCAAATTGTCCAAATGTAATTCAATTGTGTTAAAACAGCACATGTGTGGAGATTGATTTGCGCTGGAATATTACAATAAATTCTGTTGTATAAAAATAAAAATATTTATCAAATGTATTTAGACTTTAAATTATTGTCCGTTAAATGCAGATAGTTAAAAATGATATAAATTTTCTTTCATGTAATATTTGAATTACTTTTGTACAATGTGAAGTGTTTTAAAAACATCAGGCATAAAATAGACCCAAGTCCTGAATGCAACATGGTAAGCAAAGGTTGGCTTATATATAGATAAGCTTGAAGGACAAGTGAATTCACTTGCTTTTTTAAATCTTTGCTTATTGTTGAATGCGTGCCAATTCATATTAAAACAGCACATGTGTGGAGGTTGATTTATTTCCTATATATTACAATAAATATTGTACTGCATAAAAATAAAAATATTTATCGATGTATTTTTATTCTAATAATTGTTATTACTACTATTGCCAGTGTGGATTAGAGCAGACTCCAGAATTTAAAGTCTGTGGACCATGGCTTCAACTCTTTAAGATCTAGCACTCGACTTATTTATAATTTTTTTAGTGAAAAGTCATTTGATTATTACTACTATAAGGTTTACGATGTTTTAATTTCATTTTAGCAAAAAGCAATCCTTTTTTTTTTTGGAAATAATCTGCTACTAAATGCATTTAACCATTAATTACATAAAGTATTGTTAGAAATATGATGTTTTAATTAATAAATGCTTAAACCAAAATATATTTCTATTAATATTTAATATATATATATAAACTTATTTGTATATAAAACTACTTTTATATTTAAAGTAATAGATGTCTTGAAATATGAATTTTTCTCTTAATTAATAAAATCTTTGCTGATACTAAAAATTAAAAAAAAAAGACTTTTTTCTACCTTCCTATCTCTTATTTTTTTTACTTTCCAAATATAACTTTTATGAAGATTCTTTTTTTTGGTTTTAGTTGCTCATAACATTTTTTAAAGACTTCTGAGACTTCTGAGAAGCCTAGGGATAATTGATGACTTTTTGACTCATCAAAAATTAAAATATCTAGAACGTTTTTAATGCATTTTATTCTTTTGATTCACAATAAATCAATAAATATTTTTCTTCTAACATTATCAATGTTATTCATGATGTTGTCCATAATTCCATAATATAATAAAAATGCCAAATATCAGCAATTTAATTTTTTTTTTTCTTTTTAAAAGTAAATTGTGGTACAAACATATATTAGACAGATTACTTTAGTAAAGGCTATTCTAATGCTAATAAATGAAAAAAGGTATATCTTTTATTTTTAATACGATCAGTTGAATTATATTTTATTATTAATTTTAATTATACTAATAAAATTGTATTGATGTATTTTGCATATTTTTTGTAAACTTTATGCTAAGTCTAATTTTACATAAATATTGTATGTTATTGGGACTTAACTTATAATTCTGACTTAATTACAATGTAAATTTAGAATCTTGATATACTATTAGTTAATACAGAAATGAAGAGATAACATCCACTAAATAGAGAAACACTTTAACTTTTGATACTATTAAGAAACTATCAATTTTAACTAATTGACAATTCCTGAGGCAAGGCAAGTTTTTCTCATAATAGCTCCTTTATTGGGAGTGTTTAAAACAAACATGGTCAAAAACTTGCTTTACCATATGAGTTGTCAATTAGTAGTAAATGATAGTTTCTTAGTAACATCAAAAGTTAAAATGTTTCTCTATTTTATGGATATTATCTCCTCATAACTATATAATAAAATCCATATAAATATTTGATTTAACTATTAGTTAACTTTATAGAAATCAATACTTATTTTAATAATTGGCTTAAACATTGAAGTTACTGTTTTATTGCATCATTAGAGTACTGCAGTCTGAAAAGTAGCTACAAATTATTCCTTGTGATTATATAATAATTAACCAAAAGAAGAATATGCGAATAGTTTCATTTTTTATATATAACTATTATATAAAAAAAAGCTTTGAGTTATACCACAAACATTAGTTCAATAATAGAACAAGAGTAGTTCCCACTCAAATATTATTTACTATAAACTTGATGCAGCCTGCTAAGAGTTTTTATGTGGCCCACCATGACAATCAGAAAAATCTGCCTTGAACTGAAATTTCCTTTCCATGTGTGACCGAAAATTCGTCTCATATTTTTCACTAGGATGGCCATGTCAATACACATGTGCAGTGTAGATACGATGTGCAGTGCTTTTCCAGTTGATCTAGTTAATTTCAATTTTGTCTTTGCATTATGAAATATATACATTTCCGAAAAAATGTAAAATCAGTGATGAATGTCTTGTGTTTAATGAAGAATAGACAAACAAATATTTTTTTGGTAATACAAGGAATAAAGCAGTATGTTTATTGTGTCATGAAAAAAAGGTGTGGCACCCATTAATGTTTGCTTCCACAAAGTGGCCCATGATGCGGCCCTCTGCCAACCTCTGTGACCCCCAAGCCAAAACAATTGCCCACCCCTGAGCTATGGGATTCAACATAGGCAGTAATGGCTGCATCCAACAGCCACTCTTAAATGTGTTTTACCTATCAAGCTAAAAGATTGACATTCAAATTAACCCAATCTGATTCAGTTTAGTAATTGTGTTTTATAGTATTCTCAATTATTTATTATCTGTATGCATCTTTTTCTCCTGCTTGTTTAAGAATTTCAGGTTTAATACAGAATTAAAGATGATTTCTGGAGATGTAGACATATTATTTCAAGTTTTGAAACCAACTTCATTGATAAAGGCAAAAGCCATATTATAGTCTAGAGACAGAGATTTGAATGCATTTGGAATTAGTAATTTTCACATTTAAACTATATGTACATAGAGTTGAGAAAAGCTACTTTTATCAAATTGTATGAGTTGGGGGTGGGGTTCTTGTTATTGCACTAGTAGAAAATGGGTTGATTGATAACTTGTTAATAAAATCAAATATTGATATTTTAAATTATTTGATTTCATATGATTTATCCATCAATTAATGTTAACTATAAATTTGAATATTAGATAGCTGATCCATAGCAAGACCAGTTATATGTTTATTAAGGATATGTAGTTATTAGTAGCCAGAAAATATTGTTTCCACCCTAATTTGGTTAGTCATATAAATTGTTGTATTGGTATAAATATGTAAACATGATAATAAGAAGATACAGACTTTACAATGAGGAGTTATCATATTCATGTGGATATTGATTCTATGGTTCACATTCATCATCATCATTACTTATGTTTCTTATATGGCCCACATTTTGAAGCAGATCATCTTCTTGAAGCTTTTCTGTCTTTTGCTTTTCAAAAACTGGTATATATATTTTTTCCAACCACCAACCAAAAATTTATTTTTATCCTTTTTTTAATAATAATTAACATTTTCCTTCAGCACATTTCTCATAATTCATTTATCTCTAAGTATATGCATAGTCCAGTTTGTCCTTCTTTTCATATTTTTTGTTTTAAAATATTCTTTTTTGACTAAACATCTCCATATTACTCACTTATCTTTGCCATTTCTTGTCTGCAAAGATTCATTTTTTTTAATATTCACATTTCTGCTCTAGATAATGTTATACTCTAAATAACAATACTTTTTTGTAGATATGTCTCTTATTAAACACCTTTTTTACTATTGCATTTCTTACTCCAGTTCTATTTTCAATTGTTTCTTTCTTTTTATCCATTTTTTAATTCTAATTTTACTTGCGTCTATTTTTATCCTAAACATTTTACAGTCTATGTCAATTTTACATAATATTTATTGTTAAAAACAGGTTGCCTTGACAACAATTTGAAATTGTTGATTGCTATTGATATGGAAATTGTCTAAGTGTTGATTGGTTTTTAATGATAATATTTATTATACACATTTTCATCAGTTCCAGGTCTGATAGAAAATCTGATATAATTAATTTCCCTATTAACAGTGTTAATTACAATCTTATTAATTGTATCTTCACTTAGGTCTTACATAATATTCATACCTTATATTTCTTCATATTTTTATCTTTTCTACAAGAAAATCATTTATCCATAATAATAGTTTTTGGATTTATCTCTTTTATTTTTTTCAGTTTAATTAACATTACAATATTAAAGACTAATTTCATGTCAGTATTTGTCCATATCTATATGACTATTCATCCATTCATCTACTTGCCTGTATCTATCATTCCTTCTACTGACTTATCTACATCTATCTATTCTATTTATTTATCCTACTCCATCCATCTGTCTACCTAATTGTCTTCTTATGTATACATCTGTTGACTGTCTGTTTAATTCAACCAACAAACTAATTAATCAATTAATTACTTTTCACCACTCCAATAATTATTTTTTCTAAATCTAAACTGGTCTTCATATAGAACATGGTTAATTTATTAAGAGCATTATCTATTGAAAATTCACAGTAATATCTTAGCTGTGTAGGAGATTAAATTAATTATTTTAAAGCACTTACATTTCACAAATTAGACTTTTTAACAACTTCATTTTTAATTATTGTTTAACCTATTTTGTTTATCTTTACATGACATCCTTTATGAAAATATCATATATATTACTCCTGTTTTCTTGAGGGGAGGGGGGATATGTATTTTCTTTAATAATAATTTATCATTTTTATTATCATTCTCTAATTTATTTTTAATGTCTTTTTTTAATATAAACTGTTTTCTTTTCTAGACTTTCCCTTTTATATCAGTTTCACCTCTCAATTCACCATTGAGCCTTCTATACTATTTTTACTTTCTACAAAATTTATAACCACTAAACATTACATGATCACCATTTCTTATGCTTGCTCATAACTATTATTAAAACAGGAAAAATTCTCCATACAGTAGTGCCACTCAGTGCAAGCCTGAGTAATCAATGGATGTCAGAAGGCTCGTGCATAAAATCACTGTCTAGTGTCAACTCATCCGATATCCTGAGACTAATTTCTGGCTTGTGGTCTTCATCACTGAGGAGCTTAGATTGAAAATATTACTATGTTTTCAATTTTATTCTCATAGCTTTGTAATTAAGTAGAGGTAAAAGGTGGCTGCTGGAGGGTTGTATTAGATCCTAAGATCTAGGTGCAGTGCTCTCAGATCTAAGGCTATTCACTGACAAAGCCACAAGCCAGAAACTAGTCTGGGAATATTGGATGAATAGGCACTAGATAGGGATATTATGCACAGGCCTTCTCGAATCCATTGATTACTCTGGCTTGCACTGAGTGGCACTACTGTATGGAGAGTTTTGTTTATTTTTTTTACAAAATTTATACTTTCATCATTTCTTTTTATCAACCATTTTATTCACCATATTATTAAAAAAAATGAGGGGAGGGTCACTTTTTTTGTATAACCTACTGCTTTTAATGTATCATTAAAAATATTTTTTTAAAAAAAATATTTTCCCAATTTAATTTTATTTTACTTTTTCAATTAACTTGCTATTATGTATGTTTATTTTTTTAACCAATAACATTGATGTTTTTTCTTTATCCTCTTTTTTAAATTATAAATTGTATGATTTATTGCAGTGGCAAAATTGAATGCTGGTTAAAAGTTTCTCTATCAAAAGTCAGTCTCCTGTTGTGCTTGATCATCATATTATCTCTTGATCACCTAATCAGTTATGTTTTAAATTATAAGTTGATATTTATAGATTCCATTTTTTAAATTCTTTTTAATTATCATCTTAGTTCTACAACTACTAAATTGTAGTCCAATTCTAGATATGCATATATACTTGTAGTATTAGTTATAAAACTGTGCATTTCAACACTAAGAATGAATGATGGATCCAGATGCCAAGGAATCCGTAAATTTTGATACCAAAATGTGTTATGATCTTCTGAATGACAATTATTGGATTATCATTATTATGAGTTTATTTTTTTACTGTTTGGTATAATTTTAAGTCAAAATATATTCTAATTAAAAACTATTTTTATTAACTAGAGCAGAGATCAGAAGTCTTCTTTTTAACCCTGAGTCTTTATTTTATGTTGGATACAGTGTATCTTGTTCACAGATCAAATGAAGAGTTCAATGATGTGAAATGATAATTACTAAAAAAATATTTATGACCTGAAAAATAGTCATGAAAATGTATTAATATCCATATGAAGATATAGATTTTTTTTTAAAATGTGCATTCAATGACTAAAAATATTGAAAACATTTTGTAGCAAATCATTTTATTCTTTTATCAAATTTTTAAACTCATAATGGATGTGGGACCTTGTTAAATTTTTGCATACATTAATTTAATATTATTTTTTAAATTGGTCAAGTGTCCATTTCAACACCTTCCTAAGTATGTCTATATTGACAAAAAACAAATTAGTTTGAATTTAGTTCACATAGTATAAATTTTATCAATTCATTTTCTGATTAATCTGTATATCCCATTACTTATAGTCTACTTGGCTAGAAATTTTCTTCATCTTTTGCCAATGATTATTTTTTTAAACAATTATGATAAATATTATTTAAATTATTGTAACTAATATTTGTCTGAAGGTTTGTGATGATGGTATATTATTAGATGTGATATACTGGACTATGTTCATAATCTATGAGTGAATGTTGAATGTATAGAAAATTTTAAACTTTATTTAAACTTTCCAAATACAAACAACTTATTAATAATAACACACAGATCGACAACACAGGTTAGTAATTACACAATTTACATTTACATAAGAAAGTTAAATGATTTTCTGCTTTAGCCAGTTTTAGACATAATTTTTCATAATGTCTAAATTTCAACATAGCATCAGGACCATACCCAATACTTAGTATTTGTTTTAAGGTTTGTGATGATGGTATTTTATTATATGTGACATGCTGGACTATTTCCATCAATCTATGAGTAAATGTTGAATGTATAGAAAAATTTAAACTTTATTTAAACTTTCCAAATACAAACAACTTGCTAGTAATAACAACTAACTAATGCCTACAATAATAAAAAAATAACTTGTTTTATTATAATGACTAATTATAATAAAGCAATCAACTGAATTCAGTTTAACAAATTAATTATATGCTTTTGTTTTAACTTGTCCTGTCTGTATGTTTCTATCTGTATTTCCTGATTTTTAAATTTTGCTCCGGCTAACATTTTAATTGTTAAAACTAAAAAAAGTTATTAGCCGAAACAAAATTCAAAAAATAAAAAAAATTTCAGCCAAAAAAAAAATTTTTTTTCTTGTCACACTAAAGTGTGACAAAAATTATACTTTAATAATAAAATATAAAATTGACTGATTAAGACAACAACAAAATGTAATGTGGCAACTTCTAAACAAAAAGTTTTTTTTTAATTAAATCTTTTATCTTATCAAGATTTTTTCATTAAAACAATATGGTTAAAAGTAAAAAAAAACAGTTGAAAGTAAAAAAAAAAATCTCTGCGGGAGCAAAATTCAAAATCTAAAAAACAGCAGGACTTGCCCAGAACAGTTGGTGATTCAGACCTGGGATCAACTAAAAATTTAAGTTTCAAGACATTCTGTTTCATTCTATGGACGATGCCTCTGACCTTCTCAGGACAGATTCTCCCCCTATTGCTGTGATGACAGGGATGGTATGACCTACCTCCTAACTATCCTATTTGAACTGTATTCCTGTAAACCCATTGCAAACAATGCTTGTTAACAGCAGCTCTAACTATTACCTGTATACACAATTATGTACCTTACTCTATAATTGAATAAAATATATTTTTTGAAAGTAACAAGCTCAACCTGAGCATTTTGGTTTGACAAAAATTGTGGTTTAATAATAAGATCGGAAAAAGACTGAATAAGATAACAATGAAAAATCTCAGCTGGAGCAAAATTCAGAAACTAAATAAAATCTCAGTTGGCTCAATAATAACTAATCTGAGAACAGTTCATCATTTACATTTTGCTGATAATATAAAAGTTTTATAATCATAATTTAATTTTAGACAATAAAATAATAGTAGTCAAGCATTTGTCTCGGGTTAGTGGGTTTGTTTCCCGGCTGATGCTGTGACACATGAAAAAAAAAGTATGTCAAAGTAATTAAATTAAATGCTTTTTTTTAAAATTTCCATATCACATTTATGTTGTTGTCTTAACCAGTATTCTTCACACTTATTATTAAATAATACTTTTTGTCAATTTTTTTAGATTATAATTAAACAGCGTAAAAATAAAATAATATGTAAAAAAAAAAGTTTTAAATAATACTTTTATGTGACTAAAAAGTAGAAAAAAACTGAATCATGGTTTAATCTGCCATGGCAAATATCAGAGATCTTAAGAACCTAGACTTGTTATAGAACAGAGGTGTCCAATAAGTCAATCATGATCCACTGGTCGATCACAAAGCCATTTTTTGTCGATCGCGAGGTCAATCTGGCAAGAGCTGTCGGACAACAAGTGAAACAAATTAAGTCAAGATTTTCCTCTTTTTTTTTGTTATTTTTGTTTTTGTTCTAATTTTTTTTTTAATTCTAGATAGGTGAGGTTCACTAAGTCGTATCATTATAGAAAATAATATTTTTAATCTTGATTTAATGTAGCTAATTTGAATTAATAAATATTGTTAATAATTACTCATGTTGTTTTAATTCCCCTGGACATGAGTTTTTTGGCCCGTTAAATAATTATTTTTTACTAGGTATATATATATATATATATATATATAAAATAGTATGTATTTCACACCTTCCTCTCCACTTAGACTATGCCTATGTCAACAAGTCGATCACAACACATTTTAAAAATAAAAAGTAGATCTTATGAACACAAAAGCTGTCCACCCCTATTATAGAACAATTGGAAATTGCAGGAATATTGTTGTTTCATAAAAACATTAATAGATTAATTAAAATAAAATGAATACACATGTATATTAAATATTGATTAATAAAAATGATTATTGACAAAATATAATCCATTAAAATATTTTATTTTTGGAAGTTTATCAATCCAATAAAAAAAACTACCCATTTTAGAAAGCCATTAGTGGTGATTTGTAGAGGTTCAATATACAATAGATAGATATATGGATGAATGGATGTCTGGATGAAAAGGTAGGTAGATGAGTAAATAAATGACAAATAGGTAGGTAGGTATTAAATAAGTAGAAGAGTAGATAGATAATTAAATAGGTGTAAAGTTAATAAATTTTAGTTGACTTCTTCCCATGTTAAAGAATCACTTTGACAGAAGAACAGAATAGTAGAGTATTATTCAACAGACTTCTCAGTTTCTGGGTGGTAAAGTATTTAATATTTTTCCAACCATGTTTTTACACTCTACCTATGAGGTTTAATTACTGAACAATATTGAAAAGTCCTAAGACTGATTAGAAAGTAAAAATTTTATGGTAGTACAGTTACAGTTTGAACCTAAGTCATGGATGTATACTATAATCTAATATTTAATACAAAAGCTTATTACTCTTTCATTCTTCTTATTTCTTATCTACATCTCATAATTGTCATTATTTTTAAATATATTTTTTTGTACAATCACAGCATACCATTTTCTACATCATATTATCCAATAATTTTAATATTTTATTTTGATGTTTTTTAGATTTATTTCCATGAGTTTTTACTTTACTATCATCACAACCAGTTTGTCATGTATAATTTAATAATACACATATTTTATTTTTTTTTTAATTTGAAGATATGAGAATCCATATGCTTATACTAATAAAAAAAAGTACAATTTATGATAGCTTAATATATTCTTATGTGCAATTTCAGGGTAAATTTTTTTTATCTAATTACATCCAATTAGAAGATACTATTTGAAAGAGTAATGCTCCTAAAATTAATAAATAAAAAGTACAGAATGAATACAAGAACAATTTCCTGTTCAATTGATATCTATAGTATGACTGGCACTGTTAGAGTGGCTACAAACAAGATGGTTTTAGTTAAAGCTATACCTACTTATATGTATATATATATATTTGTTTATCTAAATTAGATTAACTTATTGACTGCTGAAGCGGCCATATTGAATATTTAAAAAATTACATTAAACCACAAATTTTATAACAACATAAATTTGTGTTGTTGGAAAATGACATAATATATATTATTTAAAATATAGAACATAAAAGAATGCAATGAAGTTGAAAAAATATAGCCACTGATATTCAAAGAAATAAAAAAAAAAGGGGGGAGTAATATTTCTAAAAATTATTTTCATATTATTTCACAAATTCATAATTTTCATGCTTAAATTTTAAATCTATGCTTTTGTTAATAACTCCATTGCATTCCTCATTAGATTTCCAAAAGATTAATATATAATATGACTTACCTAAGGTAATCCATCATTTCCATACATCAAGAAGTAAAGACATTGTAACTTTCAATTTTTCCTGATAGCCCTCAAAGTATTTTTCCATACATGGGTTTGCAACGAATATGTCATCTCTAATAACAAGTAGTTAATATTGATCAATAATTAGTGTAATTTGAATATTATAATAAAAAACTTCAATAAAGTTTGTAATTTATTAAATTAGTCATTAATTAGAGGAAAATATGAGGAGAAATCAAAAAAATATTGTAAATATTTTTATTTATTTATTAATGATGCAGTAATCAATATATATATATATATACACAAAATAAAATAATAAAACAAAACAATAATAACAACATACATAAATTAAAAAAGATATCCTGCATAAAATTAAATTATACATAATATTATTAAAAAAAGTAAACAAAGATAAAATTATACATAAAATTAGTAGAGTAAAAAGCAAACCAAAATAATATATGCTAAATTTATTGTAGATAGTGATAATGAAAGCTTAGGACAAAACTACTGAAAGCACAGCTTGAGTACCCAGTCCTTGACCAGCATCTGAAGTAGTACTTTTACCTGTATACAACTCCCTATGGGACACATACCCATTATAGCTATCTGCACACATCCACTATTTAAACTCTTGCTTTATCAGTTTTGATGGATTGAATTGTTTCATGCTATTATGACCAGTAAATTTGGCAATAGCTTCAACAACTGCTACCTTTCTATGAATTTGATATGCAGCCTTAAAATTTACATTGTAGTAGTCTAAAATCAGCCTAAGTTTATATATTCTGTCAAAATCTTTACTTTTGGCATTTGACATGGTTTTATTATTGTTAAAATGTAGACAAGATAAAATTGAATAAAATTGACTTCGGTCATAATATTTGCAAAGTGAGGTTGTCTAACTCTCAAATCAGAACTCCATATATCATCTAATTCATGTACTAGACATATACAGGAAATGCCTATTATCATGCCAAAAAATGCAGATAAATTGTGAGCTTTTTTTTTTGTTCAGCGTATATATTCATTTCAAGAATTATTTAAAATTTTTTTTTTATCAAATAATAATTGAAAAAAGTCTAAAATTGCACACTCACTCATTGTGGAAAACTTGAGCCCAGGAGACTTGATAAATTTTGATGACCTGCTAATGTTAAAGTTAATCAACAATGCATTCAGATATGGTCAGGAAGATGGGCCTGGAGTAGGCTGAGTTGGAGTAGTCATATCTGTAGCACTTCTATTCAAACACTTTTTTTTGGTACCATATACGATTCAGATAATTCCTCAAATGGGCTGTAAAAAGAAGAAGAAGACATCTCAGAGTTTCAAGGCTCACTTATGAAAAAATTGCTGTCATCACTGGAATCAGTTAAGTCTTGCATATTTTTCCAGTCTTTAGCTTTCCTGTGAAAAAAGTTTTGTTTTATTGAAAAAACTGAAAAAAGACAAACAAATTACAGCTACTTGATTACAAAAATTATCATAAAATTGCTAATTTTTGAGATACAAAAATACAATGTACATTTTCTGAAAAGTACCTTAAAGATGGATCCGATGATGTGAAATGTGCATATATAAATCATGTAGTTTCCCCACAATTCTAAACTGAAATCGTATATTATAAATTCAAAAATTCTAGAGCAGTGGTCTTCAACCTTTTCACACCTGTGGACCGGTAAAAATAAGGATAAAGTTTCATGGACCAGCAGAAGTCTATAGATAAATTTTCTTAAAGATGTAAACAGCTTAGCCTTAGATGAAGTTATATATATATATATATATATGGAGTTTGTATAATAAAAAACTTTTTTTTTTTAATTTTGAATTTTTTTAGAAAAGTAATAAAAAATTTAATTCCACCCCCCCCTCATAAACATCTGTGATAACTAGAAAAACAAATTAATTTATGTATGACTGATTAGATTTTGTTCTGTTTCTTTTTTTTTAATCAGGTAAAATGCGATGAAAAAAATAAATAAAAATTGTTTATATTAATTAAAAGTTTAAAGTCTTATTATTTTGTTATTAAAACTTTCTTGCCAGTCTATCGCGCGAACCAGCAACAAACTTCTATGGCCCGGCACTGGACCGTGGACCGGTGGTTGAAGACCACTGTTCTAGAGCATTTTAAATGCTTGTAATAATGAATAAATTAATAAATGAAATATGATTATACATAAGCAGACAATTAACTGAATAATAGATATTTTTGCCTAAATTATTAGAAGCACGATTTATAATTTTTATTTTATTTTTTATTTGATTTATTATGAATTTTTATAATTTGTGTTTTTAAGTTGTTTACATGCAAGAATATAAAAAGGGGCTAGCCAGAATAATTGTAAATGTTCTGCACGTTTTTGATGTTTATTTTTTTTTTGTTGTTAATAAGTTAAAAGGAATGCAAATTATTATTGTATGGCCAATTTTAAATTTTACTACTGGATAGAAATGGTCATCCTGTGCATTGTATTTTTTTTGTTGAAAAATATAAAGTAACTTACTGCCAGTATGGATGGAGTGAATTTAAAAAAATGTGCTATCTTAGATTTGTTTTTGTTTTGAATCTTTAAGAAATGGAAAAGAGAAAAAAAAAATTTCTATTTTGTTAGAATTAGAAATTATATGTAAATGAAACATCTTGATGAATTAATCTGGGGAAAAAATGAAAAATAGAAGTGAGAGTTAAAAAAGATGTAAAAAGCTATATCAATTGTGTTACAATCAATTATCCAAGAAATTGGAGGTAATGGATCTAATAATAAAAGAGGAGTGTTCAATTTGTATTATTCTTGGTGTGCTGCGAAAAATGTTCAGCAGGTGCTGAGGGAGGGTCTCCCCTTGTTTTTATCTTTGCCATGTTATGTTTTGGCTTGCTGTGCGGGTTTCTTCTGTGAAGAGGGCAGGCAGTTAAGTGTTTGAATATGTGTAGATGAAGACCTTCTTCTTGATGTTTGCTGTTTGTGGTGGATTCCCAAGGCTGTTTTATTAAGGCCATGTTTGAGAATTCAGCTGCAAAACCAAGAAAAATATTCTGGTGATAAAACAGTGAAGAACTTTATGAAAGAAGGCAAAACTGAACTTGGCTTCAAATTATAATCCCTCCAAAGTTATATCATTGGTCTTTGGTTACCTACTGCCATTATTACATAAAGTGGAGAAATATGAAAATAACTAAAATTTATCATTAAAATACGAAAGGAGTAAACACCCCAATGACAGTGCACCAGCCCTACTTCTTTGACATTGCCACCATGTAGCCACAGATGCCAACTGCTGTTGATGATCATTTTAATATCTATATTCTGCTGTAAAGAGGGAAAATTCTCACCACCTTGTTGTCATGTTTTTTAGTGCACTTAAAAGTCATAAAGCTGGATATGGTGAATGGGAAAAACCCCACAGGAAACCAGATAGTATGATCTTTTATTGTCAGTATGTCTTGTTGCTATAAATCTTATGTGAATATTATTATTTATTATTTGTATTTTATTTTGTTCCTCTATAAATTGTAATTTGAGTTTCCAACTTTAAAACAATTTTCCCAAATTAATTTCTGGAAAGTTTATGTATATGCAGATGTTTGTTGCTTGCTTTTAAGTTACATTTCATGAAACTATATTTTTATTTATATATTGTGATTTGTCAATATTCTCAACCTGTGTGTGTAGGTAAAACTCAGACCATGTTATTTAGGAGTATTTAAATGAAGCTAATAAAGAGCGGAGTTCCAAGTGTAATTAAATTCTTTGTTAATTGATTTTTCCTTTAGTATTGCCTTTATCTCATGATAAGTATTGTTTATTCATATGTTCAATTGGTGATGGGTTTATTTGGAAAAATAAACGTTTTTTTCTTTTAAATTATTAATTCACAGTGGTCTCATCTCATTCCTTTCTCCAACAAAATTATGCCAGGGTTCAGACAAAATTGCAATCCCGGGTTTTTCCTGAGATAAGAGACAACGCAAAAGCCCATGGGATACTACTTTATCATGATTATTGAAAATTTATTGACATGCTGATTTGGTTTTGTTTGTGTGTCTTGTTGGCAATAGTATATTCTTTTTGGAAGAGGTTTTCTCTTCCCAAAGTGGCACATAAAGGCAAGGTTTAAGTTCAGACTTTCAAAGATATATCACTAAAACTTTGTAGTAGCAATTAGCATGGTAATAGAATTTTGATAGAGAGAAATCCGAAAATATAAACAATGTTGGTTTGCTTTCTCTCATTTCAACTTAAATAATTTTAATTCTCTTTTTTTTAAGAGTTTGATATTGGGTTTATATTGATGCTCTATTCTGATGTATAATATTGTCATCATGTTATATCTTGGGCACATCATATAAATGTACAGGGTAGGCATCATCCAGTATAATATTAATCTTGAGTAATCAATAATTATCAGGTAATCCTAAAAATTGTTTTGGGAATGATAATCTAATTGCAATATTATCTGGTTATTGATTCCAACATAAATCGCATGATTTTCTACTTAATAGTTAAGTATTATATAAATGCTAAGCTTGGTTTGGTATTTTAGATCTAGTATGCGAAATATTCTCACTGATGAGAGTCGTTATCTGGAAAGCAGTTTGGGGGTAGGGCTAATCATATATAGAGATTTTAAAGTGCTTTTTTTGCAGCATTTATCAGAAAAGCTTGTTTAAATCTATTAGCATGCTCATTATAATATTGTTATTGATACTAATGGTTATATACTAATTCTTGTCACATTGATATAAAACATTTCCATGTTTTTTTTTGTTGATATATGTATCAACTTTTTCTTCTCAACTCAAATATTAAATGGCAACAGTATATAAAACATCTTCTTTAATCCCAAATCTTTTATGAATCTATTAAGTCCACTTTCCCTTAATTGCATCAAGATATGATCACTCCATTTTTTCTTTATTTGGATTTTCCTCCAGAAACAATGAGTGCCATTCTGTGACATACAAGAACCAAGTGATAGCTTGAATACAAAAATTATATTCTGTTAGGCCAAATTGGTGATACTTTTTTTATTCTCATTTGAAAATTAATCCACTAACATTCTGATTTACTCTACTAATTTAATATTGTGCTGATTAAATTGTATGAATCATTGCATTTGCAGTAAATAAAAAAAAAACCTTTTTTACACAGTTTTCATCTTTAAAACTTATTTTATTTTACATAATTCATAGAGTCTTTTATAATTAGCTTATGTTTAATCATATTCTATAATCATGCCCACAGAATATTGTTGAAATTTCAGATAACTGTAATAATTATGACCCATCATAAGATAGAAACAAAAATTAAAAAGAAAAAATGTGAAAGAAGAATTTTTAAAATATTATCTATTTATAAATAGATTGTTTTCAAAATAAAAAGTTTAATTGAAAACTATTATTAATTAACCTTATGGCACTATGACTGATTTAATTGTTCTCTTTGGTGAGAGTTTTGTAAATCACATTTGATTTTAGTATTAAACTATTATTGTATATCAGATTATAATAAATTGGACTCGATATGATAGAAACTTGAATTTTCAAGTAAAATAAATTTTAAAACAATCATATGTGAACTTTGCAAATATTAAAAAAATAATATTGTAATAAATCACAGTTCAGAGCAATAAATAGATTCCATAAAATTAACATTTTTAAAATAACATTTGTGTTTAAAATGTGATGAATAAATATCAATATTTGATAAAGCAAATTATGCTTTAAAATATTAATTTTTTTTTATAATTTTTACAATATTGCAATATATTCTAATAGCTAATCAGTGATAATATTTTATGCTAGCACTTTTATCTTCTATTTTTAAAAATAAAACATAAATATATAAAATAAATGTGTAATCATGTATACATGTGATTTTTAATATCAATATTACCCAAATTCAAAACTAAATGAAACTAGCCAAAGAAAAAAACTCTAAAACACAATCATTAGTTTCACTGTTACCAGCAGACTTCTCAAGCATAATGGACTAAAACATAACAACTTTATACTAAATATTATCCAAAATTCCCAATTACATTTGACACCCTTAATATTAAAAAAAAACTTTTAAACAAGTTAATTGCTTCAGAATCACAAAATTTTAATAATAAAGATTCCATATGGGTAATATTTAATGAATTTGTTATGTTTTAATTCTTTATATTTAAGAAAATTTCTTGTAATAATAAAACCAATGTTTATGTTTTAGAGTTTATTTTTTTTGGTAATTTAAATTAGTTTTGAATTTGGGGTAATTTTGATTATCTTATTTACTAGTTTAGCTTTAAGCCTTCAATGATGCAAAAATAATCATGAATTTCACACAAAAAGTCAAGTTTTTAATCATTCAAGAAGTTTTTTCTCAGTAATCTAGCAAAGCATGTGAAAAACAATAACAAGGATAAAACACATCAAGTTATGACTAAATACTTTTAAGTCACCAAATTTTTGATTATCCTGATGTCTTTAGATTTTTTTTAGGAATTAAAATATAATAAAATATATGTGAATTTCATGATTTAAAAAATAAAAATTAATTGAAATATCTCAATAGATAGTTGTAAGTCAACTTTAGCTCTTTTTCTTGATTTCTCCCTATGGGAAACCCTCACATACTGAAACATCTAGTTAATTAATTGATAAAAATTGTATGTTTTGGTTGCAATATATCACTTTTTTGAGAAAGTTTAAGTTTGCTTTAACAAAAATATAAACTCAGTCAAGCATTGGTGGCCAAGTGGTCAGCACAGTTGCCTTACAAGCAGTTGTCCCGGGTTCACGGATTCACTTCCTGACTGATGCTTTGACACATGTAAAAAATATATATAAACTCAAGGAACTCAGAGTATTAACTGGGTAAAGATTTCAAGAATTAATTTTTTACTCTGCCACCTATTGGCAAACTAGTTAATCAAAAGATACTAAGTGTAATATTTATCAAATCTATATCTTCTGCTACTTTATCCATAATCCCAGATCAGTTGTTGGTGTGAGGCCTTCATCAATGAGAAATTTTCAAGTTAAATTTATTGCACTTGTATTTTTCAATCTAATATACTTTTTATTCAACATCCATCTTTTACTCCTTTGCTGTATTAGCAAACTACTTGTCTGAATTTCAATAACATATTAAAGTTTTGAATTCAAGCCAATTTGCTTGCATAATTATAGAGAACTGGCACATTTCAGTATCTACATATTTTATTCCCAATTTGGCAGTAGATGGCAGAACTGAGTGGAATATAACAGTTAACTCTAAAATGCATTATTTAAACTAGTCATAGGAATGGGGGGGGGTAATATTAACAAATTTTACGATGTTTAGTGCAGTATTGGGGTGGGCCTCTTGAGTGGTGAAAAAAAAACACTTGATGTTTAGTCGCTCACTTGGATATTTGAACATTGTATGCATCATATATTACAGTGGTCCCCAAATCTTTTTGCACTTAAGAGCACATTCTATAATACCGGCCAGGTGGCGGTCACCATTTATTTTTTCAATGTAAATTTATAGTTGGATATTGTTAATAATACACATAAAGTACAAAAAATATTTATTCCAAAAATAATATTTTAACATATAATTAATGTTTATATTTTTACGCTGTAAAAGTATAGTACGCCCTACAATTTGATTACAATATAATACAATAAGAAATTTTAAAAATTAAATTTATTTGTATCAGATAAATAATTTTTTATCATGTTCGGGTAGCGGCGGCGGGCACACGTAAAATGGTTGGCATAGGTTGGGAACCCCTGATATATTATTTATTACGAATAATAACATTTGCAAAATATAATATGTTGAGCTAGCTATTATTATTATAACATACAATATCTTTTTAAAAAAGTTAATTCTTAAGCTATGCATTTAAGCATAAAGAACTTGATGTTAACAAATTCTTTTCTCTATTTACTATCATTTGCCTGAGGCAGACAGGCTGCGTCTTTTAAGATGTATTTCTATATGTCTCATTAACTTTTTCTTTTCTTTATATAATGTATCTATCTCTTCTTTTTAAGATCACCTAACATCTTTTTAATTCTTTTCAGTAGTTTTTTTCTTCTTTTGACAATTCTACCTTAGACATCATTTGCATTGAACTTAAACTAGGGATGGACCCACCCATAATGAATAGAAAAATAGTCTTTATTCTATATGACAGCTTATTAAAAGACAGAAAGCTTATTTTTACAAAAAAAAAAAAATTGGAAAATTCTTAGCAATTTTGTACAAGTCAATTTTATTTAATAATTTGATGTTTTTATTAAAAATGAACCAAGTTTAGTAGATGATTATCTTTTTAAAATGACTTTTTTTAACAAATAAATAGATGAGGGTGTGTTAGATGACATTCTTTGGTTTATTATCATTATATTTTTTTTTTTAGAAAAATGTTTTTCTTCGAGTGACAAATGAGTAATTAATTGATTCAGACTAAATTGATGAAAAGAAAATGTCTTTGACAGTTTTTGTTTGTGATTACATGGCTGGAGGCTGATTATTTCTTTTAAACAAAAATCTAACAAACACACACATATACAAAGAATTTTGTCTTCATTCAAAGCATAAAATGTTGCTTAAATAACATCCTTGTTATTGATTATTATTATTTTATCATTTGTTTATAAAAAAATGTTTTACGGGCTTTAAACAAGTTTTTAATAATATATATATTAATTAATTAAATGAAAAACAAATTGCAAACATACTTTTAAAAAAAAAAGAATTTTTTTTTTTAAAAAAATGCATTAAAATAATTTTTATTAATGCTTTTTTTATACGGAAGATATTTTCCTTAACGATTATAAAGCTTTGTTATTGAATTTCCTTTAGTTTAATAACTATAACATCAATAATAATTATCATAATTGTTATGCAATTTTTAATGTATTTAAAACAAAATCTATGACGCATTAGAAATGCCTCTCCCCCTTGCTTGTTTTTAAAAATTGAACATTCATTTTATTTTATACATTAAAAAGATTTTAAATTATGCAAACCTGATAATGTAATATAAAAACCATAATTAACTTCATCCCCTTCCTCTAAAACCTTTACTTTAACATTTTATTTTACGCTTCATTGCGCGTGTGTATATATATGATTCATTGGTATTATAAGACTAATGCGCGCATATTGTTAAGATTACGCAAGCTTTGTTAGTAACTGGTGCACAGCGGTAATATTTTTTCTTCATCACTTAATTTTTTTTGGGGGGGAGGGACAAAAATAATGAGATTGTGTCATCCGACGTAATTTGGTTACTATGAGAGCATATTTATATTCCTAATTATAAGAGCTTTTGTTCCATTTCTAAATAAAGATCATCATCATCATCATTTTTAATCTTACCAGGAAGAAAGAAAAATGTAAATGCTGAAACATTTTTTCAGAAGAAATATATTTCCAATAGCTTCTCAAAAGAGAACTATGAAAAAGTCATACTGTTTAAATAGTGTTTTCCATCAATGTTTAATTTTACATAAGAATAGCTGACTTGGATTGTTTAAAAAAAAAAAAAAAAACTTAAGTTGTTAAATCTAACATTTAAACTTTAATTAATACAATGCTTATAATAATACGTAATTCCAAAATAAAATTACATTATATTGTTTATATTAATGTGATATCCTCTATTGTCTGACCACATTACTAACATAAATCTGTTTACATTTCTTTTTATAACTAGAAGTGATTTGAACTCAGACTTTCAAGATCCCTACAGATATCCACTCCATCTTTTATAACTAATACACATGTCCACATATTCATGCTAAACCAGCACTCATTAGATCCAAATCATCAATTTTCACACATATATAGCTAATGCTCAGCTTATCTTCAAACTTTAATGGCTATGCTTCAAATTCTCCACCCTCCAATTCTTCAATCATCTATATCATTGAAAACCTGATGATGGAACACTCAAAGCCCTTACTGACACCAATATTATTATCATACCCATGTTGACTTTAAGTCATTCTGAGCCCTCACATATAGGACCTTAATATGTACATTTAAATACATAGAATAGGAATGGCAGAATACAGGCAGAATATGTAATATTTAACTACAAATATATTGTCTATAACTTAATAGAAGAGTTTTAAACTCAGACTTTCACTCCATCTTATATAACCAATACACATGACCACATACATGTGAAAAAGATAAATAATCCCTAATACATGTATTTCATGCTGAAGCAGCACTTATCAGTTGATACAGCTCATCATTTCCCCTACACATATATAATAAGAACTCAGTTTATATTAAGATAGCAAATCTTCAAATTTTAATGGTCAGGCTTCAATCTTCTCCACTCTCCAACTTTTCAGCCATCCATATCATTGGTAATCTGATGATGGAAATCTCAAAGTCCTTCTTGATGCCAATTTTATTGTCATACCCATGTTCACTTTAAGTCTCTCTGACCCCTCATGTAACACAGCAAAAGCTAATAAATCAAAAAGAACTTCTAATCATACTCAGATAATAACGCCTCATTCAATATATATCTGCTATACTGAATGAGGCTTTCTTAATATATTAAATACAAGAAGTGGTCATTGATTAATAGGATGTAAGATATGTGTTAACTCAAAACTAAAAAATAATAAATATTAAAAAAAAAAAAAAAACTATTAATGTTCCTAATCTTTGGAACTGCTCAAATGAATTTTAATTAAAATTTTCTAAACATTTTAAAATGTGTCAAATTGGAAGGGTGTCTCTAATACTGTATGGAGAGTTTTGCCTGTTTTAATAACAGTTATAAGCAAGCATAAGAAATGGTGATCATGTGATGTTTATTGGCTTAAAACCTCCTGCCTAATAGGATAGTGGTGGTTATGATTATTAAAGAACCAAAAACACCAAAATGTATGGGTACTGAACCAAGTTCACACCTATATATAAGCTAATGAGCTTGGATTGAAAATATTATTGTGTTTTCAATTTTATAGTTTTGTAGTTAAGTGGAGATAAAAGGTTGCTGGAGGGTTGCATTGGATGCAAAGATCTAGGTGCAGTGCTCTCAGATCCAAGGCCCCTCACTGATGAAGGCCACTAGCCAGAAACTAGTCTGGAGATAGTAGGCACTAGATGGGGATTTTATGCACAAGCTTTCTGGCATCTATTGATTACTCTGATTAGCGCTGAGTGACAAGACCGTATGAAGAGTTTTGCCTGTTTTAATAAGGTTATCTCTAATTAATATCACACATTAGATTCACTATTCTTATAAGAACTAGTGTAGCAAATATTAAGGGATTCACTTTATGTTTTCTAGATAAAGTTTGATAATAGAAGGTGGTATATTGATATAAGTAGTGTGAAGAAGATATAATTATATAAAAAATTTAAGTAATTTTACAGTGATTATGTATAAATTTCAAACAATATATGCTAATTAAGTTGAAAATAAATTAGAACTTTTTGGATTATTAATTTTACATGAATGATGTATCTCTCATGTGTCATAGCATCAGCTGGAAAGTGAACCTGCTAACCTAAGACAACTGCTTGTAAAGCTGCTGTCACTGACCTCTCGACCACCAATGCTTCTCACTAGTCACAAATTCTCCTTTTATAAAGTTCCATCAAGGATATTTTAGAAATCTATTTTTGTAGCCAAAATAGTTTTGATTTATAATATAATCATTTTGTTTTGGGTAGTGAGTGAATATATTTTAGCTAATGAAACCATTTTATAATTTATAATTAATTTACATTGTCACAGTTAATATTTTGATTACATATTGTATTTCTTTTTGCCATATAAGATCAAAATCTTATTTACATTGGATGTCTCATAAATTATGGGGCAGATTGACCTGAAGGATATTGGATAAAAATTAAGTAAGTGCAATAATCGTATTTATAATATTTTAATTGCACACTATATACTAAATAATCCTATGCTCTGTTATATATTTTTGATATGAATAACATTATTTATATACTGATGACTTTAATTTAAGAACATTGTCTTATGATGATAATGGTCATACAAAATATTCACCACTTATAAAAATGGTGGAATATTTAAATATTTTTTAAAAGAAGTCATTATCATAAATAATTAATTATTAATTAAAATGGTTGGCATGAAATGATAAGGATCACTACGGCAAATCTTCTTATAAAGGCTATCATATACAGAAGAAAAACAGGCAAAACTCTCCATCCAGTAGTGCCACCCTGTGCCAACCAGAGTAATCAATGTATGCCAGAAGGCTTGTGCATAAAATCCCTATCTAGTGCCTACTGTATGGAGAGTTTTGCCTGTTTTAATAATAGTAATGTGCTAGCATAAGAAATAGTGATCATGTGATACAGGAGAAAAGTTGTATTTAATATTTCTTGAAGTTTAAAATACAAAGCAAGCATTTGAAAAACATGATGGATTACATCAAGATTAAGACATCTATCATTAAATATATTATGAAACTCAATTCATTAAGATATCTGATGAAAGGCTGATTAAATTTGAAAGAGATTTCTGTATGAGTTAGCAATCATTCTGTTTTTTAGACTTTTCCGATGCCATCCTTTTGTTATAATTTCCTTAAATATCCCCCCTCTCATTGCTTTAAGGCAAAATAACATTCATTTACTAAGTCTGTGTTTGTAGATATCAATATCTCTCTGCTGCCTGCATACTTATCTGCTAACCATTTACCTAATTTATGGTAACTAATTTATTTATGAATGCTTCAAATTTATTGCTTTAACCTGTTTAAGATCCATCTTTTCCATCTCTTATCTGAAAGACTTTAGTGACGACTTTATTTATATTTATATTTTATTTTTACCATTACATGTTTTTTGCTATATCATATATTATTAATCATTACATTTCTTATTAGAAATGTAAGATTTCAAACAGAAGTCTTTTTAAAAGTTAATATTTAAACTTTACAAAATAGAAAAATAAAGTAGTAAATGGAGTTTATAACTATAATAGTATTTTTCCTTATTGGACAACATTCCTGTCTAATCATAAAAGTGATAGAATGAAATATTTCTTATTTGAATTTAGTTTTTAAAATAGAAATGAATTTTACTTGAAATATAAAAAAATGAAAACATTTTTTAAAATTCAAAATTAAAGTTATTATTAAAATTTTATGGAAAATTTCCTTACTGACATTTATAAAAGCCATTTGTGTAAGCCATATAATTTGTCTTCTTAAAAAATAATATTTTCAAATAAAATCAAGTTGTAATCACAGTTTTTTAGTTTAAAATAATTATTTACAAATATATTGCATAAATAAACTTAAATAAGTACATCAGCTATTTAATGATAATTTTTCTTTTCAAAATACTAATACAAAATACACACTTAGAATTGCTTTTAAACTAAATTTATCAAGTAGGCTTTAGTAGCTTCTTTTCTATTCAAATTTGTAGAGGTCTGTATGGGACTGCTATCTTCAGAATTTTTTAACTATGAATTTTAATTAATAATTTCTATGCAAGAAAAAAACTGCATTGGGTAAAACTAACATTGCAGATAACTACAAAATAGTCAAGAAAAGCCAAAGTGATAGCATTATCATCCTAATACTCCAAATCATCTCAAATAAGTGATGTTGTGATAACTAAATAAGAATACATTAATTGATGATATATTTGGTATGAAATCAACAGAAATAGTTCTAAGTATAGGGGATTTGAACTCAAAAAATCTGAGTTCAAATCCCCTATACTTACAATTAAGCTCCCAGGTTTGTGAAGAGTGCCTGGTTTTGAAATGTTTTCAGAAACAGTTCTTTAAATTTAAATATCAGTGATTTTAATCAAATTGTCTTAAACATGTCAGTTGATTTAAAATTTGCTTATCTGAATGTTGTAATAATAGCAAATTTCTTTATACAGCATCAGTAGATGCTAAAAGATTACATTTTAATCTAGATCTAATGCCTTCTCACCCAATATCCAAGACTAGTTTCTAATTTATGGATTTCATTACTTGACTAGTTTGTAACCTATGGCTTTTATCAGTGAGTAGGCTGGGATCTGACAGCAGTGCACCTAAATCTTTGCATCTCTCCAGCACTCACCTTTTATCATTTTCGTTAATTATAAAGCTATGAGGCTAAAAAAAAAGAAAACAGAATAATGTTTTCAATTCAAGTTAATTCACTTGTATAATTATACAGACCTGAATTGAGTTCAGTAACTATATATTTTGGGGTCTTTCATTTATTAATAGCCACTAGTCACTATTTTTATTTAGCTAGAATTCATATTAAACCATTAAAATGTCACATGACAAACTTTTCTTATGCTTGTACAAGAAAAAGTGATCATGTGATGTTTTAAGCCTTTTATATCAAATCTTGAATACACACCAAAAAGCAGCACTTTTTTTACTATAAGAGTTGACTGAATTATGACAGCTAGAGGCAGCACAATTTTTTATTTAACAGTGATTGAAGTTTATTGTTTTAATTGTTATATATATAATCTTTATTATTTTATTATTTCTTGTGCATACAAAGTTATCATATTAATTCATTTAAATTATATAACATTAAAGTTTAATAAAATTTAATGATTTTTCAGAAACTGTTACCAAGGATGTAAAATTAATTTATGTCAATTCATATTAATAATAATAAAAATTAAATTAACATCAAACTAAAATATTTAAAATAAGCAGGCACAAAGAAAATATTCAATCCTCTAATCGTATTAACATAATTAATTGTTTTAATATTTTCTTTAAAAAAAATTTAAATTAAAAATTTATTAGAAATAAATACAATATTAGTATTTAAATTAAAATAAATGATATATTAACGTTTTTATGTATATAAAAATATTTCACTTGTATGTCTAAATACATATACCTATTTTTTGACTAGTCCTTTAGCAATATAAACTGTGATCAAATAAAAAAACATTAATAATCATATTTGTAATAATTTAATGTTCCCTCTATGTAGTTCTTGAGAAACAGTAATATGGTGTCTAATATTCAAAATTTAATAAATGTTTTGAATATTCTATGATATCACACTATTTTTACTAATGTTAATTGCTTACATGTGCAAACTATGACCATTATCATTAATACACAGAAATCTTTTTCTTAACTCAGGAATCAATACTTTATAAAAAAGAAGTGATAGTTTTGATTAATGGTTTATAAAGTGATTTTTTAGCCTTATTTCACAAATATAAAGCATTTTTTTGAAAGAAATTAAATATATTAAATTGAGAGATCAAACCCATGTACCAGTAGATATTTTCACAGCTACTTGAAGTTTGGTCTCATACATATTAGTACAATGCCTTAGGATAAGCTATTAATGACAATATTTAAAATATAATTATCTAAGTTATAACAGTCAGGGTTATTTAAAGTCTTACTGTGTCTGCCATACAAGGACACCACCAGACCATTCGAACCTGGAAAATTTATATAGTAGGCAGGATTCCATTTTTATTTTATATTGCCCATTAGCCCATGGAGCAGCAGAAATAATTTTTATGATTAAAAAATAAAATAAGCCACTGCTAGATTAACAATATACAGAAACATTTATTTTGCACATATATAAAATTCAGAATTATTTATTGTAGTATAATGTTTACTTTAGGATTTGATTTAATTTATATTTTAACTTTTTATTTTGGAAGTTCACACAGATGGATTAATTAATATTTTATTAGAGTGCTGAGAATGGATAGACTATATAGATTGCACTCAAAAAAGAAAATATTCTATATCCCTTATTTAACTCTAGGCAAAAAGTTTGCAGTCAAACTAACCCAATCCATCTGATATATCGATGTATTCAAGGCAACATGAATATGACAGCACAATATCATACTGTCAGAAATGTACATCTGAACAGCATGGTTATCTAGAAGAAATGTCTCTCATCCAGTATAAGAATACTTTGTCTGTCTGGTGAAAGGAACAATAAAAAAAAACTCCATAGGAAGGGATTGTGGTCCTTTTTTGCTGGCTTACCATCCCATTCCATAGGCTAAAGGGGTGATCCAAGGAGCAGGGAATACCATCTGCCTCCAATGTCAATAAGAAATGGGACTATTTTGCCCAAGTGCAGCATATAAAGTGATCCTGCATATAGTGGATCTTCATACTATATTTACTAATTACACCAATACACCCAACCCATTAACCCAATTTAACTGCGAAACAAATAACCTAAGATTAACCCTCCATTAAACTAACATAACTTTATGAATCTATGCAGACATCCCCACCCAACTTAAATTTAACATGATTTAAAAGTTTTAGCTTAATAAAAAAAAATCATAATAAATGCTCAAAAGACAAAAAAAAAATAATTAATGGAAATAATTTAAAAATACATATAATAAAAATAATTATTAATAAATGATTTAGTTTGGTCAGATAGGAATTCATATTTATATTTAAATACTGGAAAAAGTTTTGTATTTAAAGTTCATGAGTTATTTAGAGTTTCTTATGGTTTAAAAGTCCATACTTTACATTTTCTTTTGATTTGGATCCCGTGCTGTTTCTAATTCCCACATCATCATGGGGAATCTGGTGTGCTTTTAGACATTCTGTTGGTATTCATCCAGAGGTCCTTTGCTCTAGCTGGTATAATTCTTTGCAGGACCCTGGTGTTCTGGGGTCTGCAATATAGGAAAATGACATTTCATTTATTTCTTTTAAAAAAACTTAAGGGATTGAAAGTGTGTTTCAATCCCTTTTTTTTCCATCCCTTCTCCGTCAACTCTCTCAGAACTGACTTTATATCAAACTCTGGATTAACTGAACATGATGTCATGATGATGATGATTCTTTCACTATGGTCCATTTCCTGAGGGAATTTATTGGTTATTCTGTTCTTATTGTTTTTTATCTCCCATCTGACCTTTAATAATAAATTTTGAGATGCCCAAAGGCTAGTTTACTTAGACTAATTAAAAATAATCATTTCCTTTTTACTTAAAGATTTAATTAAAAGGCTTTTTTTAAAATAAAGTTTTCTTTTAATAATTTTCTATCTGTGTGATTTTATATATATATGAGTTAGATGACTTTTAATTTTCAATTTTTAATTCTTGTTTTTTTATTTGTGAACTTTTATACTTTAACTTTTTTTAAAAAATAAATAATGTAACAGCATGTGTGCCCGTTACAAATTATAGGGATTTGAACTTAGGATTTTTCAGTCTATATATATGACAACATACATGTGAAAAAGGTGTATGATCCTCATTATATTCATTTTGTACAAAATCAGCACTCATCAGTTGGACAACATCATCATCTCTCACCTATATACAATCAGTGCACAGTTTATTCTCACCCTTTCAATTATTCAAACATCCATTTCATTGAAAAACCAATGATAAAATGCTTAAAGCCTTTATTGGATTTGATATTATAGTGAAGGATGAATATAGATAGAAAAATCCTATGTTTAAATTTCTCTACTTATACATATAAGAAATATTCAATATAAGTAAATTACATATTTTATTATAAGCAAAATATAACACTGTAAATACTTTGATCAAACAAAGTTACTTTAAAATGAACCATAAAAGTATTTAATAATAAGTGGAACCATAATGTCTTCAATATATTTGGTTACAGTCTCCCCTCCTTGCATACATCCTATATTGCAGATTATAACACATTTTGTAAATAAGTTTTGATTATGATCTTTTTATTTATTGTAATTAGACAGGATTTGAACTCAGGTTTTCAAACTCTTTACATCAATTCACCCCATCTTATACAACTGATATGCTTGACTTCACACATGTGAAAAAATAAATGATCAATATATGTATTTCATTGTTGAATCAACACTCATCAATTGGTCCAGATCACCATCTCCCACACATATAAGTTTATATTAAGATAGCAAATCTTCAGACTTTATTGTACAAGCTTCAATCTTCTCCATCGACCAATTTCTCACCCATCCATATCATTGGAAAATCGGGTGATGGAATGCTCAAAGCCCCTTGTTGAAGCCAATATTATTATCATACCACATTGATTTTTTAAGTCACTCTGACCCTTCACGTATAGGATCTTAATGTGTCCATTTAAATACACTTAAGAGGGATGGGCAGAATCCAGGTTGAATATATAATATTTAAATATATGCATATTGGCTATATTAAGAGTACAATACTTTTTTAACATGCACACACACAACACATGTTTATGTGTATTATATACACATATAAATTAGGATTATAGAAAAAATTTAATAATAATTATAACAATAACAAGAGTAGTAGCAGTAGTTGTGGTGGTTGTGGTAGTAGTGGTTGTAGTAGAGGTAGTGGTAATGGTAATAGTAATAGTAGTAGTAGTAGGTCACTAGGTGGTGCTTTTCAGAGAAAGTTGACTAATATCATCTGCTTATGACTTTTTTTCATTGGTTTTCTTCCAAAATTTTGTAGGGAAAAGTGTACCAAAAGAGATTCATTGGTTTTCTTCAAAAATTTTGTAGGGAAAAGTATACCAAAAGAGAGAGAAAATTTTCTTCTCAAAGGTAAGCTCTATTGAGGGCTTAAATAGTTATTAGTTTGAAGAAAAATATTGCTTTTAAAATGTCCAATGTTTCAAATTCTAAGGTTAAAGTTTCTAATGTTAATGTAGATAAGGAAAATTCTTATCAAGATCTAGTTTGTACTGATAATATTACTACAGAAATGGTGGAAGAGAACAATAGCATTGTTTTAAAACAAACTGTTTCCACTATGTCTGAAGTCTTATTTGATTCATCTGAAATAACTAAAAAGTTTAAACATATCAGCATGTCTGAGGCCTTATCTGATTCTATTGAAATAGATAAGAATAATTAAACCAACTTATGCTAATATTTTAAAACAGAAATTTGAATAGGATATTTTCAAAATAACCCAAGAAAATTTATCTGAAATTTTTAATTTTAAAAAATAAACTTCAAATGCAACAGGAGAATGCAAATTTATTGTCTTTAAGCAATACAGAATATGTAAATGCATGTGAAAAATTTATGTTCACAATTAGCCCAATTGTGCTTAAATCTTTTCTAATAGTATTAAAACATCTATTATAGCTATAACATCTAATTCTTCAGTCATGAATTTCCCTACTGATAAATTTGATGCTTATTTATCCAAGAAAAAGCTATGGTTAATGATGTACAAAATCTTAGACCATCCTAATAACAGATGTGGCTCAGAAGCAAATATTTGAAAAACACTTTCATTCTCTTAATGGAAAGGTTATTTGCTATATAGATATGGATAGACCATTTAATCTGAGTGGACAAATTAGGAAATGCCATGTAGTTTTTAAAGCTGAAAATCTGCAAGACTTGCTAAAGAGCTATGGAACCAAGTGGAGATATTGTTCTTTGTCAACATATAAAGCAGGGTGACTTGAGTTGTAATGGAGGTGATGATGGACATTGAGGCAGGACTAGTTAATGACAGGCATAGGGATAACTATGTTGTCCAAATCACCAGAGCGATCTGACACAAGCCGCTTAACACAACAGCAGATACATGGAGTAGAAAAATTAGTGACACCAAAAAATTTTTTGTTGACATTTCAATTGCATGCATGAAAGAAGCATGGGAATAAATTTGTCATCATTTTATGAACAAAAACGAATATGTTAATAAGATGAAAGTGCAAATTGATAAATTGAAATTTGTACACACAGCAAGCTTTAATAACAAACTTAATAAAGAGAAATTTATAACATTGATACTTCATATGCATTGTAATAAAGCTTTCTCTAAAGCTGAGTATTATCAAATGTATCCATCTTCTTCCATGCCCCCTTGAATGTTTGCTAATGCCAAATTACAGAAGCCTGACATGCCTCTGAGGTTTATGTTGGACTTCGGAGGCGTGAATTATTTTGAAACAGGTAAAAAGATAAATCAATGGCTAATCGATAGCTTAGGCTTCAGCGAGTATACTATTAAATCTTCTTTTGATTTTGTAGAGTGAATCAAGAACATGCTAATAAGGCCTGAATTTAAAATTGCTGCAATAGATATTTCAGAGTTATACAGGTCTATTAATAGAAAGACTTCTATCGAGCTTATACAAGAACTGGCAAGTAATAATGTGGCTCAGGCTTGCATTTATTTCATCACTGAGTTTTTGAGATGATTGGACAAAAATATAATGGCAAAGTTTGAAGACAAGTGGTACCACATGAACAATGGGTGGCCCATGGGATTACCCATGAGCAGCATCATGGCTAGCATCTATTTGCATTATTATAAAAAACAAGTATTATCTAAATACTACATAGTAGATAATCACAAAATATATACGAGATATGTGGATGACTTATTTATTGCTGCTCCAGTAAATATTGTTGAGCAAATCAAAGATCAGTTACAAGTGCATACATCCTTAGATTTAAATATTACATGGGAAAATATAAAGGAAGAAGTAAAATATTTAGATATTATGGTACACAGAGAAGGAAGTACTCTGAACTATACAATGGTCATGAAGTCACCAGAAATTTTTTTTGAGGACAGATTCACTGAGATTCATACACCCCTATGGTTCCCAAGTTTGCTGGTTTGACATCATTTCTTTTTAGAAATTACCATTTGTGCAAATTTGAGGCAGACAAAAGATGTAATATAATTAATTATACTAACAATTTAATCGAATCAGGATACAAGCATGATGTAGTTCATAATAAGATTAGACATTTATTGATAATACTGGAACACACATAGTTAGAGACAACAAGCCTTGGCTATTGTTACCCTATGTGCACTCTTTGCATAATACACTATAGAACTTTCTCTACAGAATTTCATCAGAGTTTTCATACACCAAGCTCAACTAATAGGCTTATTAACAACACAAAAGACATCATAGCTTTGGTTCAGACCTTACAGGCCATGTATAGGGTAGCATGCCCTCACAATGGATGCAAAACTTCATACTATGGTGAAACCAGAGCCACCATAGCTACTAGGTTGTCACAGCACAAGTATAGATATAATAAGTCACATATTAACCCAGAATGGACTTCAATTTTTGCACAACGTCAAAAAGTATCAGGACACGAGTTTGAACCCACATCTGCAAAATTGGTTTGTACTGAAAGGCATGATGTTAAGTTTAAGGTAAAGGAGGCTTACTTTATAGCAGAGGACTCCTTTGCAATTAATCGTAAAGAAGCATGTTTTGCTATATCAAAAAGATGGCCTAATTGGCTCATTTGCATAGAGTTTGCATATTATACTGATAGAATGATTTCAACAAATGAGTCAGAACTGGCTATGATTATGATAAGTACAGTTTCTCGAAAGTGCTCAGCCATTTTAATTGACTAATTGATATTAATTATACAGCTTTACGTTATAAGTGTGATAGCACTATTTAATATTAACAAATGAATATATAATGTTACTATAATCATCAAACTAATAAACAGCAATATAAATAAAATCATGTTATATCTTACCTATTGGAAAAGCAGCATTGATATAATTCTGAGCTTGTATGTATGCCATAGATGTTGTAGCTGTGTAGGATAGAAGATTTATGTAGGCAGTGCACTTGTGCTGCTTCTGAAATGGTAAGCAGCAAAGCAGCCTCTCTCTTCACTCCTACACAGGGGGATGCATCCACATTCCACACAGCCAAAGTAAAATGCATGCCGTGCTTTGTTTTTGAGACATACAACACACCTTCTTTTATTGGTCTTGTTATGATGCACAGATCAGCTATTTTATAGCATGTAGATGGAGACTGAAGATGCTGTATTACTGAAAGCTTCATTTTTTGGGTTGTGAAGTCACCAATAAGGCTGACTGATAAAGCTACTCTCTATTCTAGGTGTGATTTAGGCTGCATTTTCTTTTGCTCCATGTGTAGTCTGTATATAATGTAGGAATTAATGATAGCTGTATCAAAATAATGCCAGAATAAGTGCATAGGCCAATGCTTAGGCTTCCTATCCCAGCCGTATGCCATTCACTTCTAGTTTGTTAAATCAACCCCATCTATGAAGCAGTTGTATTTTTGATAGCATTTGGACATGGATATGTATGATGTGTACCATCCTTATGTCTTCTAACAACAGTACCAGCTGCAGATGATGGA
Source organism: Epiperipatus broadwayi (assembly GCA_028023455.1). NCBI lineage: Eukaryota > Metazoa > Onychophora > Udeonychophora > Euonychophora > Peripatidae > Epiperipatus > Epiperipatus broadwayi. The sequence continues at coordinate 2,822,965 of JAQFVV010012524.1, forward strand.
TAAGCATTATTAAGCATAATAATTGGCTTGTTATCCATCCACACTAGAAACTCAAGACCACTGTCATATATAGAACAGAAGTCTCCTCTCTGCATATCTTTATAATTTTTGGTTTTCTCACAGATGCTAATTGGAATATCCTTTTTATCAGCTTTCAGTGTGCTGCAATAAGTGATTTTACTTTCAGACAGCCTTTCTGCTAATTGTACACTTTTAAAATATCTGTCACAAAAACAATATGATTGTGTTTAGCAAGTTTGTAACAAAGACCACTGACAGCACTGCTTGAGTTCCCAGATTTAGGCCAGCATCTGCAGTTGCATCTCTGCCTGTATACAATTCCATATGGTACACATATCCATTATGGCTATCTGTACAGACTCACCATTTGAAACCTTGCTTTATCAGTTACTTTGTCAACTGCTACTTCTTGGTGCATCTAGTATGCAGCTTTGAAGTTAATGTTATAATGATTTATGATTGGCCTTATTTTATAAATACTATTATGCTCTTTACTAGTAATTGGTGCGATGGTTTTATTATTATTGAAATGCAAATTATTTAGAAATTCCAAAAAATTGATCTCGGGTCATAACTTTAGTAAGTACCGGTTGACACAGAAATTCATTTTTACACCAAATATATTTGAGTTTTGATACACATATTATGCTAAAAATATGAATTACCATGCCAAAAAATGCATTAAACTCAGTGGGTGACAGATTGACCCACTTCAGTATTGCTTTCCATTCTGAAGCATACCTATTGCTTTCAATACATATGTGGTCATATAATTTCCTATCAAAAAATGAATAAAAGAAATCAGTAATTGAGTACTCACAGGTCATGGGGAAATTTAGCCCTGGAGACTTAGTAAATGTTCTGATTGCCATGTGTGCTTCATTGCCAAGAAATGAATCTGAATCAGATTGAAAAAGGCCCTGGTATTGGCTCAGTCACCATTCTTACCACCCTTACAGATGACTTCCCTGCATCTTTCTTCTATTTGAAATTACAGTTTCTTGATCATCTGAATAATTATCCGATGAGTTGCTATAAATCATAGAAGAAGAACAAGAAGCCTCAGACATGCAGACATCTTCAATAGGAAAATTGTTGTCCAAATCAGACTCAGAATCAAAATAAACTTTTCCAGAGAAAGAAGTCATTTTTCCTGTAGAAATGATCACTAAATCTAAAAAAAATAAAAAAGAATTGAAACATTATGAAACATACTTTACAAAAAAAAAAGCTATAAAAATCCATTTTTCATCACAGAAAAAAAATTCTTTCATGTGTACAAAGCTAGAAAGATGGTGGAGAGAAAGAAAAAAGACCCGCAAGTGTGATGTATATCGTTTACACGAAAATGCAATCAAAAGTCAAAATTTTTGCACGGGGGCACTTAGGGTCCCTTCAGGATTAGCATAATGAAGTGGAAAACAAAAAAATTTATAATATCAACAATATCAGCTTCAAAAAAACTAAACTCACTGGTAATACAGGTGAAACAGAAAACAGGTGGTAATACAGGTGAAACAGAATACCTGTTTTCTGATCCAACACTTCATTGGACTTACAAAGGTACAAATTCATTGACACAGGAGCAACTTTCTCCATTTAGTGGGGGTGAATGTCCACAGAAAAATAACCAAATCTAAGGATAATATAACAACTACAATCTAACAGAATACAAAATCAGACATTAAATCATCATTTAGTAAGAATATACAAAATGTGAAAACAAATTCATGAACAATTAAATGAGACTAAGTAATTCAGATCAAATTATGAAAATGATCATCCTGTTTATGAGCAGAAGAATGTAACATCAACTCAAAAATTACCACTTATCAAAGTAGGTTCATTAATTTTACACTGGTGTATTTTTATTATTTTTCATTCCCATATAACAATTTATTGTTTCACTTTTACTGATCTTTTATCTTCCTCCATTATATCATAAACTATTTCTTATCTCCTATCCTATTTAAATAGTAATATGGATTTTTCTATTATTGCAGTTAATGTAAGAGGTATTAACTATACCCAGTGGATATTTGCACTTAGCAATTGGATAAGTCAATTTTCACCTCATATATTTTTATTTACAGAAACAAAATGCTCTGTACCCAAAATGCTCTGTACCCAAAATGCTCTGTACCCATTCTACATTTAATCCAGAACAGTACCTAAGTAAATTTGGCTAGTGTAAATTTTCAACATCTGATATTGCTGCTGCTGGAGTAGGGATTCTTATTCATAATAGGTCTCCTTTTCCAACTTTTAAAATTTTATACTTAGATCAGCATATAAGTATAATTATACTTTATCATTCTGCTTTCACTCTTAATTTAATAACATTGTATTTGTATAATCAGACAGTATTAATTCATCAATTAATAAATGAAATAAATTTAATATTAGCTACAAATTCTTACCCTACAATAATTATGGTTGATTTCAATGCATCCTAGGTGAGTTTTACATTAAAAAACTTCCATGTAATTAATAAAATCATATGAGTGCTGAAGGTTTTTTTACATCAAACTCCATTTCCTTCTATATTAAAAAAAACAATCTTCTTTAATAGACCTTTTTTATTCACCAGATTTACATTTCATAATAAATCCTTCCCTCTGCCCTGTAACCTTCTCTGACCATTAAAACTCATGATTCTTCCCCTAAATAGTACTACCCATCTTCTAATAAAATCCACTGCAGCTGAAGCAGTCTATATTTATTTTAAAAAGATAGAAATACTATCTCTAAACCCAGTAGAGGCCCAGCTATCTTTTATTATTGTAGTATCTTCGACCATTAAGCATTATACTTCCAAAACGTGTTCCCCCACTAGTCTTGTTAAAAGATTGGTTATACTACATTTGACCTAAAAATACATCATGTGATCCATCTTCAGTTAATTCAATAATGTTCAGCAAAGTCAACTCATACTGGCTGATTACCTCTTTAAGAAAGCAAAAATTTTTCTAGCTAATCCCATAACTGGTCTAAAGGCTATATTCTTTGGGTCTTAGAATATACTTTCAAGAAATTAACTCCTTCATCTATCATTTGTGAATCAAAAATTATTGCCAAGGAAGACATGATCCCTCAAATATATTACCACTTTAAAGCTAAACTCCAGAAACTTTCTTTCCAATGCTCTCTTCTTTCTACTTTGACATTACCACAGAAGAACGTAATATCATAATGTGTGAGATTTCTTTGAGGTTGAACTCTATTTTGAACAACCCACATCCAGGAATACATGCTATTCCTAAATTTTTATTAACTCATCCTAGTCATTTTACTGTCCCAATAGTCCATACTATGATAAATTACCTCTCAAAACAGATACTTGACATTGACCAACTTTATCCAGTATCACTGATTCCCTTTTTTAAAAAGAATACACTTCCTTCTCCACTAGATAATCTATGACTTATTTCGATGTCCTCTCTTATCATCAAACTAATAGAGTCTCTCTTAAAAGATAAAATCCAACCCTCATTCTTCTTGTGGTGTTTAAATTTCAATTTGCTAAGAAGGGATGTTTATTTCCAAAGCACTTACATTATTTAAAATGTTAATAGATGATGTTAAGCTAGAAAATCTGCACCTATTGTTATACAACTAGACATAGAAGCTGCACTTGATTTAGTACCTGTGGAGAAGCTACTAGGGGTGAGGACAACATAATATTCCAAACCAATAATGTATATACTATACAACCTCCTTATGAATAGAAAGACATATACTTAATGGCAAAATGTTCTCTGTTTTTCTCCACACAACTCAATCAATTCACTATTATTTATTACATATTCTAAACCCCTCCTACTTGAAAATATAAACTACCAGGGATATATGTACCGCTTATAAAAAAATCAATCATATTTCATTTATGGATGATATTGGCATTTTTCTCCCATCCAAAAAATATCTTCCCAAATGTATACTATATTTGAAAATTACTCTGAAGCTTATTCTTTATAGTTTAACAAAGGCAAAACATCAATTTGGAGTATCCTTTCTGGTAGTCAAATTCATTCAGTTTGCTATTCCGTCCTCATAATATTGGATTCCCAATTCACTTTTCTATGAATGCAATGAGATTAATAATACAAGAGCAATTAATAACTGCAATTGAAAAAATAATAAACTCATTTTCAAAAATGTATCTCTCATTGCATAATAAAATTTCACTCATTAACATATTAATATTTCCAAAAATAAATTAGTTATGCACCTATCATTAAATTCACCACCTTATTCACAGGAAAAGTTAACTCACTTTGTACAAAGCTAATATGGAATAAAAAAGCAATAATAATATATATTAAAAGTCTGCAGAAACATTCAAGACTGAATGCCTGTCATTACAGTGAAATTCAACATTTTATTATCAGAGAACATATAATGTATTAACTAAGCTTTATACTATATATCAAAATTTTCAGGTGTTCATTCCCATATCACCTACAGACACTCCACCTCCTATTAAAAGTAAATTTATCAATAACTGATTAAATTCATTTTAAAACATAAAGAACCAGCTCCTAATTTGTTTTCAACAAAAATTGAATATTGGGAAGCTCATTATATAGCTACTAATTCCAATCCCCTTGAAATACTTATTACTTTCCTTAATATTTAAAAAAAATCTATAATTCAGTGGTTCAGATTTTGATACTTGGAGCCTAAATACCTGAATTTTTTAATAAAAATCAAACTGAAGACTCTACCTACTGATGCTTTTCTGGCTGAGAAAATCAGTTTTGCAAATATTGATGCTAATTGCCCTTTATATGATAGGGAAGAGGAAACAATGGAACATTTTGTCTCTCAGTGTGTTTCCCTACCCATATATCAAGAACTTATTTCTGTAATTATTCGCAATTCAAACTCCTCATTAAAGATCTTAATAGAAAATATTCAGAGGTTTGCTTTCACTAAAAGGCTAACAATCTATATTTTATTCACACTCTGGTTTATGAGATGTCACTTTGTATAAAACAAGAGATCAGGCATTAGCTCTGGTAGATATAGTAACAGCAACTTGGAGTTTGGTCAAATTATCAACACCACTGTAAAATGTGGATTGTACACTTTTTTGTATTTATTATTGATATTGTTATAAATTAACTATGTTCTAATTTTATTTCCACATTATTATGTAAAAATTATAGACATGTATTGTTATGGTCTTATATTGTAATACTACTTTTGTAATTCTTTTTTATCCATGTGCAAAAATAAAAAAGATGTATTTTTGTTTCTTTAATATATAAAAGTGGCTACATGTATTTATGATATCAAATAAAAATTGTTTAAAATTAAAAACTACTAGTAGTAATGGTAGCGGCAGTGGCCGTGGCAGCAGTAATAATAATGATATTTAAATACAAGTATTTTCCATGATATGGATGACTGAAGAGTTGGTGAGTAGAGATGATTAAAGTCTGTCTGTTAAAGTTTTACATATAAACTGAGCACTGATTTTATATGTGTGGAAGATGATCTGGACCAACTGATGAGTGCTGATTCAGAACAAAATACATATATTGGGAATTTTTTATTTTTCATATGTATGTGATCATGTATATCAGTTGTATATAATGAAGTTGATGACTGAAGGAAAATTGAAATTTTGAGTTCAAATGCCATATAATAATAATGTACATTTTTGATTATTAAGTACATGAAAGTAAGTATTTAAGTAGAAAAAGATTTTAGCCTTTATCTTATGCACTTTCAACATTTATCATAGTCAAGTGATGTAGTTTTTTTGGACTATAGAAGGACCTCTCAAATCTCAATCTAAGATAGAAAATGTATAACGATAAGAATGACCGTCTTATCTTTAATTAAATTCCCACTTATATAGGTCACTGAGAGAGCATGTTTATATGTACATTTACTGCATGTTTATGAATCAACATGCACTCAAAAACAACTTACCATACCATTTTTTTTTTAATAAAATAAACAGTGAAGAACTTTTCAAGTTATTGGTTTATCAGAAATATACAGTTCTATCACAATTAAATATGCTCTCAATAATATCCATTTTCTTCCATAACTTTTTTCTTTATAAAAACTTAATAGCAATTTTGTTATTAGAAAATGTTTCTTCAGACATTTTGATGTAAAAAATCTTATCAATTTCAGGATTTATAAAGTCATTCCTACTTGCAGTTACCATTTCAGATTCTCAGATAAATACTTTATACAAACTTTAATATGTTCAGCTTTTTACTGAGACATAATGAGACTTTTGACTATATTCCTCCATATATGAACATTTTCTTTTTACAGTTAAACTATATCCTATAAGGGGGTACCAAAAATAATAGGAATTATTCTCTGGTTTGCACACCCGTCATAATATGTGTTTCTACTGTCACATAATTCTTGTAGAAACCCTTCTGGAAGTATCTTCCAAATGACATTACCATGTGAAATTGTGGTGCCATGTAGCATAATGTTTTATAAAAGGTGTTTCACATATTAGGCCATTTTTATAATAACTGAAAAGTTTAAACAATGTGAAATTATGTTTTCATTTACAGAAAATGACAGGGAAAACAATTGTAATGCTTGAAATAGATTATAAGCAATATGATATCATAAAAACACAAGTTTATGAGTGGTTTAATTGAAATGTTGAAATCACTATCTTCCTAAAAATCATGGTAAGTTAAGTCCACAACTGAAACAAAACTGATTTTTATGGATGCAAACACTTTTCTCATTTTATCTGCATGTTATAAGAAATTTACATGATGTGGCAAAATATAAACAATATTGTTTTGTTGCAAAGAGAAGAGTGTGAATTTCACCCTGACAAAGTATCACCTCTCAAAGCCTTGAGTGTGAACCACTTTTTAATTAAATTCAGCATGACCCAGCTTATCTATCATCCATATTCACTTGATCTTACTTCATGAAACCTTTTTTTAATCTTAAAAAAAAATGCCTCAAAATTTTTTTGTTGCTGACTGGAAGTGGTAAAAAAAAATGCCACAGATTTTAAAAAGTATCAATTTGGTAGTGTTTCCAAACTATTTTGAAAAATGAAAAACACATTTACATCAGTGTATTGCATCAAATGGTCAGTAATTTGAAAGAGATTAAATTTATAACACATAAAAAATAAACATTTTTTATTATAAAATTCTGATTACTTGTATATTGATAATCTTAAAATTATTTATTACAAATGTAAGTGTTCTAATAATAGACATTCTAAAAGTTAATATATGATCTTTGCAAAATATGAATATACATTTCTAAATGGAGTTCTTATCTAAAACAATCGCACTTGAAATTATTAGACATAATTTGTTTATTCAAAAAGTTAATAGAAAAAATATTTGATATCTGAATTCAATTATTTAAAATGAAAAGAAATTTAGAGTTTGTTATTATTAAGGAAAGAAAGTATATAATAAAAGTAAAAATTAAATATATTGCTTTAAAGTTTTTTTTTTCCATATGTCATAGCATCGGCCAGGAGGTGAACCCGCAACAATCATCTGCAAACAATTGCTTTCTTGCAAGGCAGTTGCGCTGACCTTTCAGCTAACAACGCTTGACTATTACTTTAAAGTTTTTTTTCACATGTGTCATAGCATCAGCCGAGAAATGAACCCGCTAAATTTCCCAAATAAAAACAGTTTTCATATGCTATAACAAACTTTTATGACTTGTCTTTCTAAAAAGAAATGTTTTGAAATAAATTGTAGTGATGTAATTTTTTAGTTTAAAGTAAGTATTTTACAAAATTGTGCATAAATATTTTTCAGTCTATAAATTTTGATTCTTTTTAGATATGGGAATTTTATAAGTTTGAATTAAATCACTCAAATACATATCTATAATTATAATAGCAAAAAGAAAAAAAATGTTTAATAAATATTTAGATACTTGCTGCAAAATAAAAAAAACATTAAATTCCAATGTGTTACTATTATTTAAATATCGCGTATTAACACAGTTTAAATGTAATGTAATAATTCATTACATACGACTTATTAATGAATATTGCTTAAAAATGATTTAGCCAACAAAAATTTTAAAAACTGTAAAATCATTAATTATTTGATTATAAAAAATAATTTGAATTGTATAAATAGCAGAAAATTTCGTAAATGTAAATTACATTCAAATATCAGCCTTTCAAGCTAATTGAGCACGTGCCTTTTGAGAGTGTTAAATAAATGAATACTTTCCTCTTCAATCCAAGATATAGTATTTATGCAGGAATAAAAAGGATCCTTTTATTCCTACAACTCAAATTCTTTTATATGAGCAAATCTGAAGTACTGTTGAGGAGAGCGTGAGTAGAATTCTCACTTTAAATTACTATTTACGATGTTTTTTGACTGAATGAAGAGGAAAGTATTCATTTATTTAACACTCTCAAAAGGCGCATACTCAATTAGCTTGAAAGGCTGATATTTGAATGTAATATAATTGTAAACATGGCACTAGATAAAATAATTGCTTATTTACTCATAATTAAGTTTCAGTAAGAATGATGTTTAGTAAATTCTAAGTAATTTCACCGACATCATTCAGTCAAAAAACATCATAAATAGTAATTTAAAGTGAGAATTCTACTCACGCTCTCCTCAACACTACTTCAGATTTGCTCATATAAAAGAATTTGAGTCATAGGAATAAGAGGATCCTTTTTATTCCTGCATAAATACTATATCTTGGATTGAAGAGGAAAGTATTCATTTATTTAACACTCTCAAAAGGCGCATGCTCAATTAGCTTGAAAGGCTGATATTTGAATGTAATATAATTGTAAACATGGTGCTAGATAAAATAATTGCTTATTTACTCATAAATGTAAATTGTAATACATTAAAGATCAGCCTTTCAAGCTACTGTGCATACGCTTTTTACGAGTGTTAATAATTAATGAATACTTTCACTCCCAACATGAGATATAGTATTTAAGAAAGAATAAAATGAATCCACTTATTCTTTCCAACCCAAATGCTTATATATGGGCAAATCTTAAGTACTGGAAGTGAAAGCGTGAGGATAGACCAGTCACTTTAAATTACTGTTTACGATGTCTGAATGAATGATGCCAACAAAATTATCTAGAATTTACTAAACGTCATTCTCAAATGAAACTTAAACATATGTAAATAAGCATTTATTTTATATAGCGCATGTTTATAAATTGTAATACATTAAAGATCACCCTTTCAAGCTACTGTGCATAGCTTGAAAGGCTGATCTTTAATGTATTACAATTTATAAACATGCGCTATATAAAATAAATGCGTATTTATAAATGTAAATTGCACAATTGTTGTTTGCTATATAACAAATTATAGTTTTTATGTGTGTGTGTGTGTTATTTGAAACTGATATGATATTAGGTGATTTACAATATTATTTTTATTGGTAGTTGAGAATAGACTCAAGTTTATTGTAGAGTTTTATATTTTGTACACAAATAGACAACAAATAATGAATAAAAGATGATTTTTAACAATTCAACTTTTTATAAATGAGGTTGCCATAGCAACCTTATTGTTTATGTGTTTTGTTCATGGTTGAGTGACAAACTTATTTGATTTTTAAACAATTTAAGTATCTCATAAATGAATTTCTCTACATAAATTTTAGTTCTTGATGATGGATATTAAAGTAACTGGATATTAGAAAATATGCTATCATTAAATTTTTATGTTGGCATTTTTTTTGTAGATAAATGTTTAATGTAAAATTATAAACTTTTTGTTTTATATTTCATATGTAATTGCAAACATATAATGAATAAACTGATGCTATTTTTGTTTAATAAATTAACTTCTCTACTTAACATATATTTTATGCATATGTTTGCTATATCATAATGTCAGACATAAAAATGCTCAAACATAACAAAATTACCATCTTTGACATCCTATTATTATTTCTTTCAAGAATATACATTTAGCAAAGAATTGCAGGTAAAACTGACGTTTAGAGGCCACAACTAGTTTTTTTCCTTTTTTTAATTTTTTTTACTGTTTTATACCTCTATTTTTTAAAAAATGAATTATATTTTTGTCATACTATGTAATTGTAAAGTATATCTAACTATAAATGTATTTTTTACATGAAGGTTAATAAAAAAAAATGAAAAAAACTTACATTTTTATGCGTAGTTTTGAGCTATGCACATGAGGAAATTCCTGAAAATGGTGGCATCTTCGTACATACCCCTAAATGCAAATTCCTGCAGGTAGGATAAAAACAAAGCTCTGCTGGTACCAAATTGGTATTTTAGCTTATGCTTTGCTCTCATCCACATATTTTCCACATTGTTAGTGAGGATAAGTTTGTTGTCCGGGTCAACAAAGTTGTCTTGGTGAATGATGACAGAATGAAGGTATATACCTTTATCTAGACTGCTTATATTGCTACATGCACACCAGCTATCAGGGATTATATGTGTACCAGGTAAAATGTGTTGCTGTATGAGCAGCTCCAGAGTGGCAGCTGATTTATCTTCAATTTCTGTTAAAAACACTTTCTTGACCCTCTCCCTATCCTACTGAACACCCAATGGCTTTCTCTCATTGCTCCTCTGTAGTGTTTTCGTTGAAAGAAATATGACTCATCAATCTCCACTATCCGTGTCTACCATTGTCATCAAATCTGACGACAAGTGCTGGATTTTTGTCGAAATATGTAGCACATTCTTCCCGGCAAAAATGACACCAGTCTATGACCATTCATTCATTAACATCAGTCTCACAAAACAATAAAATGCATTGGCAAATTATTTTAAGTTTTTCCACATGTGAATGTTAATATTTAATAGTTTCTGTTTCTAAAAAAAAAAATTAATAGTTTATAACCTTGCTCAAAATTGCACATAAAAATGTAATTTTTTTTTATTAATCTTTATGTAAAAAATAAATTTATAGTTAGATATACTTTACAATTACATAATATGAATAAAATAGAGTTCAATTTTTAAAAAATAAATGCAAATTCCTGCATGTAGGATGAAAACAAAATATAGTTCAATTTTTTAAAAATAGAGGGCGAAATAGTTGTGGCTGCTAAAAGTCAGTTTTACCGAATTGCATATTGATGTTGTTTTATATTTCATATACAGTACAAATTAATATATATTAATCCCACTACATACAAAATACCGACCTGAGCTTTTAAAAATCCAACTTTTTCAAAAAAAAATATTGCTATAGAAACTATATTCTTTGAGCTCATATTTTTGCTACATCATAATAGCTGAATAAAAATGTCCAAATATTATAAGCTTTTGGCATATTTTTTGTTGCGATTTAGTGAAGAGTTGCAATTTTTTTCAATTTATTTTGATGGCATACAGTAACAAAACAATATATGAAATAAATGATTGAAATTTATCTCAAAAATATATACATAAAGTTAAATTTATTATATCTAAAAAAATTGCATATAAAGTTAAATTATCATCATCATCAATCATTATCAGTCTAGGGCAGAATGAAGGTCTCTTCATGTTCAATTCATCTTCTTCTCCGATCTTTAGCTTCTCTTCTCCACATCACCCCTGCACATTTTCTTTTTTCGTTCATCCATCTCACATGTGAACTCTTTTTGGGTCTTTTTTCCACGTCACCTCTGCACACTTTCTTATTTCATTCATCCATCTCATATGTGGGCTCTTTCTCGGTCTTTTACAATTTCTTGAGTCCAGTTTAAGATTTCAATTGTCCATCTATTATCATCTCTTCTAGCAATATGTACAGTCCAACTTCACTTCAGTCTTTTAATTTTTACAATGAGGTCACTAACACCTGTTTGTTCTCTTACCCATATATTGCATTTTCGATCTCTTCTTGTTATTCCTAAAATGCATCTCTCCATACTTCTTTGAGTAGTCTGAAGTCACTGTATTGCTCTTCTATTAAGTGTCCAAATCTCAGTATGCCTTACTCACTTAAAAAAAAATAAAATGGATGTTTTTTTAATGCACAGGGTGATATGATGTCTGTTTTGATATATGGGTATGGTAGGATTGAGATAAAATTGAAAGATGCATTATCCAAAATAGAAAAAAAACTTGATCTTAAAAACAAAAAACTTGAAAATATATATTGTAAATGTTTTCATAGTTTATACAATAGTATTTTGACTTAATTTTTTTATTAATTCAAATTTTTTATTAATGATGCATGATGGGAATTATAGTTTTAGATATATTTTTGTAAAATCTGAAAGTTTTTAAAAATAGACATTTTAAACTATAATGGCTGCAGGAATAGTTTTACTGATTTTACATTTATATTTATTTATTTTTACAATATTTTATGATTTCACATACTTTTATATAAAATAATTAAGTGAAAATTTCGAATTAAAAGTTTTTATTCAGAATTATCTTAAAATCCATCCCCATATTTTAATCCATTTACTTACAAGTATATCATTTGTCTTCATTAAAAAGTGTGACATTTATAATTTAAAATATTTTATTTTTTAATAATCAAATGACAGATTGATTATAGTTTTCAATAAAATCGTCCAAGTTAAAAATGATTTTCCTCTTTTCTTAATACTCTAATAAACGATTGTAATTGTAGTGTTTTAAAATATAATTATAGTAGCAAAGTTATATTGTATCTTGACATGAATATTTATATTATAAATAATCTTTTCTTTCATTAATGTATAAATTTTTAATAAATTTTATATTTAATGTTTAAAATTTTGGTTATATTTTTATCACTGTTAACAAGATAGCTATTGGGTTCACATATAATGGTAGTAAAGTTATATAAAAAATAAATTGTAATCTAATGATTTTAATACTTATATACTGACTTTTAACAAGCTTGTGGTTAAGACCTGTAGAGGTCCCTACCTTCGTATTTTCAAGCGCACATGCTTAAAGCTTTAATGCTTTGTAAATATTACATACTATATTTTATATTATTGGGATATTATACAATAGCTAAAACAATGAAGCCAATACTCAAGGCTTTAGTAGGTTTGTAAATGCAGAGATAACAATCAAACCCTAAGCTATCAGCATTATCAACTTATAATCAAACTGCAATCTTTAGTATATTAATAATTTTTATTAGTGTAAATTTCACTACACCACTCTTATCCAAAATGAAGACTAGATTTTATCCACTTTTAACATATTGTGGAGGGATAAAATCATAAATGTATGACCAAAGACATGTCAAAAAGATCTACGACCCCTAAAATGCACATTTCATGCTGAAGATGGCTCAGACCACAATCACTTACACATATCTTTATCACTGTTCAGTATATATATATATTATTTTAATCTGGACCAACTGATGATTGCTGGTTTAGCATGATATATGTATATTGGTGATTATTTATCTTTTCGACATATATGTGTTCAAGTGTATCAGTGTTATGAGATGGAGTGGAGACTGGTAGGTGGTGTGAAAGTCTGTGCTATATACCTTATATATTACATATATAGACGCAGGTATATAATAAGCCTGTGTTTCAGTTATTTACTAAACAATGTAATTGTAAGGGATTTGAACAAAAACTTTCAAGCTCCCTACAGCTATTAACCTCCATCTTATACAACTAATACACATGGCCACATGTGAAAAAAAAAGACCCCCAATATGTATCTTTCATGCTAAAGCAGCACTAATCAGTTAGTCCAGATGACCATCTCCAACACATATATACAATCAGTGCTCAGTTCATATTAAGACAGTAAATCTTCAAACGTTAAAGGACAAGCTTCAATCTTATCCACACGTCAATTCTTCAACTATCCATATTACCGAAAATCTGAGAATGGAATACTCATATAATCGGATCGATTATCATTTAATTTCTTTTTTTTTTTAAATATATTTTCTATCGAAAACTGACAGTTGTCTAAAGTGTCAAAAATCTTTATTGATGCCAATATTATTGTCAAACTTTTGTTGATTTAAAGTTACTCTGATTCCTCACACATAGGATCTTAATACGACCATTTAAATGAGAAATGTGTAGAATACAGGCTGAGTTAGTAACATTTAAATATATGTATATTGTCTATACTAAACTTAGTATAATTATAAAAGACGTGAACACAGATTTTCAAGCTTCCTACAGCTACCCACTCCATCATATATAATCAATACCCATGACCACATACATGTGAAAAAGATAAACGATTTCCAATATATGTATTTTGTGTTGATCCAGAACTCATTATTTGGTCCAGATCACCATACAGGGATCTTGAATGTCTTTCATGCCCCTTATAATTACATTGTTTAGTGTGGACAACATACTTGTATCCAAATATTACATATTCAGCCTGTCATAGGCCCATCCCTCTTCTGTGTATTTAAATAAATATATTAAGGTTCTATATGTGAGGTGTAAAAGTGACTTAAAATGAGCATAAGTTTGACAATAATATTGGCATCAATAAAGACTTTGAGTATGCCATCCTTGGATTTTCAATGATATGAATAACTGAAGAGTTGGAAGGTGAAAATTCCCAAGCTTATCCATTAAAGTTTGAAGATTTGCTACCATAATATAAATTGAGCACTGGATTGTATATATGTGTGAGTGATGGTGATTTGGACCAGTTGATAAGTGCTGGTTCAGCACAGAATACATATGTTGGAAATTATCTATTTTTCTCATATATATATATGGTCATGTGTATTGATTGCATAAGATGGATTGGATAGCTGTACAGAGCGTGAAAACCTGTGGCAAAGTCCCTTGTAATCACCTTAAGTTTAGTAAAGACAATATACATGTATTTAAATATTACATATTCAACCTGTATTCTGTCCATCCTTCTACTGTGTTTTTAAATGGACATATTATGGTTCTATATGTGAGGGGTTAGAGTGATTTAAAATCAACATGGATTTGGCAATAATATTGGCATCAATAAGGAAATGGATCACAGCTTTGATTCTGTTAATTTGGATGCATGAATTTCTTATGATTTCCTTAAAAATGAACAATTGGATTTTATTTTTTATAATACCCAATCTATTTAAAGTATACATGATAAATGTATTTTCCCTATTTGAGAATTTTATTTAGTACTTCTGAAACTGCTTGACCTATATTTAAATCCATTTGAAGGTATAAATTGTTTTTAAACAACTGGCAATTTGCTCATATGATCACCATTTCCTATGCTTATGCAAGCTATTAATGTAGTATTAAGCTCTCCATACAGGAGTGTCACTCATTGCAAACCTTAGTAATTAATGGATGCAAAAAAGTTTATGCATAAAATCCCTGTCTAGCGCCTACTCATCCAATATGCCCAGACTAATTTATGGATGGTTGCTTCCATCAATGGGTTTTATAACTATCTTACTTATAGGATTGTGACAACGTGTATTTAAAAAAATCAAAGACACCAAAATGTACAGATATTGAATATGGATTCAGATCTATATGACCATACAAACAAATGAGCTTGAATTGAAAACATTGTGTTTTCATCTTGGATTCATACATTTATAGTTAATTAAAGAGTAAAAGATGGTTGCTGGCAAATTGCAATAGATCCTACGGTTTAGGTGCAGTGAACTCAGATCCAAGGCTTCACACTGATGAAAGGTACAAGCTAGAAACAAGTCTGGGATATTGGATAAGTAGGCACTAGATAAGGATCTTATGCACAAAACATTCTTGCATCTATTAATTACTAAGGCTTGCACAAGGTGACGCTAGGAAGACATGCATTAGATGCAGAGATGTGGACAGCAAAGGAGGCAATTCAAGGAGAAATGGGATGGCCAAGTTTTTATATGAGAGATGCAAAAACTAAAATGAAAAATAATTGGTAGGTTGCAGTTTATGGATAGTAAAAGAATAGCCAAAATAGTGTTTAATTGGGTTATGAGTAGAGGGCAGGTAACAAGATGGGTGAGAAAGATAATGAGGTATGCAAAAGATTTGAATAAATAATTTATATCAGTATACTTGTATAAAAGGTGGGATGATTGTGTTAGGAGGATTGTTGAGTGTTATAGTAGTAAGGAATGGGATAAAAGAATAGAAGCATTAATAAAAAATAGGGAGTTGGAGAGATGGAGAACTAGTATGGAGGGTAAGAAGAGTTTAAATATATATAGACGTAAATTGAATATTGGATGCGAGTTAATTTATGATAATAGTAAGGAAAGTAGTTTATTGTTTAAGGCTCAAATGGGATCTTTAGCAACAAGAGAATATACATGTAAATGGAAAACTATGGGTGATTTAGTGTGCAAATTGTGTAAGGAAGGTATAGAAAATATTAGGCATCTGTTGATTGAATGTAAATGCTTGAAATCAGAAAGGATACAGATAATGAAGTTATGGGAGAGTAGGTATGAACAAAATGACTATACAGAAAGTGAGTTATTAGTTTTTATGCTGGGTTTGCAAAAAGATAAGGGGGATTTAGATATAAAGGCCATAGAGTTGACAAAGATTATGTTGTGGAAATGGGATAAGGCAGAATATGAGAAGACTTAGAGTGGGGAATTGAAAATAAAGTGGCTAACAGGTTTATCTGGGCATTATTACTGAGATATTCTTGACTTTGTTTAAGGAGAAGCCAAATACATCACATCACATCACATACTGTATTATCTGACAATTTTCTAAACAAGTTTGGGATTATTTTTGCGAGGCAGTCTAGGAATTTCTTCAGATCACTGAAGCAGGTTTAGAATTTGTCTTCAAATAAGTAACCCAAAATCAACTTCTCTAATGATCTAATGTTTTAGCTCAAGACCATATATCCTTTATCTGAGTTGCTCAGATAACTGATTACCACAGGTATGGGAAATGTGGTTGATATAATAAGAGGTAGCAATCACCACATTAAGACTACGGTATACATTTATCTTTCTATTTATGACAATTTGAATAGGCATCCAATATTTTCACTAAATGGATATTTAAATATTTTAGTTAGAAATAAAAGATCCTAATGCAATCTGGATTGATCAGGTAAGTGTCTATTCTATGGTTTATCTTTTTAAAATTGGAACCTACTGAAACTGGAATACTCACAGTAGTTATTCTACCTCTTATTTTTTGTAATTAATTACCTAAAAAATTTCTCAAGTTGGCTAAGAAAATGGTTTATTCCATATCACTATTTTACTAAAAATACCTGAGTGTTCTTTCAGCTAGAGAAGCCAGATTCACAGCACTCAGGTAGATGATAAAATATTTTCATCACATGATCACCATTTCTTATGCTTGCTTATAACTGTTATTAAAACAGGCAAAACTCACTATACCTATTGCCACTCACTGCAAGCTAGAGTAATCAATAGATTCCAGAAGGCTTGTGCTTAAAATCTCCATCTAATGCTTACTCATCCAATATCCCCAGACTAGTTTCTGGCTTGTGGCCTTCATTAGTGAGTAGCGATCTGAGAGTACTTCATCTAGATATCCCCAGGCTAGTTCCTGAGTTGTGGCCTTCATCAGTGAGGAGCCTTGGATATGAGAGCACTGCATCTAGATATCCCCAACTAGTTTCTGGCTTGTAGCCTTCATCAGTGAGGAACCTTGAATCTGAGAGCACTGCACCTAGATATCCCCAGACTAGTTTCTGGCTTATGACTTTCATCGGTGAGGAGCCTTGGATCTGAGATCTAGGTGCAGTGCTCTCCGATACAAGGCTCCTCACTGAATAAGGCCACTAGCCAGAAACTAGTCTGGAAATATTGGATGAGTAGGCAGTAGATGGGGATTTTATGCACAAGCCTTCTGCATGATTACTCTAGCTTTCTCTGAGTGGAATATGTATAGTAGTTTTGCCTGTTTTGATAAAATATTTTCTTGGGAACAAATCTTTATTATTTATGGCAGAATATTGTGCAAAATATAAAAACCATTAAGCATCACATGATCATCATCTCTTATACTAGCACATAATTGTTTATAAACAATGCAAAACTCTCCACACAGTAGTGCTACCCTGTGCCAACCAGAGTAATCAATGGATGCCAGAAGGCTTGTGCATAAAATCCCTATCTAATGTCTGCCTACTCATCCAATATCCCCAGACTAGTTTCTGGCTTGTGGCCTTCATCACTGAGGAGCTTTGGATCTAAGAGCACTGCACCTAGAACTTAGCATCTAATGCAACCCTCCAGCAATAACTATAAAACTATGAGAATGAAATTGAAAACACAAAAATATTTTCAATCTAAGCTCAATATAGAGTTTTGCCTTGTTTTGTTCAAAATATAAAAAGAGGAAAAAAGAATGTTGGAAAAAAATAAAAGTTAGAAATATAGTCAAGGATATTAAAATAGATGTTGTGGATATAGTTAAGACCAGAAATATATAGATAACATAAAATCTAACTGTAAAAAGAATATTTATTAAGAAAATTTAAAAAAAGAAAGAAAAATTGAATTAGACATATTTGAAAGAAAAAAAATTATAAATCACCATAAAAAAATCAAAAATAGATTATTTTAATAAGAACTGTTATATATAAAACGCATGATTCTACGTTTTTATATCCCCATATAAGAGAGTGGTGAGATTTGTATTTAATTACAACAGCTAAGTAAAAAATTATTGTAATGTTGTGAGGTAAGTTAAAAACCATGAATATTCTTTTTACGTATTTATCTTTTGGAATTATATAACTATAAAATGCTTAATCAAAACACAATATTTTGCTTTCAGGTTTATCCAATTTTTAAACTTAAATAATTTGAGCATCTTATTTAATTATAAAATGATTTTGTTCTTCAATAGACTACTCAAAACTCATCATCATTATTAGTTTAATTTAGTAATTCTCAATTTTGTTATATAATTCTTAATAAGAATGTGTTAATGATCCAGGTTCAAATCTGAAGCAGAAGAAATTTTTCAGATTTTATGCAGACTTTGAATTTTTTTCTCTGTTTAGCCAATTCATAAAAAACTCAATATTAGCTAAAAATTGAAAGTACCAGTTTAATATGGGTTAGTCATGTGTTCTGACTGTAAAAATAAACAATACATTTGGGAATGTGATGTAGTATTTTCCACTGGAGAAAAGATATCTTCCTCTTATAGGTGTATAACTTGTATTTTATCTTTAAAATAACACATGATATTGCTAGGGTTAGCACTGAGTGTCACTATGTATGAAGAATTTTCTACTGTATTTTATTTTTATTTTGCAAAAATCAGAAGTTTATTGTTATTATTATTTATTATGATAATTGATTTTTTAAAATGACAATGGTAACTTTAAATTCATACTCTTATTATTTTTCCATGGCGTCAGTATAAAGAAATCCATTATTATCATGGATGAAACTATGATAGCTATAAATCTTTATCAAGCTATATTTCATATTTTAATAATCACTCAAATTCATCCAATAAAGGAACTATTATTTATCTCATGTAAGCTCTTTTTCTTCAACTATTTAGAGACTCACCACATGATCACCATTTCTTATGCTTGCACATAACTCTTCACTGATGAAGGCTACAAGCCAGAAACTAGTATGGAGATATTGGATGAGTAGGCACTAGATGGGGATTTTACGCACAAGTCTTCTGGCATCCCTTGATTACTCTGTCTGGCACTGAGTGACACTACTGTATGGAGAGTTTTCCTGTGTTACTTAGAGGCTTTTACACACATCAATATCTAGTCTAACTCATACAAATGTTATACCATGACCTAAACTCTCTATTATTTAACCAATAATCCATCAGTTACTTCACAATTCTAAAATACTCAGGATAACTGAAAAGTTTTTCTTATTGTTAATAATTACCAATTTCTCATTAGGGAGTATGGATTTTCAGAAAAATGAATATAAATTAATTTATTTTCTGATAAAAATCATAATTCTGCACAAATTCAGCATTTTTTAAACCAATGTTAGATATTTCACCCACAGTAAAATGATAACAATATATATTCTTCTCTTATGTGTCATAGCATCAGCCGGGAAGTGAACCTGCTAACCCAGGATAACTGCTTGTAAAGCAGCCATCACTGACCTCTCGACCACCAATGCTTGACAACAATAAATATTATTCTAGTAATAAAAGTGATACTTTTCAAATCACTTTTTTTTCAAATCAAATATCTGACATTAATGTTCTCATAGGCTATTATTTCAACATATGTCTCCAGCACATAATACACTATTAAATATATAAATTCAACATTCCTTTTCTTTTTAAAACTTGTTTTTATTCCAACTATAATTTTTCTTTCTCCTTCCAATACAACGTTTCAACTACATTCTGTAGTCATTATCAAGTTTCCTTAAAAAATAATAATAATAATAAAATAAATAAATAAAAATAAAAAACAAAAATAATAGCACAAATAAATAAAATATTAATACATTCCAAATATATAACATTCAATTAAAAAAGAAAATTATAGTTGGAATAAAATCAAGTTTTAAAAAGAAAAGGAATGTTGAATTTATATATTTATTATCATGGAGCTATAATTTAAAAAGAAAAAGAAGTGAAAAGATGTGTATATAATTATATATAAATACACTATTACTGTTATTATATCCTTCTGAATGTTATTTTTAACTTCATCATATATCATTTCTGCCAGTTTCAATAGAACATGAATTTATGACTTTGCAATCGTGAGCCAACCATTTTATTCTTTATACTAAGACATATAGCTGTTTTAATATCTTAAAATAAGAGTTTCATTTAAATAGAGAATAAAGTTGTAAATAATATATAGCTTCGATTTTTATGTGTTTGCATTTAAGTTGGTTAGTTTTCTATTGAAACTTTTAGACATATTAACAATGTATTTTTTATTCCTCTCAAAACTTTTAAAATAACTTACATTCTTTACATGATGTGAGGTGTGTTGCTATTTTGTTGTAATCATATTATTAGTTGGTTTCAATACCTTATTTCTAAAATATGAAGACACACACTAAAAACATTATGTTGGCACTGACTTCAATGATAAAGTAATATTTGAAAATATATATTCTTTTTTTAAAAATGAATGTCTTTCGTTTTATTTATTAATAGTAGTATTATTAATGAAATATGCTAGAGAAGGAAATCAGATGGTCACAGTTAATGTGAGGAGAATAGTTAGACCATGCTACAGTCTTTAAATATTTTGAAAGCATAAAGCATTAGATTAAAGAAACGAGAGTAACCCAAAACTACAAATGCACGAACCATTGACATTTTAAACATGAAATGAAGATTATTAGCACCTTAAAAAATATCTATGTTAAAAAACACTTCATTAAAAGCGACATCTAGGGTAGGACTATTTGCTGAGTCTAACTAAATTTTATTATTGTTATTATATTAGTATTATTAGTTTTTATATTATCCGTTTTTACGTAAAATTATTATTATCTACAAACGAAACTCTTAAGCCACGTGAAAGAATGTTTTAAAACCGAATTTTATTTTATAAATTTTGTCTAACTATTTTCTTTTCAAAGCACACAAAAATTTCTGCAAAAGATATTTGTCAATATTAATCCACATGACAAATCAATTTTTAAAGATATCAATAATGCAGAATGCATTTGAAGTTAAAAAATTCTTCAAGATCATAAAACCCCATCTGCTGCAGGCAGTGAAGGATAATAATCCTGCAAGTTGGACTCACTTTAAAAATAAGACATCAATATTGATAAATGATATATATATATCAGACATCAATATTGATTAATGATATATACATATTATAAAATTAATAAAGCATTTTATAGAAATCTCTTCTTAATGTTCATTCTTATATTTGAAATGAGGGTTATATATGTATAAAATATTTCTGTTCATTGACCATCATATATATATATAAATTAAAAAAAAAAAATAGATTGACAAATTATATGCTACAATAATTCACTAGTTTATTTCAAAGTTATGTGTTGGTATATATATAATTATGGAAATAATAAACATTCCCATCCTGTTTAACATCTATGTGTGCTGCTTTCTATTCTCAGACGTCACATTGCAAATGTAAAATGAAAAGTGAACTCCGATAATAGAGGGTGTCCCATTAATATAAATAACACGGAAAAAGTTTATCATTTCTATAAATTCGTATTATTAGAAGAACTGTATTAGTATATAAATACATATATACACAACTATAAATTTTGCAGAACAATTTTTTTTCCGCAAAGAGAAAACAAAAAGAAATTTTATTTTATTTTTAAATTTGAGGCCTTATACTCACATGGAATAAACTTGAACATAGGCACTATCACATTTGTAAATTACCTAGTTTCCTAATGCGCTCTTTTATTATTTTTGTATATTTATATTTATGCAAGTTATTTTTTATTTTATTTTTTTCTACTTAATCTTAGATCGTACATACAAATATCATGTATATACATGCCTCATTAAAGTCAACTTTTAATTGCTGATTATTGTTAATGTGTATATATCTTAATTTCTACTCTATATAATATTTAATCAATGGGTATACACATTTTTAGTTTTTATTGGGATTGTACTTAAGTATTAATATGAATGCATAATAAGTTTTGTACATACACACATTTGTTTACTTGTACAGATATATATATATATATATGCATTTCTTCATAAACATTTTTGAATTAGGTCTAAAAGCATTTGTGAAGTTATGTAAAAAGATAAAGTAATTTTTTCAAATATACACCACAATAAATTAGCTACATGATGATACTTGGGTGAAAGTGTTGTTTTCCTCTTAGTCTTATTAAGATATCTTTTTCTTTGCACCAACCTTTTCCAAATATTTTTTTTTCCTTTTGGCTGTAACAAGTTTCATCCTGAATTCTATGTAATTTTTTATAAAGTTTAATGGTTGTGTTCTAATCTATTGTGTCAGCCACTGGATGGCGCTATTTCTAGCTTAATTTCTAGAAATATGCCATTTCTGTGGCTGCACCCAAGCATTTAAGCCTTCTTTCTACAATAAATCCTAGAAAGAGTGTTAACTCAGAGTTAAGCCTTATTTGTATGACAAAATGTAGAGAGTGTTAACTTGGAGTTAAGCCTTATTTCTACGATAAAACCTAGAAAGAGTGTTAACTCAACTGGTGGCTAATACTGTGGCTTTTTTCTATGCTAAAAGCAGAGGAAAATGCCATAGTTGTTTGTGTTACACACTATATTGTAATGCTATGTTATGTATTTTATGTAACAGTATTGTACGAGGGTGTGTTAAGTTGATCATGTCAAAATTATTTAAATTTTCATTGGGGCCTTTTTTTTAATATGAATTGATGTACTGTTACCTTTTAACAACTTTAACAGTGTCATGATTGTTCCTTATAAAGCTGTAAGCCTCCTAAATGATCTATTAGGGTGGGGTAGCGCAATATTTTGATGATCACATTTTAAGTCATGTTTTAGCAAGTAATTTTCCGAGACCAAGAATATAGCTAATTCAAACACAGAAAACTTGAAAATATGGGAATTGCCAGACACAGAAGCCGGCGCTGTAATATTTCTACAGCAGAAAAACATTCTGCTGAAAGAAAAGTGATGTTTGTGTGGTGAATATTTGCAACTTGAGGTCCATAAACATCTTTGGACTTTCACTTGTAAGTCTCGTTCTTGCTGACGGAAAGGTTCACTTCGTAAAGGCAGCTTGTTTGAGGGATTCCAAATGGCCTTCATCAAATGTAAAATAAAAGTAACTTAAATTTTTATTTAAACATACACCGCTTCTCTCAATAATTGTTGTCAATAAAAGTAACATAAATTATTATTTCAACATACACAAAAACAACCCACTCCTCCTACTAATTATTGTCAATCAAATGTAAACCAATAAAAGTAACGTAAATTATTATTTAAACATAACCCAAATTACTATTTGAACATACACCATGAAAGACCCTCTTGTCAATAAAAATTAAAAAGCAACTATTATTGTCCCATTGTCAAAAATATTATTTGGGAAAAATAATTTATAAATGAAAGAAAGTAAAATTTGTTGTCAGTCAAATGTAAAATAAAAGTAACTTAAATTTTTATTTAAACATAGACAAAAAAAAAACCCTTCTCCCAATAATTGTTGTCAATCAAATGTAAAATAAAAGTAACGTAAATTATTATTTAATCATACACAAAAACACCCCTCCCACTAATTGTTGTCAATCAAATGTAAACCAATAAAAGTAACGTAAATTATTATTTAAAGATACATAAAAAAAACCTGTTATCTCTTGAATTTTGTCAATCAAATTTTAAAAAACAGTAATACTATTTAAAAAACCCAAATTACTATTTGAATATATACCAAAAAAGACTCTCTTGTCAATAAAAATTAAAAAAAACAACTATTATTGTCCCATTGTCAAAAATATTATTTGGGAAAAATAATTTATAAACGAAATAAAGTAAAATTTGTAAAGAAGTCAATATTAATAGAGAATCGCTAGCCCGGGAACATTATATTAATGTGTTTTTGGTTAGCATCAACACCATCAAGCAGCTGACATGATAGATCAGAACATAATCAGTTTAACTGTATATTACTATGTTACTATGTTTAATAAATTTATTTATTTTAAAACTAAATAAATTAGCTATTGGGTGGTAAATTTTCTTGAGTAAAATCTTTTAACTAATAAGAGTTTTTTGTCAAATATATTGTATATAATATAATACTAAGTCATCCATGCACTTTACCATTGTTACACAATGCTTTATTTACCACCCTCTTTTACAGTTTACAGTTTCAATTGCCCCAGCAATCTTCTTCAGAACTTTTATATTTCCTAAGTGCTGAAGAAGATTGCTGGGGCAATCGAAACTGTAAATTGTAAAAGAGGGTGGTAAATAAAGCATTGTGTAACAGCAGTAAAGTGCATGAATGATTTAGTATTATATGATATACATTTGGCAATGCAATAAGAAAGATTAGTTATTATATTGTATATAACTTGTACTCTTTGAACATGGCCATTTTACTATATTTCTTTCTGATGAAAACCAATTTTCTGGCTCAAATGTTAAAGGTAGTTTCACATACAAGTAATTTTATTTCTTATTTTTGGGGGATATATTTCTTTTAGTTAGTTTAACTCTTTAAATCATAAGACACCATCTTTAATTTAAAAAAAAAATTATAAGAAATATAATTTTTAATATGTTTTATATTTTATTGCAATAAATATAAATAAATATATATTGTTAGATAAAGCGAATATGAAAGAATGTAATAAAGCTTATAAAATAATCATTATCTAAAAAAAAAATTAAGAAAAAAAAGATTTTTAACACTTTTAAACATCTGTATTTTTACATTGATTCACAGATTCTAAATTTTAAAAGTTAAAAATGAAAATTGCACTTTTATAAACAGCTTCATCATATTTGTATCAAATTGCTGAAAAAAATGATATATAATATATCTTATCTGAGGTAATTTTCTATGAAAAAATTACAAAAACAGTGTGATTGGTAACTTCCATTTTTTTCCAGCTGACCCAGATCCTGTCCTTCCATATCAGGATATATGCTAGAAATGTTTGGTTGTCCTTCCATGCAGGGTAACTGTTAGAAATATTTTTTGGTTTTTAGTGGGGAAAAAATAACAGGAATAGTTTACAAGATATTATAGAAAAAGAACTTTAGTAATAGTTTTAACAAGGCTGTAAACCTTAGCAATGAGCGTCTGAAAAAATCGTCACTAGGGACCTCTGTAGGTCTTTAAAACACATGCTTATGCTATGAAGAAATTGTAATGTATTGCATTATTATATTATAATATTATTATATATTAATTATTACATTATATTAATAAAAAAATGGAGTGTGACCTAAAATGTGTATTATTTTCAAATAAAGTGTACTCAAATAAATATCAAACAATAAGAACAGCTTACGAGATATTATGCAAAGACAACTTTAGTAAATTGTAATATATTTAAAAATATAATTAATTATTATATTACTGGGGGAGAGGGGCCACCTAAAATATGTATTCTTTTGAAGTAAATAAAGTGTACTCAAAAAATAAATATCAAACAAAAATTTCTCTAAGAGAAAATGAATAAAAACTAAGTAAATCAGTAAACATCAAAATAAACAAATTTATTATGAG
Organism: Epiperipatus broadwayi; assembly: GCA_028023455.1. Taxonomy (NCBI): domain Eukaryota; kingdom Metazoa; phylum Onychophora; class Udeonychophora; order Euonychophora; family Peripatidae; genus Epiperipatus; species Epiperipatus broadwayi. Next base: position 2,849,069 of record JAQFVV010012524.1, read on the forward strand.
CACTGATTATATATGTGTGTGGGAGATTATGTATATGAGGTAGATGGCTGAGAATATATGATCAAGTCTGGATGTTTACATTTGTATATCATTGGAATATATTATCTAAAATTATATAATTTTTTCAAAAAAAAGTAATAAAGATAGGTAAAACTAATTGAATACTGAAATAAAATTATATTTTGCCTGTGGCACTAAATAAATATACGTATGTGATCAAGTCTGGTTGTTTACATTTGTATAACATTGAAACGTATTATTTAAAAATAGATATTTCTTTTTTTCAATATTTATTTATATAAAAAAGTAATAAAATAATAAGTAATAAGAGTAATTGAATACTCACTGACTCCTGGCTACTTAGCACCCATTTCAAATTTGAATTTCCCCAGCCATTAGATGTGATATCCATCGTTGTCTTTGCAGATAAAAAATTATTCCAGTCCTTTTTTTTGACATTGCAGCTTCGAAATCCATTTTTTATATTGCAGCTTCCAAATGGCATGAAAGTGATCCAGCAGTTAAAGGGCTTACGCATTCATGTTACTACTTTTATTTCTTTACTACTTTTATTTCTTTATCAAGCAGTAAGAGAATGCAATTCAGCCATAAAAAACACTCTCCAGTAAAAAATCTAAAAAAAAAAAAAAAAATAGAAAAAAAAATTAAAAATTGTATTTTAAAAAAAAAATCATAAAAAATCCAAATTTCATCATAGAAAAAAAAAGCTCACCTGAATCAGAATAAAATGGCATGGATCGAATGGTCTGAGACCCATAAGTGTATGATTTACTGATTCAGCACAAACTCAGTTGAGACTCAAAATTTTTGAACAGGGGCTCTCAAGGCTACTTCAAACTCAAGGGTTTTTTCAAGTGTGTGTGTGTTTATAAATACTTTTACTTCAACAATAAATTCCAACAAAAGAACAACTACTGGTAATGGCAATATCTTATTTAACCTCAGGGAGATTGTCAATTAATAATGTTGATTGTTTCCTGGCAACATCAAAAGCAAAGGCTGTGTCTGTTTACACTCAAAAACTATTTGTTTCATTTCTATTCTTTATTAGAATAACAATCCATGGAAAATATACATATGAATATACATGACACACTGATTTATAAGTGTCAAACTTTCAGAATGCAAAAGTTTGAGATCAACCATTTTTAGATAAATACATTAAGATGATTACTATTAACCATTTATTAACCTAGAAATGGTCATTCATCTAGATATACATTTTAAGCCACAGTTAAAGATTAATATAACTGACATCTTGGTGAATTGAAGTCTTGCCAATTGTAAAAAAAAGTTGAAGATAATAGCTTTCAAATTAGAACAACTTTTCCTACTGATAGTAAAATGAAACAATTGTTTTCATAATAGCTATATACTTTTAATACACGATAGAATACTTATCACAAAATGAAAAACTGACTATAGGTTCACCACTATAACTTTAGATTAGTAACATTTATATGACAGAACTTGAAATAGTAGCCACAAACACTATTTTATCTTTTTCTAGAATCTGGCTTTGTTATGTCTCTGATATATTTGTTGTGAACCCATGTGGTAAAACACTATTATAAACATTCTGGATATACATTAATAACATATCTCCTTCAGATAAATTCATAAAAAACTAGAACAATAAAAATGGGCACTTGCAGATGTTGTTGTGACATGAATCCCTCATGGCAAAATCAAAATATGTATTTACAAAAACTCTTACATAGATGGACATAGGAAAATACTGTGCAAAATATTTTCATATTGATATGTACACAAAAAGAGAAATTATAATATGACTATGGAAAAGAGCAAAAGATTCTTGTCCAGAAGCCAGTGACTTAGAAAAATAAAAGTCCGATGTATAACTTTCATGAAAAATAGTTTTCCATTAGTTATCATTAAAAAACGTAAATATATAACAAAAGAAATATCAATATGGTAGGTACTGTAATATATTCTTTAGTATTGTTTAGGTGTGACTGCTTATTTACATTTATAAACCAATCTAGCTTTGAGTCTTACTAGTTTATTATCTAAATTATATAGGGTTTCAAGGCTGTCTCATTGTTAAAGTTAACTATTTATTAATCTGCTTTCAAAAACAAGTTATATTTATCTATGTAATGAGATTTATTTATAATTTTTTGAATTATAAATTTCAATCTCTTTTATTTGAGTATCAATCTGTAGCATCTATATAAACATATTAGACACTAGATAAAGGTGAATATCCATCTATAACATATAAAAATGGTCATCTTGATAACAAATAGATTGAAATTCTTGATATTGTTTAGGTATAGATTGTTTTCATTTAAAGTATTTATATTAGAGATAGCAGAAACCTAAAAAAACCTCCTGAATGTAATATCATAACTGCTTTTTAAAGCCATAGTTCACTGCAAGGAATCAAACCTCTAACAAAACCTAAACTTATTAAAAGAATGCAAAATAGTTATTAGTGAAGAAAAACATGTTTTAAATAGTAAACCATATATATACTAATTAATGGACATATTTCAATTTGGAAAATACAATAAAATTGTGAAAAGAGGAATAAGTAAAATGAAGAACATTTAATGAAGTTGCTCACATGATAATGACAAATAGAAACTACTTATTAACTTTGTCCTTGAAAATAAAAATGGAGAAATTAGGTCAACTCTCAAATGCAAATATATACGAATTTCTACTGACTATTTATTGCCTTTGAGATAATAGCCTAGAAAACATGAACTCAGTTTTCATAGATCTATATAATACTAAATCATCAATGCACTATACTACTGTTATGCAATGCTTTATTTACCACCCTCTTTTCCAGTTTACAGTTTCGATCATCCCAGCAATCTTCTTCAAAACTCTTATATCTCATAACTTCAACTTCTAAATTCAAATTTTAAAAAAAAATACCATTCTAAAACTCCATAGTTTGATCTCTATACAATTACTATTTTTGTTTAGAACATCAACCCTGAAGAAGAAAAAATAATATTTTAATTATTGTTATATACGAACTCCTATGTTATTACTAACAATTGAATATATTTGTGAAAATATTAATGAAGTTTACATGTTTCTAAAAAGATTTAACAAATAAACTAGATTTTAGAAATAATTCAATATATATATAAGTAAAATGCTACTATCCCAAACTTTCAGAAACACACTAATATATATATATATGCAATTAAATATTTTTATTTTATGCAACATATGCGAACAGATTACTTCACTGATACGCCGTATATGTTCTGATGGGGGTATGTGTGTACTTTTTTTGAACAAAAGATAAAAAAATGTCATCATAGAGACAATTAATAAACATTATTATTTCGTTCATGAATTAATTCATAAACAGTATACACTACCATGAATATTTTTAAAATATTTAAATTTTAAATACTGAACTGAAAATGCCAGTAAAAAATAATTTTTATATATAAATCAACTATTGTATTACATTAACATCGCAAGATTGAAAATTTTTTGCGATTTTATAATATATACGATGTCATTCATGCATGAAGAGATTGGATTTAAAAACTTATATGTTTAATTTGAACCAGAATTATTTTTTTTATCTGTACTCTACTTTTCATGTGTGATTTCTTATTTGGAGGATTAAATTGATATTTATTATTATAATAAATATATAAATACAAAAATGTTTAAGTTTTAAATTATTTTCATTGAATTTTTAATAGGAAAAAGTGTGGTTTTTTAAAAATTAGCGCAAAAGCAACTTTTACGCACACTTGGCAATCTTGAGAACAATAAAGAGTTTAATCACCACTCTCAGACTAACTCTCAAAACAATGTCATGCATAGCTTAATCTAATATTGTTAACTGGAACTATATTGCGAAAAAATAAACATTTCAAGAATAAAACTTTAGTTCACATATGCCATAGAATAAATTTAATGGCGGTACAGTGTTTAACAATTAAGAACTTTATATTACTCTGTTAGGTAACAGGATTATAAATTACATTGCAATTCAGAACAAATGATATGTATTTGTGAAAAATTGTTTATCAAATGATGAAATAGTTATCCTGAAATTAAACCAATTACGATGTCCAAATGATTTAGTAAGAAAAACATGTCCTTCTGCCAATTTCTAAAATTAGAATAAACAAAGTTGCTTACTAAACCTTTGCTTAGAGTTTAGCACTACAAGCTTGATAGGCTTACATGATTAAAAATAAAAATGAAAATGAAAAATTTAAATAAATGGAATTAATAAAAAAATTGGGAATATAGACATGAGGAAAACAGTTTTTTTTTAAAAAAAATCATATGACTTTTTTAAACTATTCTAGATCAATCTATGATGATCTTTGAGTAATCAGTAGAAACCAAATGGTATAATACTAAGGATAAAGAGATGTATTCTTGTAATCATATTTAAAAAAAATATAAATGCAATTCTTGCTCTGGAGTTTATAAGAAGTTCAAATACCAAACATACAAGTGCCAGACTCAATCTTGGAACATCCTGACCCCAAGTTGCATGCTCTACCAACCAAGTCCAACCATGCAGGGCATATGAATAAGTATACCAGAAAGCCTTATGAGATTGTTATTGATAGTAATATTTCTAACCAAAGGAAAAAAGGAATCTACAATTGGAATAAAACAGATCTCCAATATATCTAAAAAGTAATCTGGAATAGATCTATATAATTATGTAAAGGAGTATTTTATTGAATTTTAAAATATTAACTTGAATATTATAAAATATAATTGCTAAATGTGTAAGTGCATTAATTTTGACACCTATTTATCAATGACAAAGACTAAAGGCAGAAAGTAATCTAAGGATGAGAATATTATAGTACTTACTGTCCAGTAATTGATCATTCTCATTACTCAAACTTACATTAGATGGTGCTAGAATAAGATAAAGAGAGATCTGTACTTAAATAAACAATGTAAATGGCATGGTGGAGAGAAGTTAGATTAGGAATTGCTATGTTTGGCAACTGTACGAAATGTATACTTTATTAAATATTAAATATGTTTTAATTTATAATAATACATGATCAGAATTATATATATACATTGTTATTTGTAGAAATAATTTTAATCTAAAATAAATCTAAATGTATGTATGCTTGAGACTGTAATTAAAGGAAATATGTAATTAAAGAGTTGGAGTGTGGAATAGATTGAAGCAGGTCCATTAAAGTATGAGGATTGGCTATCTTAATATATATCTGAGCACTCATAGCATATATGTGTAGAGATGGTAATCTGGACCAATTGATGATTGCTGGTTTAGCATGAAATATGTATATTGGTGATTATTTATTTTTTCAATATATATGTGTTCAAGTGTATCAGTGTTATGAGATAGTGTGGAGAGTGGTGGGTCGTGTGAAAGTCTGTGCTCATATACCCTATATATTGCATATATAGATACAGGTATATAATAAGCCTGTGTGTTTCAGTTATTAAAAGCTTATGGCAGTAATTAGAAAATATTCCTAATTAAAAGGATTAAAATTGCTATTTTAAAACAATTGTAATAAAACCAATGCAGATATCAGATTCCTTTGCCAGATAAAATATTTTCGTCTCCCCAATGACATTGCACATCGAAGTATTATGAGTATAAAAAGCCTAGTAAAATAGACGAGGATAATTTTTTGAGTATCATCCCAGAGAGATCTATCTCTGTAGGTTATAAAGTAGATCTAGAGTTTGAATACAGGTCACACAGATATTTTTATAATTTTTATACACCTTCTGGTACCAACTAATACTTATTTCTAATGTTTTTATATGTAGTTATGAATTATTAACATTTATATATGTATAATTAATTGTCCGAGCTTTGTGAAACAGTTCTGTGATGATATCCGTTTCTTTTAACTACAATATAAAATAAATGTTAATGCTAATTGTTCTCTGTTATCAAACTAGGTTTATTATATTTTCTTTTAATATGCATTCAGTTAGTGATCATCCTAGCCTAAATCTTGGAAGTCCAACTGGTAATGAGCAGCGATCCGCCAGATAAAGCAGGGATGTAAATAAAGATAACTGAATTATTAAGAATACGTTTTTATTGTTTCTAAATATATATAAAAAAATTAATTGGTAATATTAAATAAGGGAACATGAAATGCAAAGCGATTGAACAATATGTTATGTGCTAACCACTAATTATCACACGACCACCATTCCCTATGCTTACACAAGCTTATATAACAGAGGCAATACTCTCCATACAGTAGGGCCACCCAGTGCAAGCCAGAAGAATTTTATGCACAAACTTTCTTGCATCCATTGGTTACTCTGGCTTGCACTACTGTATGGGGAGTTTTGCCTCTGTTTTGTTCCGGGCTGTTGTAATGAGGTCTTCTTGGTAAAATATAATTAATTGATAATAAAATTTTCTCTGATTATACGCATGTGTGTGTGTTTTCGTTTAGTGTATAATAAGAGTTTATCACCTTCACGTAACTGAGAATGTTTAATTTATTTTCCAAACTTTTAAAACTTTTTCTAACCTTCAGAACCACTCAGGAAGTATTTTGCTTACCGAAGTAATATTATCAAACATCGTTGTTTCTTTAAAAATTCTTTGATCTTTTAAAATATTAAAAATCAATTTACTTTGATGAAATCAGAATCCATCAAATTATCTTTTAGAAATTGCTTTTTCAAGATCTTCAAACTTTTTTTACAAAAATATTTTTGCAAATGAGTAAAGTGCCATCTATGAGATAAATTATGAACAATTTATTGTCTTTAGTTGAAATAAATATATATTTTTTAAAAAATGTTTAATTTTTTTATTTTCATAACTATTAATTGTTATATGAATATAATATATAATTTTTTGTAACATAATTTGGTTGCCTTGTCTATATGTAGTCGTTAAAAAAATATTGTTAAAATTTTTATATTATATTCATGTAACAATAAAAGTGCGATTGGGTTTAATTATAATTCTCTAAACAGATTTAATTACTAGAAGCTCTTTCATCATTACAACTGTTATTTTTCCATTTTCTTTATTTATATATATATATTTTAATGTTTCACTTTTTTCTTTGTCTGCCCCCCCCCCCCCACACACACACTTTTTAGTGACTCTCATTTGATTTTTGTTTAACTTTTTGCTTATCTTGTTTCATGTGAGTTTTTTTCTTTTTTTGCTTTTCTTTCTACTATTCCTCATTGTTTCTTTGGCTCCTTCCTTTAATATCATAATTTTTGTAAGCATTTTCCTTTTTTCTTATAAGTAGGATCTGTTTTTACAATCTTAAATATTTTACTGTTTGTATTTTTATGCTTTCAAACTTTTCATTTTTTATATATATTATTATGAGTTTTTTTATATTTTTATTTCGTCAAAATGACTTTTGACTAAAATACTATAATCAAACATGGTAATGTAAGATTCTTTTTAATTTTCATTTATTATTAAAAGTTAGATTAACTAGTTCAATTGTTTTCTTTTTAATTTCATCATTATTTGCTAGTTTTTTTTTTTTTTTTGATAAATTTTCAATATTTCGTACTTTTTTTAATCAAGTGAATTACATCATGGTTTTACTTTTAGTAATACGTTGTTCATTTATGCTCACATTAAATTTATACTTTTTAAAACAACTTTTAGCAGAACATTTTTTTCTTAATTAATTTTAAATAAATAATGATAAATAATGTTTCAATTTGATGCCGTTTTGTGTATATAAACTTTCATTCATTATACTAACTTTTATGTTTTCTACTTCAGATCAGATATAATGCTTAGGCAATTTGTTATTATAGCTGACTGTTATCATGCTAACAAATCAATTATAGCATCTCATATTAAAACTATGTAAGAGCCAGTAATTATCTGTGATTGCTGACATATTATGTCATATCATTTTTTTTTCTATATGCTGAAACAGTAAGATTCGTATTCGAATCTTAAGTTTCACCTTTTTCTGTCGTCTCTCACTGACCGATCTATCCCGCCCAAATTTAAACTTTTTGGTATCGAATTGTGTGTGTAGCAATCTTAGAAATGTATAAATATGTGTAGAATTCAGCATAAACACGCACACATTTCGATCTCAAATTAAACGCAATAAATAGGGATAAAATAATATAATTTAGATTTCTTTTAGTTATATAATTTTGTATAATTTTAATCATTTATTTTGGATTATAAAGTTCGTATTTATTGCTTTGTTTAAATTTCATTTAATAATAATTCTAAAAATATCTGATGTAATATTTAATTAAAAGTTAAAATAATCTTATGTTCCCTTTTTGTTTTTGAAATTTAAAAGCATCGGTCAGTGATAGATAATAGATTAATTAAAGAAAAATTCCCCAAAAATGTAATTAGTAAATGTAAAATGTAAACAATAGAACGGCAGCTTTCTTTAATTAAAAAAACCAACTAAATGCATTGATTATCCTCAGGGCAGATTAAATAGAACCTAAAAATATCTTAACAAAAATGTGAAAGATCAAGATAAAAAAAGAGGCCATCTTAGACTTGCTGGAGACATTCACTTAAACTTTAGCTTTGCTCTCGATCACTGAGAGTCTCCAAAAATAATAAAAATAATTTGTTCCTGCCAAGGTATGACCGAGTAAAGCACCTAGATTATTCTCCATCGGGAGATGGCCTATCGGATGCTGAACTTTCCATTGCCCGTCATAAATTCACCATGAAGATCTGCTGCCTGAAATGAATGAGAAAGCTGCTGCTGCCATGAAATTAAATGAATATCTAAATACAAGAAAGACTTGCCACTCGTGAACTTTTTGCTGCTAAACTAATGGAATCAGAAAACTTCTTATAAAACAGGTACCTGTCTGTGTTCAAACTCTAGAGTACTCTAATAATATGCTATAGCTCTTCTTCATAATACTTATCTAAATTATAAAATGTAAAAACTACCATATGTATAGCTAAAACTGAATAATTAACTTAATGTGTAAATTTCTCTACTAATCTAGCTTACCTCATTCTATCTTGGGTGCGTATTTCTATAATCTACATTTCTATCTATAGTTATTATTTAATTATTGCATGCTCATAATTATTTCAATTTTCAAAGTTTAAATCTATGATCGCTTAAAACAATGAATGCGTGTCAAATTTTCATTAATATTTACTTTCTTTAATAACTTAACTTTCATATAAATCGACACGCATTCAATGCTTCATTTATTGTAATGCAGGGGTCTACAACTTCGCAAATGGCTGACGTATTAGTTATAATAATTCCCAATTTATATATATGTTTTGTATTTACTAAATCATCATGAATAATTCCAGAAAATTACATTTCTTTGAGAGTCGCCAACGTTCTTTAATAAATGTTGATAATGTAGGACCAAGTTAGAAATCTGTTGAAATCTCATCATAATCGTTTATACAGTATACATGTGTTACGTTTTAGAGATGCGATGACCCATTCCGCCGTGAAATTTCCGGATTCTTCAGGGTTGAAATTAACCCCAGTCGTCCTACACAAGCGGACATAATAAATGCTCCCGTAGGACTTGACAATGTCATGCAGCCAGCCGGCAAAACTGCGACACGGACCGCTTGTCCCTGGTTATGCTTATGTGACACCTTACTTCGTCGGGCCGAAGGCAGAGACCAGCCTGACATTCTTATAAACCCATTCGCGGCATTGCAGTTTCGATATACTGCCATTCCATATCGCCTTTCTAAAGCGTACCACGTGTTCCTTTACTTAGTTTTATTATTCTATATATCACTCCGCCTCTGCATTATCTTCATAAATCACTCTCAAATAAATGTTTGCCCTTAGTTATAAATAAATATTTTAATTAAATAAATATATGTCTGCCATTACTCTTATAACCCATACTTTAGACTCTTGCATTGCAAAGGTATAAATTCCCCAAGGCATGCATTAGAAATACTTACTCGAGAATTTTAGGTAGCTAGATTACGCCCTTAAATAAGTGAATTCCTTTTGTAAACATTTCAGTATCGGAAATACCGCTACTGAGTCCTCAAGATCAAATAATGTCTAAACAAATAAATGTATTCCTTTTGTAAACATTACAGTATCGGAAATACCGCTACTGAAATCCTCAATATAAAATAATGTCTAAATAAATAAATGTATTCTTTAAAATATAATCATGTCGCCAATCCCGCTACTGAAGCTTTAAATCCACAAAATATTATTATTAATGATTGTTTTATTAAAATGTATTAATAAATAATTTTAAACTATACGTCTGCAATTACGTTTCATTTATTCGATACCCATTCTATCTAATATTTCCTCGATTATGTAAATATGAATGTTTAATTAATATTAGTTTGATTATTGGCTAACTCGAGAATAAAATCATGAGTCTCTTGCATATCCCTGACCACCGTGCCTAAGGAAATATTTACTAATGTCGCATCAGATGCGTTGTTTCGTGGATTGTATTGTGGAACCGATAAACTATGTTCGAACTCAGTACCACGGGTGGCTTCGCTACTCGATGGTGCTGCTGTTCTGTATGGTGGTCGAATTCTGCACTATGTTTACGAGTCACACGTTTTCTGACCGTTACATAGTTAAATTTTTTTTTTAGCGTTTGGCGCTTTCCAACGTGGAGCTTTCGATACAAAAAACCCATATATACCCTGAGCAAAATATAACGCATATAAATTTCTTTTAGCGTTCGTTACTCGAGTTGGCTAATTATTCTATATATATACGATTTTGTTTTGATAAAAATAATGAAAAAAAGTAAATCGAGTGAAATAATGTGGGTCGAGTGAATGAAAGGACAGCAGGCATAATAACAAAGTTTAAGGAAAGCAGGGATGTGTGTGTAATTTAAGAAGGAACGAAAATACTCGGATCTAATGAAATATTTTGCTTTATATATATATGTCAAAAAAAAAAAGTAATCAGTCGTTAAATGAGAAAGCAAGTAGCATTGAATTTTTTTTTATTAAAACACCATTATATATATAGCATAGACAGCAGAAGCTTGTTATATATGTTAATAGTAAATATTTTGTTAAAGTACAAATATATATATCATAGACAGCAGTAGCTTATTATACGCGTAACCAGTAGTTCGCTATAATATATATGTTAAATATGTTAAACACAGCAATATAGAGATAGGGCAATGTAGAGTAGGTGAGGGCAGCGAAAGTGTTATAGGGCCAATATACCGATGGGGAGTAGTCAAATGCTAGTAGTATAAAATAAATAAATAATATTAAGAAAAATGGAAGCAGAAAATGATAGAATAGCATCAATGAACTTCAGTCTAAGGTTACTTGAAATATTTAGAGAGAGTAAAGAAGGATGGAGGAAAATACGTGAGGAAGCGAGAAGAAGATATGAAGAACCAAAAACGAGTCAGGAAGAGGAGGAGATACGAGTTAGGGAGCGTCAGAAAATTGATAGGGATATGTTGGTGTATCTTGAAATGATCAACGAACATTATGGAATATCCCCAGTTAGTAAAAAGGAAGAAGAAATTAAAGATATGGAAAAGGAAAGGGAATTAGAAATACTTGACAAACCGATGATAGTAGATGAGCAAATAGACCTTATTCCAATAGATGAAGGCCCACAAGAACCGTTGAGTGAAAGCAGTAAAAAGGAGACAAGCATGGACGGGGACAAAAGAATAGGACCAAAAGTCACGGAAGAAAACATGAAAATGGACAGTGGATACCAAAGCCACTTAACAAAGATGGTCCACGTTAAAATATTTAGAGTGGAAATAAGGGAAAAACCTCAAACTTACCTAGAGAGCTCACAGAAGTTCTTAAAATTTCATAAGAAAGGGCCAGATGTGCAGATAGCTATAGCTAGTAACCATCTGCAGGGATCTGCCAAAAACTGGTGGAATATGGGGAAGTGGAAATTTAGAACGATCCAGCATAGCGTGCCGCTAACCATCCAACCATTAATGACAGGCATTCAAATAAAAGATATAGGAGAAATGGTTGAATTTCTTACCATGGATTTGAACCATTGGGCCAAAGAACCACTCGATAAAAGGCAACGATTAGAAAACCCAAGGCCGCAGTCATCGATGACGAGAGATCGGTATTATCCACCTGACCCAGGGTTGTAAAAATATTAGACTATTAGGACGGATTAAACGTATATGAAAATATTAAAATGAACTTGATATAATGAACTTGGTTGAATGGATTGTACTTTAGTCAAATAGGGTTTTAGATAGAAATTTTATTATATATATATTATTGTTTTAATTACTATTACTCTTAAAAAAAATTTTTTATATTATACTAACTAATCCTATTCTAAGAATTTTTTATATATATATATACATTCAGTTTAACTAATTATTACTATGATTTTAACCAGACACGGCCAAATTAGGCCATTTTAATTAAACTATAAATTCTAGATCCGGGTATATAAATTGTTCGTTGCTTCATGTAATCTCTGCTTTCTATATTTCAATATCTGTAAAAACAATAATAATTTTTTTTTTTCGTCTTTCAATTATGTAATGTAAAATTTTTTTTTCTCTTTCTTGCCTCCTTTGTCCTTCCTTAATTGTTCACGGGAAGTACGGGGAAATGAAACAGTAAGATTCGTATTCGAATCTTAAGTTTCACCTTTTTCTGTCGTCTCTCACTGACCGGTCTATCCCGCCCAAATTTAAACTTTTTGGTATCGAATTGTGTGTGTAACAATATTAAAAATGTATAAATATATGTAGAATTCAGCATAAACACGCACACATTTCGATCTCAAATTAAACGCAATAAATAGGGATAAAATAATATAATTTAGATTTCTTTTAGTTATATAATTTTGTATAATTTTAATCATTTATTTTGGATTATAAAGTTCGTATTTATTGCTTTGTTTAAATTTCATTTAATAATAATTCTAAAAATATCTGATGTAATATTTAATTAAAAGTTAAAATAATCTTATGTTCCCTTTTTGTTTTTGAAATTTAAAAGCATCGGTCAGTGATAGATAATAGATTAATTAAAGAAAAATTCCCCAAAATGTAATTAGTAAATGTAAAATGTAAACAATAGAACGGCAGCTTTCTTTAATTAAAAAAACCAACTAAATGCATTGATTATCCTCAGGGCAGATTAAATAGAACCTAAAAATATCTTAACAAAAATGTGAAAGATCAAGATAAAAAAAGAGGCCATCTTAGACTTGCTGGAGACATTCACTTAAACTTTAGCTTTGCTCTCGATCACTGAGAGTCTCCAAAAATAATAAAAATAATTTGTTCCTGCCAAGGTATGACCGAGTAAAGCACCTAGATTATTCTCCATCGGGAGATGGCCTATCGGATGCTGAACTTTCCATTGCCCGTCATAAATTCACCATGAAGATCTGCTGCCTGAAATGAATGAGAAAGCTGCTGCTGCCATGAAATTAAATGAATATCTAAATACAAGAAAGACTTGCCACTCGTGAACTTTTTGCTGCTAAACTAATGGAATCAGAAAACTTCTTATAAAACAGGTACCTGTCTGTGTTCAAACTCTAGAGTACTCTAATAATATGCTATAGCTCTTCTTCATACTACTTATCTAAATTATAAAATGTAAAAACTACCATATGTATAGCTAAAACTGAATAATTAACTTAATGTGTAAATTTCTCTACTAATCTAGCTTACCTCATTCTATCTTGGGTGCGTATTTCTATAATCTACATTTCTATCTATAGTTATTATTTAATTATTGCATGCTCATAATTATTTCAATTTTCAAAGTTTAAATCTATGATCGCTTAAAACAATGAATGCGTGTCAAATTTTCATTAATATTTACTTTCTTTAATAACTTAACTTTCATATAAATCGACACGCATTCAATGCTTCATTTATTGTAATGCAGGGGTCTACAACTTCGCAAATGGCTGACGTATTAGTTATAATAATTCCCAATTTATATATATGTTTTGTATTTACTAAATCATCATGAATAATTCCAGAAAATTACATTTCTTTGAGAGTCGCCAACGTTCTTTAATAAATGTTGATAATGTAGGACCAAGTTAGAAATCTGTTGAAATCTCATCATAATCGTTTATACAGTATACATGTGTTACGTTTTAGAGATGCGATGATCTATTCCGCCGTAAATATTCCGGATTCTTCAGGGTTGAAATTAACCCCCGTCGTCCTACACAAGCGGACATAATAAATGCTCCCGTAGGACTTGACAATGTCATGCAGCCAGCCGGCAAAACTGCGACACGGACCGCTTGTCCCTGGTTATGCTTATGTGACACCTTACTTCGTCGGGCCGAGGCAGAGACCAGCCTGACATTCTTATAAACCCATTCGCGGCATTGCAGTTTCGATATACTGCCATTCCATATCGCCTTTCTAAAGCGTACCACGTGTTCCTTTGCTTAGTTTTATTATTCTATATATCACTCCGCCTCTGCATTATCTTCATAATTCACTCTCAAATAAATGTTTGCCCTTAGTTATAAATAAATATTTTAATTAAATAAATATATGTCTGCCATTACTCTTATAACCCATACTTTAGACTCTTGCATTGCAAAGGTATAAATTCCCCAAGGCATGCATTAGAAATACTTACTCGAGAATTTTAGGTAGCTAGATTACGCCTTCAAATAAGTGAATTCCTTTTGAAACATTTCTCAATGTATTCCTTTTGTAAACATTACAGTATCGGAAATACCGCTACTGAAATCCTCAATATAAAATAATGTCTAAATAAATAAATGTATTCTTTAAAATATAATCATGTCGCAAATCCCGCTACTGAAGCTTTAAATCCACAAAATATTATTAGTAAATGATTGTTTTATTAAAATGTATTAATAAATAATTTTAAACTATACGTCTGCAATTACGTTTCATTTATTCGATACCCATTCTATCTAATATTTCCTCGATTATGTAAATATGAATGTTTAATTAATATTAGTTTGATTATTGGCTAACTCGAGAATAAAATCATGAGTCTCTTGCATATCCCTGACCACCGTGCCTAAGGAAATATTTACTAATGTCGCATCAGATGCGTTGTTTCGTGGATTGTATTGTGGAACCGATAAACTATGTTCGAACTCAGTACCACGGGTGGCTTCGCTACTCGATGGTGCTGCTGTTCTGTATGGTGGTCGAATTCTGCACTATGTTTACGAGTCACACGTTTTCTGACCGTTACATAGTTAAATTTTTTTTTAGCGTTTGGCGCTTTCCAACGTGGAGCTTTCGATACAAAAAACCCATATATACCCTGAGCAAAATATAACGCATATAAATTTCTTTTAGCGTTCGTTACTCGAGTTGGCTAATTATTCTATATATATACGATTTTGTTTTGATAAAAATAATGAAAAAAGTAAATCGAGTGAAATAATGTGGGTCGAGTGAATGAAAGGACAGCAGGCATAATAACAAATTTAAGGAAAGCAGGGATGTGTGTGTAATTTAAGAAGGAACGAAAATACTCGGATCTAATGAAATATTTTGCTTTATATATATATGTCAAAAAAAAAAAAGTAATCAGTCGTTAAATGAGAAAGCAAGTAGCATTGAATTTTTTTTATTAAAACACCGTTATATATATAGCATAGACAGCAGAAGCTTGTTATATATGTTAATAGTAAATATTTTGTTAAAGTACAAATATATATATCATAGACAGCAGTAGCTTATTATACGCGTAACCAGTAGTTCGCTATAATATATATGTTAAATATGTTAAACGCAGCAATATAGAGATAGGGCAATGTAGAGTAGGTGAGGGCAGCGAAAGTGTTATAGGGCCAATATACCGATGGGGAGTAGTCAAATGCTAGTAGTATAAAATAAGTAAAAATATTAAGAAAAATGGAAGCAGAAAATGATAGAATAGCATCAATGAACTTCAGTCTAAGGTTACTTGAAATATTTAGAGAGAGTAAAGAAGGATGGAGGAAAATACGTGAGGAAGCGAGAAGAAGATATGAAGAACCAAAAACGAGTCAGGAAGAGGAGGAGATACGAGTTAGGGAGCGTCAGAAAATTGATAGGGATATGTTGGTGTATCTTGAAATGATCAACGAACATTATGGAATATCCCCAGTTAGTAAAAAGGAAGAAGAAATTAAAGATATGGAAAAGGAAAGGGAATTAGAAATACTTGACAAACCGATGATAGTAGATGAGCAAATAGACCTTATTCCAATAGATGAAGGCCCACAAGAACCGTTGAGTGAAAGCAGTAAAAAGGAGACAAGCATGGACGGGGACAAAAGAATAGGACCAAAAGTCACGGAAGAAAACATGAAAATGGACAGTGGATACCAAAGCCACTTAACAAAGATGGTCCACGTTAAAATATTTAGAGTGGAAATAAGGGAAAAACCTCAAACTTACCTAGAGAGCTCACAGAAGTTCTTAAAATTTCATAAGAAAGGGCCAGATGTGCAGATAGCTATAGCTAGTAACCATCTGCAGGGATCTGCCAAAAACTGGTGGAATATGGGGAAGTGGAAATTTAGAACGATCCAGCATAGCGTGCCGCTAACCATCCAACCATTAATGACAGGCATTCAAATAAAAGATATAGGAGAAATGGTTGAATTTCTTACCATGGATTTGAACCATTGGGCCAAAGAACCACCCGATAAAAGGCAACGATTAGAAAACCCAAGGCCGCAGTCATCGATGACGAGAGATCGGTATTATCCACCTGACCCGGGGTTGTAAAAATATTAGACCATTAGGACGGATTAAACGTATATGAAAATATTAAAATGAACTCGACATAATGAACTTGGTTGAATGGATTGTACTTTAGTCAAATAGGGTTTTAGATAGAAATTTTATTATATATATATTATTGTTTTAATTACTATTACTCTTAAAAAATTTTTTTTTATATATTATACTAATCCTATTCTAAGAATTTTTTTTTATATATATATATACATTCAGTTTAACTAATTATTATGATTTTAACCAGACATGGCCAAATTAGGCCATCTTAATTAAACTAAATTCTAGATCCGGGTATATAAATTGTTCGTTGCTTCATGTAATCTCTGCTTTCTATATTTCAATATCTGTAAAAACAATAATAATTTTTTTTTCTTTTCGTCTTTCAATTATGTAATGTAAATTTTTTTTCTCTTTCTTGCCTCCTTTGTCCTTCCTTAATTGTTCACGGGAAGTACGGGGAAATGAAACAGTAAGATTCGTATTCGAATCTTAAGTTTCACCTTTTTCTGTCGTCTCTCACTGACCGGTCTATCCCGCCCAAATTTAAACTTTTTGGTATCGAATTGTGTGTGTAGCAATATTAAAAATGTATAAATATATGTAGAATTCAGCATAAACACGCACACATTTCGATCTCAAATTAAACGCAATAAATAGGGATAAAATAATATAATTTAGATTTCTTTTAGTTATATAATTTTGTATAATTTTAATCATTTATTTTGGATTATAAAGTTCGTATTTATTGCTTTGTTTAAATTTCATTTAATAATAATTCTAAAAATATCTGATGTAATATTTAATTAAAAGTTAAAATAATCTTATGTTCCCTTTTTGTTTTTGAAATTTAAAAGCATCGGTCAGTGATAGATAATAGATTAATTAAAGAAAAATTCCCCAAAATATAATTAGTAAATGTAAAATGTAAACAATAGAACGGCAGCTTTCTTTAATTAAAAAAACCAACTAAATGCATTGATTATCCTCAGGGCAGATTAAATAGAACCTAAAAATATCTTAACAAAAATGTGAAAGATCAAGATAAAAAAAGAGGCCATCTTAGACTTGCTGGAGACATTCACTTAAACTTTAGCTTTGCTCTCGATCACTGAGAGTCTCCAAAAATAATAAAAATAATTTGTTCCTGCCAAGGTATGACCGAGTAAAGCACCTAGATTATTCTCCATCGGGAGATGGCCTATCGGATGCTGAACTTTCATTGCCCGTCATAAATTCACCATGAAGATCTGCTGCCTGAAATGAATGAGAAAGCTGCTGCTGCCATGAAATTAAATGAATATCTAAATACAAGAAAGACTTGCCACTCGTGAACTTTTTGCTGCTAAACTAATGGAATCAGAAAACTTCTTATAAAACAGGTACCTGTCTGTGTTCAAACTCTAGAGTACTCTAATAATATGCTATAGCTCTTCTTCATAATACTTATCTAAATTATAAAATGTAAAAACTACCATATGTATAGCTAAAACTGAATCATTAACTTAATGTGTAAATTTCTCTACTAATCTAGCTTACCTCATTCTATCTTGGGTGCGTATTTCTATAATCTACATTTCTATCTATAGTTATTATTTAATTATTGCATGCTCATAATTATTTCAATTTTCAAAGTTTAAATCTATAATCGCTTAAAACAATGACTGCGTGTCAAATTTTCATTAATATTTACTTTCTTTAATAACTTAACTTTCATATAAATCGACACGCATTCAATGCTTCATTTATTGTAATGCAGGGGTCTACAACTTCGCAAATGGCTGACGTATTAGTTATAATAATTCCCAATTTATATATATGTTTTGTATTTACTAAATCATCATGAATAATTCCAGAAAATTACATTTCTTTGAGAGTCGCCAACGTTCTTTAATAAATGTTGATAATGTAGGACCAAGTTAGAAATCTGTTGAAATCTCATCATAATCGTTTATACAGTATACATGTGTTACATTTTAGAGATGCAATGATTTATTCCGCCGTAAATATTCCGGATTCTTCAGGGTTGAAATTAACCCCTGTCGTCCTACACAAGTGGACATAATAAATGCTCCCATAGGACTTGACAATGTCATGCAGCCAGCCGGCAAAACTGCGACACGGACCGCTTGTCCCTGGTTATGCTTATGTGACACCTTACTTCGTCGGGTCGAAGGCAGAGACCAGCCTGACATTCTTATAAACCCATTCGCGGCATTGCAGTTTCGATATACCGCCATTCCATATCACTTTTCTAAAGCGTACCACGTGTTCCTTTACTTAGTTTTATTATTCTATATATCACTCCGCCTCTGCATTATCTTCATAAATCACTCTCAAATAAATGTTTGCCCTTAGTTATAAATAAATATTTTAATTAAATAAATATATGTCTGCCATTACTCTTATAACCCATACTTTAGACTCTTGCATTGCAAAGGTATAAATTCCCCAAGGCATGCATTAGAAATACTTACTCGAGAATTTTAGGTAGCTAGATTACGCCCTTAAATAAGTGAATTCCTTTTGTAAACATTTCAGTATCGGAAATACCGCTACTGAGTCCTCAAGATCAAATAATGTCTAAACAAATAAATGTATTCCTTTTGTAAACATTACAGTATCGGAAATACCGCTACTGAAATCCTCAATATAAAATAATGTCTAAATAAATAAATGTATTCTTTAAAATATAATCATGTCGCCAATCCCGCTACTGAAGCTTTAAATCCACAAAATATTATTATTAATGATTGTTTTATTAAAATGTATTAATAAATAATTTGAAACTCTACGTCTGCAATTACGTTTCATTTATTCGATACCCATTCTATCTAATATTTCCTCGATTATGTAAATATGAATGTTGAATTAATATTAGTTTGATTATTGGCTAACTCGAGAATAAAATCATGAGTCTCTTGCATATCCCTGACCACCGTGCCTAAGGAAATATTTACTAATGTCGCATCAGATGCATTGTTTTGTGGATTGTATTGTGGAACCGATAAACTATGTTCGAACTCAGTACCACGGGTGGCTTCGCTACTCGATGGTGCTGCTGTTCTCTATGGTGGTCGAATTCTGCACTATGTTTACAAGTCACACATTTTCTGACCGTTACATTGCAAATTTTCAGTTGTTTTTTTTTATAAAACTGTGTTCTTCATTTTCAATATACTCACCAAAATACTTGATTAATATTACCAAAATCACTTTTTTTTAAATTTTGCTATAATATCTTATACAAATACAATTTATCCAAACCACTTTGAAAACTTTTTAACAAAACATTTGTACATATGTACATACATTAATGTTTTGACTGTCCTGCAGTCTTCTTCAGAGGCCATTTTTTTAAAGAGATTAAATGAATGGCCTCTGAAGAAGATTGCAGGACAGTTGAAACATTGGTGTATGTATATATGTACAAATTAAGTGTTTTGCTAAAAAGTGTTCAAAATGGTTTGGATAAATTGTATTTACATTCTTGATTCTTTTCTAAATTTATAAAACAAATGTATTTCAGTGTCCTGCTTTCAAGAAGTAAAGATTTTGTGTAGCAGAATAAATGTAAAAAAATCTTAAGTCAATTGAAGGAATGAATGTGTTCAGTTAATGTTTTGTACTACAGATCACAGTATTCTTCATTTTTTTATTTAAAGTTTTTAATGTCCACATCATTTACATCTTCATGAAAATTCAAATTAATTCCCCTAGTTAATTCAGGTTATCAATGTCATATAAATATACCTACCATGCATTAGTAGTATACACACTTGTCAAGCCTACAGCCTGAATTTGAATCTATGACAGATAAATTTCAACATTTACTTAGGATCTAATCAGACTTAATATTATTTTAGGTAGCCAGAGCATCTATTCACTGTATATATAATTGGTCTTATTTCCAGGGTAAAAAAATAAAAAGCCTAGTGTGAAGTCACATCTTTATGTTTTCTTTCTATAGGGATTATGAAAGAAGCCTTTTCTCCATGCTATATTTTTAAATAATGTTTTATTTTATTAATGTTATAACTTCCAAAGAGCCAACTATTTCTGGGTCTTATTAGTCTTGAAAATAATATTTCTAAGATTAAAAATTGTAACAAGATATACATCAAATAAAACAAATTATATTTATCATTTTTGAACTCAAACTTTCACATGACCCTCAACTATCCATACTATCTCATACTGTTGATGCGTGTGTGATCAAGTGTGTTAGCAGTATGAGATAATATGGATAGTTGAGGGTCATGTGAAAGTCTGAGTTCAAACCCCTATATATTACATATTGGAGTGCAGATCATCATCTCCCACCCACACACATATATATGTATAATCAATGCTCAGTTTATATTAAGATGTAAATACATGTGGAAGATGATGATATGGACCAACTGATAAGTACTGTTTACCATGAAATACATAATATTGGAAATCATTTATCTGTTTCACGTGTGTGGAGTCATGTATATCAGTTATGTGAGATAGAGTGGATATCTGAAGGGAGTTTAAAAGTCTGTGATCAAATCTTAAAACTTTAAGTATATAAATTATACTTGTTATTCTATCAAATATTAAAGATAGTTACAAATATTAAAATAATAATTGTTTTTTAATAATAAATTCTGATAAGATTAAAGTAGAGTTAAGATAAGGGTACTAAAAAGGTGCAAGTATAAAAACTTAGTCTTAAAAAAATATAAAAAAATATTTCTGTAACAAAAAATAGAATATTAAATAAAATTATTCAGATTTGATTACAAAATCATATAGAAAAATAACCCTATTGTATTCTCTGGTTTAAGTTAGCAAGTAGTAATATGACCTTATCTCTAGAAGACAAGACCAGAAATATGTGCAAGTTATAAAAAGCAATGATATTAATAGACAGTATTATTTTCAAACACTGGCTTAATTTGGTCGAAATGATAACCCAACAACTTCAGTGAACTATGCATTTAGAAATTTAAATTTAATAATATAGTAATTGTATAATGAAATATCTCAGTTTATATTCAATAAAATAATTTAGAACTCCAGTGTTGTAAATAAACAAGTGATGATGTGATGATGATGATGTATTATGGCTTCTCCTTAAACGAAGTCAAGAATATCTCAGCAATTAAGCCCAGATAAACCTGTTAGCCACTTTCTTTTACATTCCCCACTCTAAATTTACCCATAATCTGCTCTATCCCATTTCCACAACATAATTTTTGTCAACTCTATAACCTTTATATCTAAATCCCCCTTATCTTTTCCCAAACCTAGCATAAAAACCAATAATTCACTTTCTGTATAATCACTCTTTTCATATTTATTTTTCCACAACTTCATTATATGTACCCTTTCTGTTTTCAAACATTTACATTCAATTAACAAATGCCTAATATTTTCAATTCCTTCCTTACATAATTTACAAAATAAATCACCCATATTTTTCCATTTACATGTATATTCTTTTGTAGCTAAAGATCCCGTTCGAGCCTTAAACAATAAACTACTTTCCTTACTATTATCATATATTAACTCACACCTAATATTCTGTTTATTTCTATATATATTTAAACTCTCTATACAGTAGTGCCACCCTGTGCCAACCAGAGTAATCAATGGATGCCAGAAGGCTTGTGCATAAAATCCCTATCTAATGCTGATTCATCCAATACCCCCAGAATAGTTTCTGGCTTTTGGCCTTCATCAGGAGCCAGAAACTAGTCTGGGGATATTGGATGAATAGGCATTAGATAGGGATTTTATGCACAAGCCTTCTGGTATCCAATGATTACTCTGGTTGGCACAGGATGCCAGTACTGTATAGAGAGTTTTGCTTTGTTTATAAACAATTATGTGCTAGTATAAGAGATGGTGATCATGTGATGCTTAATGGTTTAACTCCAGTGTTGCTGATTTATTTAAAGTTTTAATTTTGCATCGCCAGACCACAAGATCACACACACCTACATTGACTTCTGATATGCAGTGAATTAAAAAAATTAGAGAAATATGTGTTAAGTTTTGACTAAACATAACTAAATAATAAAATAAGATTTTATTTTTATTTTATTTATTTAACATATGGTGTCAGCACATTAAAATTCAACACCAACAGTTCATAACCAATCAAGACTCTTCCAAATCATGTAGAGCAACAAGGCTTAGTAAAATGGACATTACTGGTAAATATGTACCTTAGTTTATAGCCTTCCACAATCACAGTTTGGAGATGTTATAAATACTCATTTGTGCAACATATAATAGAATTTATTCTGACCTGTTCTATTTGTTATTATCTGATCAGAAGTGTTTTGGAAGGGAGAAACCAGATACTTGGATAGTATTATAAACTATTAGGTATATTATTTACATTGATGTTATTCCAGTTGTTTGTTCACATGCTGTATTATCCAATGTATGTGGCTGCTGAAAATTACAAGTAAGCTAGAAGAGCTACACCGATTTTAGCCATAGGCTTGGAAGACTAATCAGAATGAGAGTGATGTGATGATTTGGTATCTCAATAAGGTTGTTAAATTTATTGGTAGTTTCCAACCTTGTGGCTGAAGTTAACTGGAGGAATATTTGGTAGTACAGGTAGCCATTCTACTGATATTGATTTAAGAGATCCAGAAATAATAGGCAAGGTTTCATTGAGTATCCATAGTACCAGTATATAAACTTCTGCACAATACTGGAAAGCAGTACTCAGCCACAGAGTTGTTAGTCCAGAAGTTCTAAGGATATCAGCATTATAATCATGTGTAATGCTGCAAACTTGGAGATGACTTTACCTTCCTGGTTGCAAATTTATATTTTATATCTGTAAGATGGGATTTAAAGGAAAGAGTTTGATCCAATTTAATTTTTCAAGTATTTTGGGTGCGATTGATTTGTGACTTTGTAGCATTAAGAGTCTTTTTTGGGGCTAGATTGTTATTAAGATGGAATTAAGTGGAAACTGATTTCTCTGAATTAGACTTGAGGTGCCAAAAAAACTGAAATTATCCTCAAGTACTTTTAAATAAACTGATTTCTTTGGATTATGTTTAGAATTTCAAAAATTGAAATAATCCTTCAATACTTTTAAATATAAAAGTGATTTCTCTGGATTAGATTTGAGGTGCCAAAGACTGAAATAATCCTCAAATACTTTTAAATAAGAAACTGATTTTGGGGTTCCAAAAACTGAAATAATTCTTAAGTACTTTTAAACAATGATTATGACCCAACAGTAAGATCATTATGATAAGTAAATAGTCAAAATAAGAGTCATAGATCACATGACTCTTAAGCTTGTAAGTTATAAACAATGAGAATTGCAAATTCCTCAACAAGTTTTGTGATAACTTTTAGTTAAATGCTGGCTTTGGGTTAGTGTTTTTAGATTTAGTGTCTGAACCTATCCTAGCACTTCTCTGAGGAGTGCCAGAGCATGAAACCATGGTCAGAGGTTTGGGGGGGTCCTGACAGAGATATTTTAATGCTTTCTCTAGCTGAGCATTTATTACAAAGCTTGTTGAGAAATTGGCAATCCTCATTGTTCATTATGATAAGTGTCTGACATTGCTTGCAATTTCCTTAACAAAGGGTATTCTTGCATCTCAAATTTGTAGTTACATTATAAAATAATAAAAGTCCCTTCGTGGATTAAGATACAAAGTGAGATCTGGACAGTTTGAATTGATTTTAGCAACTGTTCAAACTTCCAGGGGAAATAAAAATCTTAAATCGTAGAAAAGTCACTATTGTTGAACTGTTACATTTTATTAAAATTGTCATTACATTTCCGTGATTACAATTGTTTCTTGTTTCACTTTGTATAATGAAGATTTAACATACATCTTATACAATCAGTTTTTCTTATTTTTGTTAACAAGAAGGGGTTCCCCTCTGGCGTTCCCATCTTTTCTTCCAAGGCGTAAGCTTATGTTTAAGACCTGTAGAGGTCCCTACCTTCGCATTTTCACCGCATATTTCTGAGGTTTACAGCCTTAATAAATATTATTAACAATCTATATTAAAATAAAAGCTATTTTGTTTCTTTTTTTTTTTTTTAGAAAAAATAACAGCAATTTTTTATTTGATTTTTATTTTATATTTTCTGTCACAAAATTAAACTTGATAACAAAAGAGGGAAAATGTAATCAAATTTATGAGAGGAAAGTAGATCAAACTATCATTGTTAAACATCAAATAATACTTTTGTTTTCTCCTCTAATAACTCGTAAAGCCATAAAGAATAAAAAAAATAATAATTTCGCAGCTTAACTAGCACTGTATTCAGTTTACTAGAAATATAATAACTGCAATAGAGACAAACAATAATCTTTAGAAAAATATTTGAATAAAAGCACTTATCTAAAGTATGAATGAGTGAATGTAACTCATTAAGGTGAACATTTATCATGAAATACAAAATCACATTATTGTCTGAATAAAATAAAATTAAAAAATAAATCATTTTTAAAAAGTAATAAAGTCTTGTAATAATATATTGCAATTTTAATAATCTGATTTTAACTCAAAGTAATATATCAATAAATGTTTATATATATCAATCAAGGTGTTCCAGAAAGAAATGTCAAGCCATTACCAATAAAGTTTGACTACAAAATATAACACATTAATAACTGAAATACAGGCTTATAATATACCTGTATCAATATATGTAATATATGGAGTATATGAGCACAGACATTCACACGACACGCTACTCTCCGTTCTATCTCATATCACTGATACACTTGAACACATATATGTCAAAAAGATAAATAATCACCAATATACATATTTCATGCTAAACCATCAATCATCAGTTGGTCCAGATTACCATCTCTACACATATATGCTATAAGTGCTCAGATATCTATTAAGATAGCCAATCTTCATACTTTAATGGACAGACTTCAATCCACTCCACACTCCAACTTTTCAACCATCCATCCAATTGAAAATCTGATGATGGAACGCTCAAAGGCCACCCTGAGGCTGAGATTCTTGTCACACCCATGTTGACCATAGGCCAATCTGACCTCTCATATATAGGACATAAATCTATTTAATACCTATACAAGGGATGGGCAGACATCTCTACTATGTAATAACTGAAACACAGGCTCATTATACCTGTGTCTATATATGTAATACATAGGGTATATGAGCACAGACTTTCACACCACCCAACACTCACCACTTTATCTCATATCAAGAATCTCAGCCTCAGGGTGGCCTTTGAGCATTCCATTATCAGATTTTCAATTGGATGGATGGGTGAAGAGTTGGGGTGTGGAGTGAATTGAAGCCCGTCCATTAAAGTGTGAAGATTGGCTATCTTAATATATATCTGAGCACTTATTGCATATATGTGTGGAGATGGTAATCTGGATGAACAGATGATTGCTGGTTTAGCATGAAATACATATATTGGTGATTATTTAACTTTTCGACATATATGTGTTTAAGTGTATCAGTGATATAAGATAGAGTGGTGAGTGTTGGGTGGTGCGAAAGTCTGTGCTCATATATCCTATAACACATTAGTATAGATATAGGTTATTTAGATAATTTATAATAAAATATATATCTCACTTCAACGCTGCAATCTCTTTTATCAATTTTGCTGGTTCAAATAAGTACGCACATAGTCATGAGTCATATAAATCAGTTTTTGATAGAATCCAATAAAATACAATCTATTAAAAAACAATAATTAAAATGTCAGCCGCTGAGTTCGAGCATCATGAATATGACGTAGAATGAAAGCATTGCTCAACTACTTCTTATTTAAAGTTTAAATAATTATTTCTTTGGAAACAAATAAACACGTATCATAGAATTTCATAGTAAAAGAAAAGTAGTAAAAATTGTTATACAATAATTAAAGTTGATATCTGCTAATAAATGTTAATCGTTACCAGGTGGTTTTATTTTTCAAATCATAATACAATGATTAATACACAATGCAGATTATATATACTGACAGTTAACTCAAAAGCTTACAAAAAAATAGGCACGAGGCAACCTGCATTATTTGCCTACTCCTGCTTTTATGCATGCAATCACAGAAGTATGTCGCCATACCTTTACCAAAAGCCGAGATATAATTATTTGTTTTTTTTTTAGTTGGCTCAAATATCTTCTCTACTATGGCTGCATGATCTAGATTTATTCCCAGAAGTGTATAATCATTTCAAAGAAATATACATATTTCTTATTACAATATATGGTTTAATCTGAGTTCTGCTTGGATCAATTAACATTACAAGTTAATTGTTCATGTGGTTGCATTTTTTTTTTATTACTAAATTTTAATTTATATTATGTAATCAAGTATCTTTATATATATATTAAATAGAAGTTTTGTCATGTTTTCATAGATTTAAACAATAGAAATTTAACATAAATTTTCTATAAAATTTTTGTTAATAATTTTCTAGTCACAATTTATTGAAGCAAAATATCAAATAAAAATATTGGCTAATTGAAAATTTTACAGTACTTAGAAAGTCGTTATAATTTTAATATTCAAACACATACATTATTATTATCTGCTTAGATTAAAAAAAGTTAACTAATGTATTTATTAATGATGTAAGTTCTGTTGGCTAATGTTATTTTTAATTGATTCTTTTCTTCATTACACGAGAATTCCCATTAAATTTCTAATATATATATATACACACATACATAATTCTTCTTTATGTGCTAATTGATACTATTTATATAAATAGCTGCAAGTAGTATATATGATAACTCACAAATATACACTTTATCTATTGTAACTCATTCTATCTTATTTCTTTCTCTTATTTGTTTGCAATTCAATAGATAGGGCAGGTCCACAATGCAGGAAAGATTATAAACTTATAACTCCTTTACAGAATTACAGCTTAGCATTGCTTTTAACTAGGCTGGTCATAGCATAAGTGGTATAAATATGAATGGCCTGGTCAAAAACAGTACTAAGCTGTAAATCTGTAAAGGAGTTATATGTTTATAATATTTTCTGTGTAGTCAACATTCCCTATCTATTGAATTACACTTTATCTATGCATTTTTATTACTATCTGAAGAAAAGGTAACACACATATATAATAATAAAAATAAATTTATATATATATATATTAAATGCTTTTATTGTCTGGGCACCAAAAAGAAAAGAAATAAATGTTTCTTCAATCACAATTGGTGTTTTTAGATTTAACTTGAAATATAAGCAATATGGAGGGGTGCAGAAATTAATTAAGTCAATCATTTGTTATAAAAAATAGGTATTGACTTAATTATTTTCTGGAAGCCATGTGCTTTTATTTCAAGGCAAATCTAAAACCCCAATTGCTATTGATGAAACAATTTTTTTTTAGTGCACAGTAAATAAAAGCATTTAATATAATTTTTTTTTATCTCTATTACTTTTAACTTTTTAGTATTGGCTCAGTAAATAAAAATGTAAAACTATATTGTACCTTAAATTGACTTGACACTTATAGTACATCAGTAGATATTTCTGCTATAAGTTAAAATGTATATTTTTCATATTTAATACTGTACATAATAAGACATTCTCTTCAGAATAATCATGATTATGACACATGTGATGTGTCAAATGTATACCTCATTTAATTAAATTCATTCAATATATTTAAACCCTGTTTTAGTATTTTGTATTATTATGTAATAATTTTATGTATAGATAAGTAATTAAAAATATGAAATATTATTTTAAATAAAACATGTTTGATATTTTTGCATTTGATTGAAAATTTTTATTTTTTGGTTTTAAAAAAAGCTTACCAATACTATATTGTAAACTAAACAAAGCTTACAATTGAAACCAAAAAAGTTGTGAGCATTACTTAAAACATTGAAGTTCTACAATAAAGAAATTCAACTCCTCTGCACTCTTTCATATATAAGAAACTAAAGCACATATCTAAAATATTATTGTATCCTATCAATTTTGAGAGTTTTAAAACAATGTACAAAATTTCCACGAAATATATTGAACTTAAATTTATAAAATTTCAATTTTAAAATGTTATTATAATTTTAAATTGAAAACAAAAAATCTCAATACTGCCCTCTCATAAATCTTACTTAAAACATTAAAGTTCTAAAATAGTTTTTAAGTTTGATATCAAAATATTCAATATTTTTCTGTCATCTGTTCTATATCTAAGAAACCAGATGACCTACTAAAAATATTAGTGTCTTATATACATTTTCTGATATTTCTTACTTATGTACCAAGTTTGAAGCAATTCTATTAAATTTAAATCTAGTATTATTCAATTTTAAAATTTTATTTCAACATAAATAATAAAAGTGATTCAAAGGTTTACAAACAAACATAATATCCAACAAACAGATATTATAACTTAAATAAAAGCATTTAATAAAAATTACACTTAACTTTATTAAATGTTCTATCAAATATATATATATATATAATACATATTTTGCGGGTTCATCCATGCTAAAAACTTTTAATATTAATATACTGACATTTCGACTTGGTCACACAAGTCATCCACAGAGATATAAAGGATAGAAAGACGGTTTCAATCCCTCTTGAATCTCATGATGGCTATCAAATCTCATGTAAAAATTGTAAAGCTTTTTACATAGATATGAGTAATCATCGCATTAGTGTTAGGAGAGATGAGCATGCTAATGCAGTTAAACAACACTCATCATCATCAGCACTCTCACTCCATACTATAGATTTAGGTCATAAAATTGATTTTTCTAGTACCAGGATCATATCCTGATGTGATAATCTCTACCAGTGCAAAATTAGAGAAGCCATTGAGATACTTAAAAGGCCAGATTGTATCAATAAGTGAGATGATACATGCAAACTTCCTCCTATTTGGAAAGATTTTTTTAAAAAACATTCCTAAATTTAACATTTTTGCTAATGGTGGAATTTTAACATTTTATTCAAATCAATGATTGTAGCACCTCTACAATCATCTTTCTACCTTTTATAACTCTGTGGATGACTTGTGTGACCAAGTCAAAATGTCAGTATATTAATATTAAAAGTTTTTAACACGGATGAACCCGCAAAATATGTATTTTATATATTTAACCCATGCAAATCTTCATTTTAACATACATATATATATATACAAAGCAACCATGTTCAGGTAAGCAGTTTCTGTAATCATGTTAACTAATATAAAATGTTCGCATTTCTGTATCACTCCATTGTTAGCAATATGTTCTAATTGTAAATATTTTTTATTTAAATATGAAAGGATCACTTGTTTTACTTAATCATGTGACAATTGCATGAAATATATTATATAATCTACCACTGCATAAATCAAGAGTCAGCAAACTGGATCTCATGAGCTGAATGTGGTTCTTTGATTCCAATCTTATGGCTCTGTTTGTCATGATAAATCAACATATTTTTTTATTTCCATTTGTAATTTGTGAATAAATGTTTTGATGACTCTAGGAGAGAAAATATTCACCTTACAGCATTGTCTTTTGAATTCAGCCTATATGGTGAATAGTTAAATATTAGAAATTTGTGAATAAATCAAACTGTCAAAGTAAGTTTTTATTTTTAAGAGAATTTCTATTTTTGTTAGGATACATACACTGTGTTCTATTACTAAATTAAACATTCAAATATACCCATAGCCATTCAGAAATTAATATGTTTTAAGGACATATTTTTCATCTCTTTCCTCAAGGCTTTTTAATGGGGGGGGGGGATTTAAACAAAATGGCTCTTCATGTTAAAAAGTTTGCTGAACTGTCCCTCAGCTAATCAACAAACTGCCATGATAATTAACAAAATTTATAAATAAATGAAAAGGTTTAGATTTCAGAATCATTTTTATTTAAATATGGCACATTAATATTAACAATTTTTTAAAAATAAACTTCTTTATAAAATATTACCTCATGATAATTATTGTAAATTTGTGATGTATTAGATAAAAATCAGCTAGTAGGGCATTATATTTAACAATAATATTTTATAATTACAAGTATAGTGTGTTCATATACCATAGTGACAGACTCTGAAATATGGCATCCTGAGTTTGATCCTAGTACTATATTAAATTATTTTTTTTTAATACAGATATCTTTTTCTTTCTTTTATATACTCATATTATCTTTTTTAAAAACATATTGATATAATTTTTTTTACATATTTTCCTAATCTGCTTTTTCTTGGATTTGGTTACAAAGATTTTTGTTACTTAACTAAAAACTCATAATTGATCCATAATATTATCCAAATATATCTGTAAATTATTGTTTTTGATTCACATGCAGTTCAAATTCAAGAAAAATAAAATTAGAAAAAAAATACCTAATTTTTAAAAAAGATATTTAATTCTTAATAAATTTTATTATAATCATATCAGTATTATTTAATGCCAGTTTGTGTAATATAACAATTATATAACACTGGTTAAAGGATTGTCTAAATGGTCACACTACTGAGAAAATGTCTAAAGAGTTTATTATCTACTGGAAAAGACCAATTGTTTGATTTTTTTTAGAGTTGCACAGGGTAACTAAAATAAAATGGAAATGCATTTTAATAAGAAGTAATGTTGATTTGAAATATTTATAATTGTAAGACCTAAATATTAACTCACTGTGAATCTAAAGATTTTGCAAATGAGGTAGTGGACTTACTTAGTGAAGAACTTATTACCTTCACACTCTCGAATCAAAATGCTTTAGATTTGCCTATATAATTAGAAAGTAAGTTGAAGATAAGGCAGCCACTTTTATCTTTATAAAGTTGTAGTCTTGTGTTAAGATTTGTAGAGGTCCCTCTCATGGTAAAATTAAGCACTCAAGGTGCATAGTATTAAGGGTAAAGTCTTATATATAATTCTGTGCTGACCATGAACTTAATAAGAATTAATGTTTACAATGTAAGTATGAAAATTTAAATTGTTGGACTGTATGTAATAAAGTATAGAACACACAATATAATTAAATTCGTAATAAGCACATAAAAAATTAAATAATAGTGTAAATATTTTATTATTGAACTTTGTTAATAAAAAACATATCCAAGTCATGCATGAGAGATTCTGATTAAACTTTTTGATAAATAATGAGTTTTGAAACAAACAATAATAATTTTAAACAAATTAAATGGCATGCCAGTTAAAGTTGACAAAATACTCTGCAAAATATAATAGAGACAAGCCAATATGTAAAAAATAAAGAAACAGACTAATCTTTTCTTTTCACAATGTGGAATGGAGTTGTGAAATCTTCTAGAGTTTTGCAGATGAGCCATTGGTCTTTACATACCAGAGAATTAATCCCTTGCTATAGACAATGAGCCCTATATGTCATTATTACCTTATAGTTTTATTAAGACCAATAGATAGCTGCTTAGATTGTAAAAGTAGATAAACTAGAATGACATGTATAATATTACATTAACATTACATAATTCATTTAAATATTAAATGATAGATTTGAACTCATACTGGCATATGTGTATATTTGGTTCCACATGTATATAGTAATTCTGTTTTATATATATATATATATATATATATATATATATATATATATATATATATATATATATATATATATATATATATATATATATATATATATATATATATATATATTGTAATGGAATTACAAACAACAAAGGTGTTTTTCTTATTTTATTTATATATAATAATAAATTCTTTAATTCAAAAATTGTCCACCTTCCGCTACCGCAAGCAGAGAACATACAGACATAAACAAGTCTATATCCATACTTGACCGAACCTGTAACTATACGGGTATAGCCCCAGGTTATTTTTCCCAGTCAACTGTCTCTCGACTGCTGTAAGATTTACAGAGTTACAATCAAAATACTGCACCACCAGCTTCACGTGTTAATTCAGTACTCAAAATAAGTAATAACTATTTCCTTAACCCTACGAATATGTTACTGTTTGGAGTGGCGAAGAACGAGATGAATAGATTTAAATCAATAAGAAATATTTAGTACAATAGATTAAACAATAAAAGAAATGCTTTAAATCATTACACACAATAAAAACAGATTATATGCTATAATGCTACGAGTAAAAACAAACTAAAAAGATCCTATAAATGATTGTACATTTATAATCATCATTCCATGCATATATAAAAAAAGTTAAAGAATGTCTGTATCACTCAAAGTAAGAATTTGGCCATTGTCTAAATTAAAGGTATGTGCACATGTAAATAAAAATGTAGTATACATATTTTACCTAGTTTATTGAGTCTCTGAAGTAACTTGAAGTTTTGCTAACCACCATGTGGAATTTATCTCTTTAGCAGGGAACGGTCGCTCTTAGGTTAGATTTTGGTTGTGGGAACTCCTCCGTATTTAGGACATCAAGGACAAGGCAAAATGAACCGTCTGGCAGGTTCTACATCAGCAGTTGTTACATGTAGATGGGAACCTTTAGAGCATGGGTAGCCTAAATCAGCCAGTGATCACAATGGCCCTTAGCCAGCCATTCTTGATCTCACCGATTGTTAGAAATCATATCATGTTCATTTAATGATCCGTTATTATGTTGGAGTCCTTTCACTAGGTTTCTGGGTTCTCTCTTGTTTGTTTTCTTTCTTAAACTTTAAAAGATTCTTAAGTTTGCATTTCTCTCAACTATGGCTGCTTATTATCGGAGCAGTATTTCCACCAACGTCTCGACAAGAAGTCTCCAACTCTAATACTTTTTTTAATTAAAAAATTCCACAATCCTTTATTCTTTCAATCTTTGTTTTAGCTTTTATTCCCACCTTTCTTTTCTTTGCACCTTCAGCCATTTATATAAATTTGCTTTTACACAATCTTGTAGCACTATGTACATTTATTTCTTATTTCATTTTTCTTTCTTTTATTTAAACAGATTTTTAATAAAATGTTTTTTTATTTTAGTTTGACAAGAATTAATTATTGCTGTCTTTATCATACTCCATACATGCATTTTGTTTTATCGTCAAATGTGTACTTTTATGACCCAGATCGTTATCTTTCGGTCATGTTTTAAATTTTTATTTTACTCTGATTTAAACCCTTCAACTTTACCTTGTCTTATATATCATATTTTAGTTCGTCTTTCAGTTATATTTCTTTATCACTATTAATTTTACTAATATGCAATTTCAATATTTCTAACTTTAACTATTTTTTATTTCTCAAAATCTTGACTTTGGAGGGTAAAAGATAAGAATCTTTTTGATTCTATTTCCCTCTCTCTTATTAATTAAAACACCCTTTCTTCATAAATTTAAATTCATTTGGCTAGTATTCCAAAACACCATATTTAATATTATTTAAATGTTAAATAACTATATGTGTGATCACAGTATGTGCGATCATCACATTATACCGTTCCCCTCCTTTTAAATTTTTTTTCATTAAAAAATTTTAATTTAATGCATTGAATACTAGACACTCCTAACTACTGTTATGATCCTTTCATATTCATGTTCTCCTAATATGACTTAGTGATGAGATTATCCCTAGCGAGGCAACTTACATTCCTACCCTGATGATCCAACCAGCATTACTAAACTGATTTAATTTAGGTATAAACAATATGTGAGTTTATTTCTGTCTCCTATTTGTATATACAGGTTTGAGTCCACAGGATATCTCTGTGACTCGATTAAACCTGTTCATACCCTGCATTTTACAAACTATAACCCTCTAAGTGACTACTCTGGTCACTATACCAAAGTTGTTGGGAGGCTGGCATTTCTTTTCCAGCTCATCCATGAGCTCAGAATATTTACTGATAGCTCGTATTTTTATATGGGGTTCCTTCCCCATACATTGGTCTCTAATCCATTGATTCATGATATTTGTCAAATATCTAACTGGAACTCTTAATCCAGTAAATCATCATGAGAAGGGGATCTCTGTCCCTGTCTTCTCTATCTAATAAGATATGGTTGCCACAGAACTCACGCATGAATACATAACCGAGATGGCTCACCATATACTGCTAAGATCCACCTACAAATATCTGTACCTACATTCCACCAGCCTCTATCTACGATCTCACACTACTATCTGGTGATTTGTCTTAGTTTGGGTAAAATCTTTTATGCTGTTTGGACATTTCCTGGCTCATTTCCACATATTATCATGACCAATATTTTCCTAATTTCATGAGTCCATTTTCCATTACTCATGGTCCGATTCCATTTCCAATCTTGTTCCCATGAATCCATCCTTTATTGATGATTGCGCTTATGTTTTATCTGAAGGTTGTCTTTCTCTATTGAATAGCCTTAGCGATCGAGAATTGTACACCCCCTTTTTCTCTGTTCCCTGGGCTATGGCAAAGGCATTACTCCCATACCACTTTTGGATCATGTATGGTCCTTCATAAATGGGTTGGAACTTCTTAAATACATTTTGCACTGGGTGACTTACGGGGTGTATCCTCACCATGACTTCATCACCTATCCTGAATTGATTTTCCACACCCTTGAATCTTTGTGTTCTCATTTCACCCATCCTTTCCATCTGGTTACGTGCTCGCTCCATGTCCCTTCTCCTATTTATTGCTTTGGTTCCTACAGGTAATCTACCATTATATTGGGCATCAGATATTTTCTCAAAATGTAGCTGCATGGGTTTGAAACCTGGGCACTCATTCTTTGCCCAATTGATCAAGTTTACTATACATGGGGTTTCCTCCACCCACTTGTGATGGTCATCAGGTATATATACGTGAAACAGATGTCCAAGCTCTCTCAAGACCCGTTCGCATGGGTTCGACTGTGGATTGCGGATTGGGTCAATATATGCTTTAGTCCATGTTTGGTGATCCATCTCTTCCACTCGTTTGACGTAAATGGTGTGCCATGATCTGATAAGATCCGGGTGGAGATTCCCACTGTTTTAAAATGTTGTTGTTCAAGAGCCTTAATGGTTTGCTTAGCATTTGCTTGCATGACTGTATATGCAGCCACCAACTTTGAGAATAGGTCATATGTGACCAGTAGGTACTTTCTTTTATTAAAAACCAGCAATGGACCATAAAAGTCGATGGCTAATATACGGTTTGGCTGATCGGTGTATATGGGCTGTAATGATCCTACCCCTGAGACATTAGGGGGTTTAGTTCGAGCCCAGGTGGCACATGTTCTAATAACACTGGCAATGTTAGCATACATCCCTGGCCCGTAGAACCAGTGTCTAAGGCAACCCTCCACTGTTTTCTTCATAATGCCCGTATGTTTCATGGACATATTGAATTGTCTGTTTCCTCAAGGCCATGGGCAGTATGATGTATGTCTGCTTCCTTCTCTTGAGCATCTGTTGCAGGACCTCCCTTTATGCAGAAGTGGTTTCGGTCCTTCCATAGAGTGTTTTCCTTTATCTCTGATACAGATTGACGCTGTAAATGTTCTATCTACTGTCTTCACTCCAGATCTTTCATTTGGTGTTCCTTTAAATCATGCATTTTTCTTGCTATCTTGTATTCTCCATCCATCTCAGTGACTGCAATGTAGGCCCCATCACATCTCATGTGCTGACTTGTTGCTATTGGGTACTGACTAAGCGTATTGGCTACAATGTTCTCTGTTCTGCAGCAATACACTACTTTGTAGTTAAACTCCTGTAGGAACAAGCTCCATCTCAATAACCTATTGTTAGCCAGAAAACTGTGATTTAGGAACTCAAGGCTGCGGTGATCAGTCAATACCACAATATCTGAACCGACCAAGTATTGCTGAAATTTCTTGAAAGCCCATATCACCATGAGAGCCTCCTTCTCTGTAACTGTATAATTAAGTTCCAGGCCTTTCAGCAACTGGCTAATAAAACAAAGGACTCTGTGTTGACCCCCTTCCTGTATTTGGAACATCGTGGCTCCCAATCCGAACCCACTACTATTGGTTTGTATGAAAAATGTCGTGCTGAAGTCTGGATATGCCAACGTAACTGTTTCCAAGAAGCCTGCCTTTACTCTCAGAAAGTTCTGTTCTTGTTGTTCCCCCCACATCCATGGTGTTTCCTTTTTCAGCAAATGTAATAGTGGCTCCATGTCCAATGAGAACCCTCTGTAGAACCGATTATAGAAGTTACATAAACCCAGAAAAGATTTAATGTGTTTTTGGTTTCGAGGAGTCGGAAATTCCTAGATGGTTTCGATCTTCTCCGGGTTTGGTACTATCCCCTTCTCACTAATGATATGGCCCAGCAATTTGACTTCTGTTATCATTATGTGATTTTAGTTTAAATTAATCCTGATGCCTTTCCCTTTACATTCCTCCAAGAACCCTTCCACATGTTTGAAATGTTCCTCAATATTCTCAGACGCGATGATAATGTCGTCCACATATATCATGATAAAGCTTTTTGTCTTATCATCTAATACCTGATACAAACATCAGACAAGCCCTGCCCCACTATTTCTCAATCCGAATGAAATCCTATTAAAGTTGTATGCATGTCCATCATATCGAAATGCCGTATATTTCTGATCTTTAGGATGTAGTTTGATTTGCCAGTAGCTGGCCATCAAATTGAATGTCGAAAATACCTTTTTACCTTTAAATCTTGTGAGTACATCACTTATAGGGGGTGGGGCATTAATGTCCGGAATAGTTATCTTATTCAGGTGCCGTGCATCCAAACATAATCGGATGGATCCATCCCCCTTTTTCACTGTCATGATAGGATTATTAAATGGGGATGAACACTTTGAAATAACCCCCCATTTGAGCATCATATCTATCTGTGCTCAACTTCTCACTTATATTGGTATGGTATTGTGTAAGCATGAGCCTGATATGGCTGGTCCTCCATGAGTCTTATTTGATGCTTGTAGCCTTGAATGACCCCCAGGACCTCTGAAAATACCACGCTATTCTTCGTTAGAACTTTCCTCAGCCTATCCCTCTAGTCATTGTCTATCAATGTTAATTCACCCACTATATTTTCCCATTCTATCTCCATCAAGGCATTCTGTGCAAGAATTTCTCCCTGATAAACTCCTCCATCATCTTGGTTTTTTTCCACAAAGTTCAGCCGTGTGCCATTGTATAGCCCTGTTTGTAATTCATTATACATCACAACTTATGCATGAAATTGGAACCTAACACAATGTCATGGATCAAACCCTCCAAGATCACCAATACATGGTCAAACCTTTTTCCCACAAACTCTATCTTTAAGTAGACCTGCTGGGACTCTAGCTTTACCCTTTTTCCATTCGCCAACAGTACCTGAACCAATTTCAGTGACAGCATCCAGAGTTCCAAGCAACTGTCTTTAAATCTGCCAAACATTTCCTGAGACATTATAGAGATCTGACTTCCCAAATCGAAGAGTGCATTGATTAAAAGTCCTTCAACCTCAATCGTTAATTTTGGACATATCTGCAGAGCCATTTCCACTGTTTCTCTCTCTTCCCCATAACCTAGGTTTGCTACTTGCACCTGTTGATGTTTTCCACTCCTTTTGGTCTCCTGAAGCTCTATTCAGTCTCTACTGTGGTCCAAGGTGGTCAATGTTTCTGCCATCTGTTCCACTGACTCTTTACATGCCACCCTTTGTGCCACATCTCCAGGTAAGCCCCACCTGACTATCCTCATAATCTGCTGCTCAGAGAGTGGGTATGGCCTTACATTCCTCAACTGTGCCACCTGATGATGAAAGAATGTCATTAGTGATTCTGCCGGTCTCCATTTCCCCAGAGTTATTTGATGCAGCCTGTCTTCTTGGAGTTCCTCACTCCAATAACTGGTCATCAAAGCTCTATGGTATCCTGAAAATGTTGTGGGCTTCTGGAGCAGTGAGTTCCACCAGACTTGTGATTCACCCTGCAAGTGATTGCAGGTGACCACTATCTTGGCCTCCTCATTCATCCTGCTAAACTTGAAATACCGCTCCAGGCTTCCCAAGTGCTCCATCGGGCTTTCTCCAGGGTCTCCAGCGAAAACTTGTATTTTTAGAAATTGGTGGAAGGCGATAGGATAATCCATGTGATTCCCATAGCCCATATCAGTACATTCTCCAGTGGTTCTTGGTCCTATGCCCTTTACTTTGGTATTGGTGCTGTTATTGGCTGACCTATTTATCCTCTCTTCAAGTTTGTCTAACCTTTCTACTGCCTTGACTATCTGACTTATATCTTCTTGCATGCCTGCCAGCATCCTATTATCTTCTACTCTTATCACTTCAACTTCTTCATTATCTAACTTTCTTATTCCCTTTCTCGCCATCCTATATCTACCCTCAGATCAAACTCTGCTGACTCTACCTATACTCTCAGCCCTTTCTAATTCATCATATACACATGGCTCCATACCCCTTTGTTCATCACACCTAATTTCCCTGTCATGTCTATTTCCTGTGTCCTTTGCCTCTGATTGCTGGATGAAGTCATTTCTAATTTTGCCTATGGCTTCAGCCATTCTTTTCTGGTTGTCAATTTCTATCTTTACCCGCCATTCTTCCATCCTTCTCTCCTCTCTGTTCACGTATTCTTTCATGAATTGCTGTTGCTCCAACCTCATTTGCACTATCCTATTCATTATATCCCTATAGTTTATTTTATCTTTCACTTCCCTCTCCTTATCTTCATCCACTTCTCTTACTTCCTTTTCTTGAAGTTCCATTTTAGCTTGAGACCTTGTATGCATAGATATCAATTTTATTTAACCCTTGATATGTATTTATTATTATTATTTTTTCTCTGCTGCTTCTTTCCTTTCTATTTTGATTTGTTACTTCGCTCTTTATTATATGATAATTAACATTTAGACCACTAGCCAATCCAAACAAATGTGCTCTGCTTCACCATTTTGTCTGCCTGCCCTAGATTCATTTTTTACTGCCTGCCCTACTTTGATGAATGCCCTCTATTCCGCTATGTAAATAAACTCTTACTCATCCTACTTAACTAAATGATGCACTTATATATTTCTTAAATTTAATTTAAATACTATACTTTATTCCTCTCTGTTAACGATATATATAAATAAATTCATTCTATTTGACTGTATTTCCAACCATATGCATTTCTGATATATATTTTCTAATATTTATTTATAATTTTCGATCATTTTAAGGTTACGACTGTTTAAAAAAAATCATACACATATATATTTCTTTAATGTACTAACATCCTTCATTACACACACTATGTTTGTACTTTATTGATCACTTTACTATTTTAAAATCATACATATATATTTCCTTCTATTTAATAGATATATTTCATTGCACAGGCTATGTTAGTAATTTATTGATCAAGTTATCCTCACGATTATTTTTAAAATCATACATATATATTTTCCTCAACTTAACTAATATACTTCATTAGACTCACTACGTTTGTAATTTATCGATTACTTTATTGTCTCAAATATTTAAAATCATACATATATATTTTCTTCAACCTAACAAATATACTTAGTTGCCCACATTACTCTTGTAATTTATTGATCACTTTATTATTAAGGCTACTTTTTTTTCTTAAAAAAAATCATACACATATATTTTTTTTTACTTACTACATGACTATTTTATTATTTATCATTATAATTACAACCTTATTGAAACTGTTTTATTCCCTTTTTTTTACTGAAATGATTTATATTTCATTACAGCAATTAGATTTAGACAATCCATTCTTTATTCGTTACAATTATATTTGGATATCTCTTGTCTTATATTATATACGTCACTACGAATTTCAAAACTTTCTTAATGTTAAAAACAAATTTCTCCCTCTTTCTATTCTTTGTACACATTTGATGCTGAAACACATATATAAAGTATTATAAAGTAAAAAAAAAATATCCCCTTTGTCTTCGCTTCTCACCACTCTGACTTATGACACTAATTTTATATATTTTGAAAACACACACATATATATATACACCTTTACCCCACTTAGCAATTGTCTACTTAATGATATTTTGCAATAGCGATCATCATCAATTTGTACCCACTACTTCGATGTGCAATCGATTATTCGATATAATGATCGGGAAAAATTAAAAAAAAAATTTTTTTTTGGCAGCCATCTTGAATTTTGCATCACTGATGACGTCAGAGATAGCTATATTATAACCAAAAACAAAAGTATATTATTGTAATATGTATACAGGTAATGACTTTGCTGTAATTTTATACACATACAATATTTTATTCATAAAACCCTTAAAATATCTATAATTACTTTATATATAATAACATCATATATAATAAATAACACAGCAAATGTTCATCCACTTTTTCTTTTAAAATACGTATATATGTTCTACAATAATATCAACAAATTAAAAATCGTTCTCCTTTTTTCAAAAACATTATTTTCTTATCTCAATACTGAACATATACAGTATATATATATTTATATAATACAAAAATACCATCATCACAAACTTTCAGGAAAACACTAAATATGAATATTAAACTGTGTGTGTGTGTTTCTGAAATATGATATATTAATTTTAGAAAACCTGGATAATTATGTAAAAATAGTTGTTGATTTTGTAACTTCGTTAATCAGAAGAAAAACAACATTTTAAAACGATGTCGAATTAGAAAAGTTTAAAAAAAAAACAGATTGCATTTAATTAAAAATCTTTCTACTCGAATGGGGGGAGGGGGCATTATTACATTACTAAAAATATACAGTAAGAAAAATAAACTTACCTGTATGTTTTAGAAAATTAGAAGTTAGATTTTTTACTTTGAAAATAAGTTGATTTTTTTTTTCTATATGTTCAATTAAATAATTAATAATTAAACATTGTTTTTTAATTTGAATAATTTCACATAAGTAATAAAATAAATGTATAGTAGTAATATATACTGTAATACAATTTAAAAAAAAAAGCACTTCAGTAAAGATTTTTTTTTCATTACGATGAAAAACTTCCGCGGAAGAATATAAAAACTTTTAAATTCAAATTTAGTTTCATTGTTGTTCTGTACATTTTAAAGTGAAAATATGCAGTTTTTTTCCTAGTGATATAAAACTTTTCTTTTTAGATACCGTATTTAGTCATCATTGTCATGAAAAAATCAAGAAAATCTTTGAGCTTGGAAATCAATGTGGATATTTTACATCACTGGGACCTACCAATTTTTTTCCCATAGACCCCCATTATAATTACGTATTCTGTCTACGATATTTTTGCATTCTGTCTACGATATTTTTGCTTAATGCTGAGTTTTGGAGGACCAATTGCCATCGCTAAGTGGGATAAAGGTGTATATTTTATTTTAAAAAATATTTACGTTATTTTATAAAATTTATTCAACATGTGATCACTAATTGCGCAGCAATAGAAATCCCAGACTGGCCCCCAAATATAACGGAATTACGAACAACGAAGGCGTTTTTCTTATTTTATTTATATATAATAATAAGTACTTTAATTCAAAAATCGTCCACCTTCCACTACCACAAGCAGAGAGAACATACAGACATAAACAAGTCTATATCTGTACTTGACCAAACCTGTAACTATATGGGTATAGCCCCAGATTATTTTCCTCAGTCAACTGTCTCTCGACTGCTGTAAGATTTACAGAGTTACAGTGCTTGTATATTTATAAATTTTAATGGGATCAAAATACTGCACCACCAGCTTCATGTGTTAATTCAGTACTCAAAATAAGTAATAATTATTTCCAAACCCTACGAATATGTTACTGTTTGGGGTGGCAAAGAACAAGATGAACAGATTTAAATCAATAAGAAATATTTATAACAATAGATTAAACAATAAAAAAAATACTTTAAAACATTTACACACAATAAAAACAGATTATGTGCTATAATGCTATGAGTAAAAACAAAATAAAAAGATCCTATAAATGATTGTACATTTATAATCGTCATTCCATGTCTTATATAAAAAAAGTTAAAGAATGTCTGTATCATTCAAAGTAAGAATTTGGCCATTGTCTAAATTAAAGGT
The DNA here is from genome assembly GCA_028023455.1 of Epiperipatus broadwayi. Taxonomy (NCBI): domain Eukaryota; kingdom Metazoa; phylum Onychophora; class Udeonychophora; order Euonychophora; family Peripatidae; genus Epiperipatus; species Epiperipatus broadwayi. Next base: position 2,891,774 of record JAQFVV010012524.1, read on the forward strand.
ATGTGGACATGTAAATATAAAATGTAGTATACATATTTTACCTAGTTTATTGAGTCTCTGAAGTAACTTGAAGTTTTGATGACTGCCACATGGAATTTGTCCACTTCTTTAGCAGGGAACGGTCACTCTTAGGTTAGATTTTGGTTGTGGGAAGTCCTCCGTATTTAGGACATCAAGGACAAGGCAAAATGAACCATCCAGCAGGTGCTATGTCAGCAGTTGTTACATGTAGATGGGAACCTTTAGAGCACGGGGAGCCTAAATCGGCCAGCCATCACAATGGCCCTTAGCCAGCCATTCTTGATGAGTCACTGATGTTAGAAATCATATCTTGTTCATTTAATGATCCATTCTTATGTTGGAGTCCTTCCACTATGTTTCTGAGTTTTCTTTTGTTTGTTTTCTTTCTTAAACTTTAAAAGATTCTTAAGTTTGCATTTCTCTCAACTATGGCTGCTTAATATGAGAGCAGTCTTTCCACCAACATCTCGACAAGAAGTCTCCAACTCTAATCCTTTTTTTAATTAAAAAATTCCACAATTCTTTATTCTTTCGATACTTTGTTTTAGCTTTTATTCCCACCTTTCTTTTCTTAATGTGCCTTCGGCCATTTACATAAATTTGCTTTTACACAATCTCGTAGCACTATGTACATTTATTTCTTATTTCATTTTTCTTTCTTTTACTTAAACAGATTTTTAATAAAATGTTTTTTATTTTATTTTGACAAGCATTAATTATTGCTGTCTTTATCATACTTCATACATACTCCATACATGCATTTTGTTTTATCGTCAAATGTGTACTTTTATGACCCAGATCGTTATCTTTCGATCATGTTTTAAATTTCTATTTTACTCTGATTTAAACCCTTCAACTTTACCTTGTCTTATACATCATATTTTAGTTCATCTTTCAGTTATATTTTTTTATCACTGTTAATTTTACTAATATGCAATTTCAATATTTCTAACTTTAACTATTGTTTATTTCTCAAAATCTTGACTTTGGAGGGTAAAAGATAAGAATCTTTTCGATTCTATTTCCCTCTCTCTTATTAATTAAAACATTCTTTCTTCATAAATTTAAATTCTTTTGGCTAATATTCCAAAACATCATATTATTTAAATGTTAAATATCTATATGTGTGATCACAGTATGTGCGATCATCACAATATATATATAAAATTGTTTGCTTTAAACTAATATTATATTATTCCTCTTGGTAACGAGTCGTTGTGTCTTGCATATATTTCTCATTTTATTTGTGAAAAATATATATTGGTCTGTTCCGATGTCTCCAATTGAATATACAATGCGTCAAAATATCAAATAAGTTATATGGAGCTCAAAGCATAAAAGGGAATTGAAGAAAGTTATAATTCTGAGAGTAAAAAACCTGAAACTTTTGATTTTATTACAAATTTTAGTGTTAATAATTCAGAGCCTTTCCCAAAATTCATGAACATAAAAATTAGTTTTAAATGTTATATTAGTCAGGTAGTTAATACGAATTTTTTCAAAGATAAGCCTGGTCACAAGTGTTCAGAATCATATTATTGTTATTTCTCAAGTGGAGAGAAAATTTTTAGAATTTATTTTGTGATTGCCAAGGCCAAAAGAATTAATATGCAAATAAAAATTATAAATAATATGTATAATTATAATATTTTAATGTTCTACTGTTTTTGTAACTTTTGTTAAATAATATTTTGTAGAAATATGAGTATGATAACAAAGCTGCCCCACACAAGATAATAATAACTTTTATTCTTAATCTTTTCTTATTTGGCGATCCTAGTACACATAATTTTAAAAAATCTTTTTGTTTTAACTTACAAATTTTATACATGGTATTGACAGGAGAGGTGCTAGAATTTAACTTGCACAAAAATACTTCTTACCTTTGTGGTAGCCCTTTATGCATATATATATATATAATCCATATTAATTTTCAGAATCATCAACGTAAAATTTTAAAATGTTAAAAGATAACTAACATTTCAGCAAAATAACACTTGCCTGCAAATGGGTCAAGAAATTATTCCATGGTCACTGCAAAAATTTAACTTTAATATGATTCTGTAACTTTGCAGGGATTATGAAATAACCTTTTGATCCAATTAAAGAAAAATATTATTTTATGAAATTGTCATCACTCTTTTAATATTTTAAAATTTTACTTGATTGATATCAAAAATTAACATTCATTTCTGAAAATCTTCATTTCAATATATATATAAACATACATTGCATAATTCTAGGTAATAGAGATGCAATTAATTTTAAATTATATCTGCTTGTATTTTACACACAGCCTCACGCGATATATATAGACAATCCTGATTTTGATGCGTATGCATCAAAAGTATACTTTATCTATTTAATTTGTATATGATATACTATTCAATTGACTAAACACTTTACTACTTTTACAATGCTTTATTATTTACCCTTTCCTGCACTTTACAGTTTCGATAGCCCCAGCAATCTTCTTCAGAATGTTATATAACATTCTGAAGAAGATTGCTGGGGCTATCGAAACTGTAAACTGCAGGAAAGGGTGGATAATAAAGCATTGTAAAAGTATTAAAGTGTTTGGTCAATTGAATATTATATTATATACATATGGCAATACAATAGGAAACAGTGATTATTATACTGCTTGAAAAAGATATAGGAATACTGAAAGTAGAGTTGGGGAGTTGAGATTAGGAGATATAGCATTCTGAAGAAGATTGCTGGGACAATCAAAACTTTAAATTGCAAGAAAGGGTGGATAAGAAAGCATTGTAAAAGTAGTAAAGTGTTTGGTCAATTGAATATTATATGATATACCTATGGCAATACTATAGGAAACAGTGGTTATTATACTTCTATTTAATTTGCTTTGTTTTTTGTTATAGTGTTTTTCATATTACTAATAATGGCAGAGTATTAAAGTATTATATATTATAACAATATTATTTTTACCAAAGCACAAATCTTGGCACATCAAAATTCAGTAGTTCACCTTAACTATAACAAACATTGCGATGCTAATGATCAAAATGATATTACCACAATGAAGATTAAATTCTTCATAATTAATCTTTTTTTTTATTTTATTTCTTTTTTAGATCCAATTTAAATTAATCATAGATTTCACTTTTATTATAGAAAGAACATTTCTGGATGAATTATTATCTGGGATCATCATCATTTCAAGGTAATTTTATTATTCCAGAAAATCCCCAGGGGATTGCATGACTTCTCGGATTTTGTAATATATTAAAGATATGTGTTTGGAATGAGTTCAAACAGTAAAATAACTAAATTTGATGACAATATAATTTATTTATACTAATTATTAAAAAATAAAATGATGAAATTGTTGCTTGAATATTCACAATAACCATAAAATTATAAAATAATTAAAATACAAATATTAAAATTAACAAATACAGTAGTCATAATTATGATAGAATGACAGCCTGTTAAGCTAAATTGCGCAGACGCTGTGAGAATGTTGTTAATAAATAAATACCTTCGAACAACCACATGATATAGTATTTATATAAGAGTAAAAGGATATTAAATTTGAATGTAACTCTGAATAGACATAAATACATACTAATATTAATTCTATAGCTTTATAATATGCAAATATAAAAGCAAGATCTTACCAATATAATGAAATGTTTTAACTATTGCTTTTGTTGATGTTGTAAGCTTATATTCTCTATCCTCCATACACATCCTTGATAATAGTTTTTATAAATTCAGTCTTTATTTTAATTAACCTCTTTGGGTATCAATGATGGTAAAAAATGGAAATGAGTTCCACTTTAGGCAAATGTACAGCAGGTCTTACTGCAGAGTTCTTTTTTTTTATGGCTTAGTTATCTTCTTGTAAACAGGCAAAATATCCTATGCACACAATCAATGTTAATATCTGGAAAAACCTGCATCATTTCAGGTCTCTGGCTGCAGTGCCTTCGATTATTTAGCCACACATTATGACTATTCTTCTTCTAGCAAAATTTGTCATAATTGATGAGTTGGATGTAGTATTTAAAAGTACTTTTATATTTAGCAATGTAAATCTATTTGAAGCTATTCTGTAAAAAATATTTTAACTATGGTTTTCCTTTTCCACAGCTACTGCACCAGGCTTAATCTTTGGTTTGTTTATAGACTCGTTTTTTTTTTTTTTTTACTTTCTTGCTGGTAACAACTATTCCTTTTCTCTGTCAACAGTTTCTATTCTTTTTGGAATCAATCTGCGCTGACATAATTCTGATTCAAACCAAAAAACTACCATTGTTTTTTCGATTTATTTATACTTTTTACCTCAAAGCAAAGATATCTTATCCCATCATCCCAAGTCATTGATAAACATGTTTATTGCAATGACAGATAATTAACTGTGTATTAATTTTTATACTAGAATAGTTTTACAAAACATCTTCTAAATCTCTGTCTTCATAGATAATTTTTATATTAGAATATTTTTACAAAAAATCTATTATGGTAATGAGTGAAAAAAGGGCAAAAAAAAGATCAAACTTTAAAAGTCATTCATATCAAGCGTTAGTGGCCTAGCGGCTAGCATAGCTACCTTCTAAGCAGCCGGTTCGGGTTCGCTTCCCGGTCAATGCTTTGACATATATATATATAACTTTAAAATTCATACTTAAAAAACTTTAAAATCCATACTGTAGTTTTAATTTTAATTCTTTATAATTTTTAATAAAATATTTGAATTTGCCATTAAATTTTTACGACAAAAAAAAAAAATATTTAAGCCTTTTTCAGAAAACAAATCTGAAAGATCATAAAATACAATACATTTTATCTTTTTTTTAAAAAAAAAAAAATACTCATTTTATTTACCTATATAAAACTTAAATAAATTAACTATTTTCTCTTTCTTATTCTTTATGACATGAGGTATAATTTTGCTATTTTTCATTTTACATATTTCATTTCTTTACAAAATATTTTATTACTTTATTAAATCTATAAATTATTTTTCTTTTAAATCAATCAATATAACTATATGCTACATGTATATATCTACTCAGTGCAGCTTGCGCACGTTTAGCAAGCTATAAAATTTACAAATAAATTTATTATAGTATTTTACTAAATTGTCTTTATATAGGGAGTTTGAACTCAGACTTTCACACTAATCTCAACTCTCCATGCCATCTCATATTGCTGACCCACCTGATCACACACATGTTGAAAAGATAAATAATCAACAATAAAAGTATTTCATGCTAAACCAGCAATCATCAGTTAGTCCAGATTACCATCTCCACACATATATACAACCAGTGCTCAACTTTATATTAAGACAGCCCATTTTCATACTTTAATGGACAGGCTTTAAGCTATTCCAACCCACAACTCTTCAATCGTCAATGATTGTATATACAAAGGCAAAACTCTCCATACAGTAGTGCCACCCTATGCCAACCAGAGTAATCAATGGATGCCAGAAGGCTTGTGCATAAAATCCCTATCCAGTGCCTACTCATCCAATATCCCCAGACTAGTTTCTGCCTGTGGCCATCATCAGTGAGAAGCCTTGGATCTGAGAGCATTGCACCTAGATCTTAGGATCCAAAGCAACCCTCCAGCAGCCACCTTTTAACTCTACTTTACTACAAAACTATGAGAATGAAATTGAAAACACAATAATATTTTCAGTCTAAGCTCAATAGCTTATATAGTCATATGGGTTTGAACTAGATTCAGCACCCATACATTTTGGTGTCTTTGGCTCTTAAACAACCATAGCCACCACTATCCTATTAGGCAGGATTGGTGTTAAACCACTAAACATCACATGATCACCATCTCTTATACTAGCACATAATTGTTGTAAAGAAAGGCACTACTGTATGGAGAGTTTTGCCTTTGTTTACAACAATTATGTGCTAGTATAAGAGATGGTGATCATGTGATTGTATATATGTGTGCAGATAGTAATCTAGACCAACTGATGATTGTGGTTTAGCATGAAATACATATATTGGTGATTATTTTTCTTTTCAACATGTGTGTGATCAGGTGGGTCAATAATATGAGACAGCATGGAAAGTTGAGGGTCATGTGAAAGTCTGAGTTCCAATCCCTTATATATTACATCATATGTGCAAGTGTGTGTAAGACTGTACAGTGTATTAAATTAAATTGTCTTTAGTAATTTGATAGCAATGCAGTTTTATAATATAAATAATTTTAATTGCAACTGATTTAAAATCATAAAATAATTCTATTTGCAATCATTAGTTTTGTTGCAATACTCTTATCATGATTAAAGTTTTGGAACCTCGAGATATGAGCTCATGATATTGTCAAGTTTTGAAGAGTATTTATCTCAATATAACAATAATGATTATAAAATCATTAACTATCACAATATCACTATTCCCTATGCTTACACAAACTGTTTTAGCAGAGGCAAGCTAGAAACTAATCTGGGGATATTGGATGAGTAAGAAATAGATAGGGTTTTATGTACAAACTTCTTGCATCAATTGATCACTCTGGCTGGCACTGGGTGGCACTATTATATGGAAAGTTTTGTCTCATATCAATTTTAATTTTCTTATGTTTAGTAAAGAGTGTGCAATGGGCTGATTCTATTCTTTAATAGTATTATGGCTATGTTTTGTTTTGGCTTTAACAGCAACATATTTTGAAAACATATTGATTTGATTTTTTAATTCTTAACTATAGTCTATTCTTCTAATAAATAAATAAATAAATAAGAAAGTAGGTATATTAATACATTAAACAGAGTAATTATATTAGAAAGTATTACTAGCTGAGACTATATTTGATATACTACCCAAGATTCATTGCAATTATATCAGAATTAAAAAAAAACATTATTTAACAACTAAAATTTCAGAATATGTTAAGTTTTACACTACAAAATCTTTTATTCAAAATATATCAGAATTTTATTTTCCTCATGTGTCATAGCATCAGCTGGGAAGTGAACCCAACAACTGCTTGTAAAGCAGTTGCCGCTGACCTCTCGACCATCAATGCTTGACAAAACATATCAGAATTAACAATGAACCAGGCTTTCTTAATTTTTCTTTTTCTATCACTGAATTGTTACATGCAATGTTAATTTTTTGAATATAATTTAAAACTTAGAATAGATCTCATAGTAAGGGAACATGGAATTATGTTGAGCATTAGATATTTCATATTAATAAATAATGCTACATAAAATGTGAAGACAAACTAGTTATAGTTTCAACATAACAAATGGCAACTAACAATATAATAGACTATTTGACTTTTATCAGACTGATATATTTTATCCTTATTATGATTTCTCAATCTTTTTAAAGATTGTGGAACCTAGCCTAAATCCAATATTAAAATTTTTGGAAATAATTCTTAATAAATATTTTTTTGTGTGGAATCAATGAAAATATACTGTTATAAAATAATATTCTGTTTATACAAGCTGTACTTGGAAGAAATAATAGGATGGATATATTATTAAATATAGTAATCATTTTAATTGTTTTGTATCACTATTCAAAAGATGAGGAAAACACTCTCTCCATATGTGTTAATATGTTGGACTTTAGAAAAATTTAATTTTATTTAAATATTTGAAATACATTCAACTGTTAGTAATACTACACAGGAATTTGTATGGACAGTGTTTTGAGTGATATTATTCTCCCTTCTTCTTCGGGTGTACCTGACCAGTGACAATACTAGTAGGGGAATCAAACCTGAACCCTTAGATTCTTGAGTATTGAATTTTAAGTCAACAGTTTAACCAAATGAGTGAATAGAGTCATAGGTCACAGTTTAACCAAATGAGTGAATAGAGTCATGAGTCAGATCAGCAATACCCAAAAGAGAGAGAATAATACCTCTTGAAATATTGTGCATATACTAACCTACGACCTATTACTAACACTTGAATGTATTTCGAATATTTATATAAAGTTAATTTTTTCTAAATACATTCAATACTTATATTAGATTATGGAATTAGTACAACATACAAATACAACTAAAATACCATCATCACAAACCTCAGGAAAACACACTTTATATATGTTCAAAATATCATCATTATACAAATAAGCTAATGTTTATTTTAATATGATTATTATATTGTTTTGGGATTCACATTTTATTATCAAATTATTGTTAATAGTATTGGGTTCGAAGAACAAAGTGTATATGTTTAAGTTATTTAAAGCTGACATCACTTTAATCTTGGAACAATTAGTGCCTAAAAATCATACTCATCTTCTTATTATAACATAACATAATATATATATTATATATATTGTAACGGGATAGCGTTACATAGGGTTTAAATCTAAGAAAATATATGTATTATAACGAGACAAGTCGATGTAAACAAACACACACACACTCAAGCGATACAAAAGACTCGTAGCATTATATTTGTAACCTTTAATAGTTTTCTTCCCATTTATAAACTACATTTATAAAATACAGATAATAATTGTCTAATTAAATAGTTAAGGCTTTCACATAAAATTAATAATAGAACATTCTCTAAAATAATATAATAAAGGAAAATATAATATGCTCTAATAAATATTCAAAGTTAATTTCCATTTGTATACGCCACGGGATATTTAAAATGTTATTTTTAAATTATAATTTTAGCAAAGGTAAAACTCATAGAAAAGATTTGAGAAAAGATTAAATGCTCGACTTCTAAAATTAATGTAGATTGTATTGTTCTTGTAAAAACACGCACACGCATGCACTCAAAGTGTGAATGAATAAGGTTTGTTAACTGAGATTGCAACATGAGATTGCCGAGACCAAAATTTGCCTTAAGCACAAAGGATTGAGTGAACATTACGTCAAACACGGACCTGAACGACAACTCTTAAAATATGGAACTCTGGGGGGAGATTGGATCCTAAGATAAGGATCACCTCTTATAAATATCAAACGAAATCTATTCAAAGGCTTCTTTTTTATTATTACTATCGTTCTTACTTTTATTATTATTGCTGTTGTTGTGTTTTTTTTGGTTGCTGTTATCATTGTTGATATCGTTGCTGAAAGAGTTCCTCACTTAATGTGTTTAGTTAATATAGCGTGACATAGAATAATATTCTTCCAGTTCGCCGTATCCAAATCCAAGATGATCATTATGAAATTAATACTGAGAGCGTCGATTGTCATGAGGGGCTAGAAAACCCTTCAGTGATTGATCGACGCTCCGCCACCGAATATCTCCGAAGCTATGGAAATTCAATAACATCTCCACGTGAAATTAATGCTCCAACCTAATAATTATGTTCCGAGAAATACCAACATCGTCCAGACCATGCTATGCTCACTTTAAATAAACAAATCACTTCATCATGAAAGCCATCTCCCACGTTCAAATCCTCGTTTCACTCGAAGCAGCGGAAGTCAAAATCAAATCCTAGGTAAATAGTTTATTTTATATTATGTTTCATTCACTCAATTCGTAAACTCTTAAAGGCAATCTCATAGTTAACTAACTCACACTTGCGTAAATAAATTATAAAATTTGCTGTAACATTTAATCTATTATTGCAATCTATTGTAATCGTAGGACTTTCAAAACATGAACTTTGAACTTAAGTAAAATCTAATAAACCATAATCCGTATTCTCAAAATGTAAAAAGGAAACTTGTATTTATCATTCATACTTTATTATGTTTAATATGTTTCTCTGCGAGCGTGAATGTGTGTGTGCGAATAAAATTCAAATTAATATTTATATTCAATAAATTCGTTCAGTATATAAACAAGTCGAGCATTTCTCAAGTCTTTTCATACAATTAAAGTCTTATATCATTTACTCTTGATCGTTCATAAATTTATCGTTAAATTATATTTATTTAGATTTAGATTTATTTTCAATAATATGCCAACATCGTGCCGTAAGTCACGATGTTTATTTATTTTCCCTTAGTTAAGATAGACTTAAGAATTGGGCGGGTCTATGATAAATATATAAACAAATGTCAAACAATTATATTGAGTATAGCATATAGGGGGGATGATCTTATAAGCCTAATTGTTCGGGGCATAAACGAACCGTCGTATTGGTCACAAACAACCAATAATCAAATCTAGTGCTAGGATCAATCAGTTAGCAAACTAAAACTTCTTTCCCATTAGTGAACTGTGCGTCTTTTCCGTAAGGAGTTGTCTTTAAAAACAATCATATAACGGCCTTGAGTAACCTTATTGGTCCATGCTGGGAGTTTGAGCTGGTGGGCGGGATTAGACTTCGAAATCGTTTTGGTGTGACGTAAGGTGATGCGAGTAATTAAATTCCACTTAAATAATCGTATCTGGCGCCCCCTTGTGTGGATAGTGAATAACTATCGATATAAGTAAATAAATAAAGCTTTACGCTATGTCATGTTTATTTCGAAGCCCGTAATCTCTGTTAGGATGAGTGGACCCTTACAATATATATATATATATCATTGCTTTATGTACATCTTAAGTAATATGTGTGTAGAGGTTTGCCTTGCAATAATATTGCGGTTAGAGTGCGTAGTTTTTCCATGCAGTAGCGTGGGAAAACAGCGCCGCGTAGTGGGCTAGAGCCTTGGTTGTTGCTTGGTAGCGGATGACGTTAGCTTAATGGGCTTACGCATGGCAACCAGTGCTACCAAGCAGGCACTAGTGCTGGCAGCTACTTGGCATAAGGTTCCTGTGCGTACGCATGGTGAACAGCGCCATCTAGCGGCTGGAACTTGCGTCATCTGCTTTTGGGCCCCTACTCTGAATATTTCTGCTACTTTTGCAGAAATGATGTCTCTAGCAGTGGCAGGACACTATTTAGGCCAGAACCATGCTTTAAAATGGGTGCATTAGTGATTTTATTTTTCTAAATAGAATGATCAATTTATGTGTTAGGCAAAAATCAATAACAACAAATTACTTGATATCATAGTGCCAATATTATTATTCTTATTCCATAATCTGCAATTCCTATCAACACATGCATTAAAATCATAAAAAAAAACAATTTTTATTAATATTAAAGTAATAATATTATTAAATAAGGAATAAACGTTTTATTATTTTGAACTTTGTGAATTTAATATTGGAATATTAAAAAAAAAAACATAAAATGAACACATATAAAAATACTTCATATTATTAGTTATTTTATTGATACATTTAAAAATTTGAAGACTGAAGAATGTCAAGTTAAATATTTCAATAAATCCAATATTATGCAGTTTCTATTATTAGAATAAGTACTCTTTCAATATACATTATAACCATGTACTAGATTAAACAAACTTCCTTCCTGGGTAAAACAAGATTGACTTAGAATGTTCTATTAAAATATTTGTTATCTTTTGGAAATAAACATTATATACGGAATGTAAAAATGTGTTTTTTATAACTTTTGTATTATTTGATAAATGTTTATTTACATAGCCTTCTTTAGTAGTCATTTATTAAAAACTATGGTCATTCTAATTTCAGAAAAAAACCCACAAATAGATACAAAAACAAAAAAGTCAGAAAATATGCAAGAAAGAAAAGATTAGAGTCAGAATTGGTGTGAGATCACATAATGAGAATAGTATTACAAAAAAATCAAGTCAGATGTCACATGACTTAATTTTATAAGTTTGTATTTACAAATGTTATATGTAAAGCTTACAAAATAAGATCTTAACAAGCTTTGAGAATATCCCCAACCCCAGATCAGTTTCTGCTACTGGCATCATCAGTGAGGTGCTAGGATATTTAAGCATTAGATTAAAAATACCAGGACAAACCCAGCGTTTTATCTAATGTATAATTATTAAGTAGAAAATCTGAATTTTTCAGACATCCACATGTCTTCCAATCTAGCTATCTAACTTAAATAGCCATATGGGACTGAACCAAGTTCAGACACACCGTATATTAATAGCTTTAGCAATATAGAATTGCCAAAGCCTTAATAGCAAAAAAAAAAAAAAAATCAAGTCAGATATCACGTCTTAATTTAATAAGCTTGTATTTACAAATGTTATATATATAGCTTGCAAAATAAGCTCTTAATAAGCTTTGAAAATATCCCCAGATTGGTTTCTGATACTGGCATCATCAGTGAGGTGAGAATAATTGATTTAGCAACATCATGTACTCAATCAATAGATATGGCAGATTTGCAAACTGACTAATAAACAATTCAAAACAAAACAAAACTCTCCATGTAATAGTGCCATCTTGTGCTAACAAGAGCAATCAATGGATGCCAGAAGGCTTGTGCATGAAATTCCTATCTAGTGCCTACTCATCCATTATCCCCAGACTAGTTTCTGGCTTGTGGCTTTCATCAGTGAGGAGCCTTGGATCTGAGAGCACTGCACCTAGATCTTAGGATCTAATGCAACCCTCCAGCACCCACCTTTTAACTTTATTTAACTACAAAACCATGAGAATAAAATTGAAAACACAATTAATATTTTCAATCCAAGCTCAATAGCTTATATAGTCATATGGGTCTGAACTCAATTCAGCACCCATACATTTTGGTGTCTTTGGCTCTTTAACAACCATAGCCACCACTAATGTAAATTTTTTCATATATTATCTGTAAAATAGTTAGGCAAATCATATTTCCTAACACATATTAGAAAATTGTAGCAGTTTCTTCACTTGGGAAAAGTTACTAATAATTTAGTATTCTTAAAGAATAGTAAGTGGATACATCCACAGAATACAGAAATATTATCCAGTCAAAACTATTATAGTTTAAGTGAAAACTTAAAAAAAATGCAGAAGTCAATCATAACATTAGAAATGTGTTGTAAAATAATAATCATGCTAATACATTATTATATAAAACAGTTGTTCAATTATAATCATAGTAATACATCACAACATAAAGCAATTTACCAAGTAACAGTGATAACTATACAGCCATATTTCCAAATCTTCCTTTTAAGAGTTTACCAACAAATATGGCAAAATGAAATTTGAATGTTTATTCCAAAAATATGTAAAGGTATAATTACTAAATTATCATACAAAAATGACAAGACAATAACTGTTAGTGATACTGAGAATTTCAAAAAACCACTGTCTAATATTGGGCATTCAGATCTTGTGAAAGTCCATATAAGGTGACATTCACACATTTCATGCAACTACTTAGTGTCATTGCTATGACAACTACATATTTTGCCATCATTACCATTACTTAAGCCCTAATTTTTACCACTTAAATGAATACTGTTCAAAAAATATGGATTATTCGGATATTACGATTTAAAACACTTTTAGATTACCGTTTCAAATTCTTTTAAATCTGGAAGTAGGAAAGAACTGTCATTTCAAAAGTATGAACATTTGATAAAGTAAAACTTTTACTCAAACCCATTATTAATTGTGTTGCCTTAGGAAAGATTTGTCATTAATTGATTTCCCATTTTTCTAAATGTTTCTACATTGAATATTTAACCATTTATTCTGATTTTGGGTTACTTTTCAACAATTTCAGAGTTATATTTCATGTATCTTATAACTGTGTAAATATAAACACTTTCTAATTATTTCTATGTGATTTCACAGCATATATTAAGTGTTAATGTTATTTTTTTCTCAACACACATTGGTGTACAACTTTTTTTTAAGCTTCTCTTTATCAACAGATGTATTACATATCTATAAGATTTTCTCCTTTATCTGCATACTCATATTCCATCTTAAGACTTCCTCTTGCTTTTCATCCCTTCATCATGTCATTCAGAAACAATATACATCATTTAAAATGCTTCCACAAGTGATCAACAATATTATTACTTCTTTCAACTATGATTTTTAAAATAGTTCTGTCTTGATACCTTCATTAGGTAACACCAACTGCACACTTCAAAAGCCCTTAATTTGTCTATTGTATATCCAAGCAAAATAGTCTCCAACATACAGATGCAAAACAGGCTCATCTACAACTGGGAAGCTTATAAATATTTAGGAATTTTTCTACTGACAAAATAATGTGTGAATTTACCCTTTCCTATTTATCACTCTCGGCAGATGAAATATAGTTCCAGAAAATTTAATCTGGTGCAATCTAAACACATCTAGATTTCAACGTTTTCATTATATAATGAGACAAATATCTGACAAGTACCTACCTACATCCCAAAATCTTAAACTCAAAATAACTCTGAATGTATCCACACCCACTACAAAATTAGCCTTCTCTATCGATTTCTTCTACTCTTTTTTTCCTTCTTTGTCACTCTTGTTTTTTTGAAGTGTTTAAACACTTTTAGTACATTTAATAATTACCTGGATCCCAACATTTACGTTATATCAATTCAAACATCTTTGGAATACCAGACAACACAATACAATCTTATGCTAATAAGTGTGAAAATTTTCATATCCAACTACCTGTCTTTTATTTTTTCCTCTTTTATTTTTTCTGTTACTCCTGATTTCTAGAAAGTTAATAGTAACTTCAATCTTTTAGTTGGTTTGTTTAAATCTTCTTAAATGTTTTTTTTTTTTTACTTTCAACATTCATCATATATTTCATATTTTGGGAAAATATGTACTTCATTTCATAATTTATTCTATATTTTGTAATTACTCGACATCTTTTCCAATAATTATTTATTTTCAACAAATCCATGGCCATAGTCAAACATTACTTTTCTTCAGGCCTTTCATTAGTGGTGACAGCATTCAGAATTATCTGAAAAGGTTGTCTCTCATGTGATAATCTTTTCCAATTGAAATGAATCTTCTTTTCTTTTTTTTGTTGGTATTTTTCTATCCTAGTCCTAGTACTTGGATATAGTGATTCCTTAGATGAACTGTTGGAGATAATCAGTTGTCTTAGACTTAGGTTACTATTTGATCATTGTATAATTTTTCATCTTCTGTTCATTGTGTTTTTTCTTTTATAGGTGTTATAATGTATATATATATAATAAAATATCCATTAATTGAAAACTATTGTAATAACCATAAAAATAATAAATATAATGGTAATTAACTATTATATACAATCTTTCAATGTGCAGAAGTGCTTTCAGTTAATTTCTTAACCCTCCTCAACTGCTGTTAAATTCAAAATACATAATGGAAGCAAACATTATCAACTCAAATCCAATGAATCCCAAATTTTAATATTAGCAGCTTGTCTATTAATCATATTCATTTTATCTCTTTTTCTTTATTATACGGTATATAAATATATATCTGTTTTTCTTTTATTATGATTTTTCTTTTCATTAAGAATCTTAACACTTTCAATATCTTACTTAAATTTATATTTATATATCCTTTCATGATCCAAAAAAAACTGAAGCAGTCATTAAATCAGTGTTATTTTTCACATGCTTGTATAACAACAGTTCATACTCCTTTAATTTTTTTCAATACTGCACCTCGCTTCACTTATATATGTATATACACTCATAAAAATTTGATACACAACATTACTTTTCTGCTTGACATGAATTATTTACTAACTTATTAACATTATTTGTAACATAAAATAAAAGATTAAACACATCCTTATATATATCCTTAAAAATTTTTACTTGAACACTTTTGAAATATATGGAATAGATATCAATTTTTTATTATCAATCTTCAATTCCATTAAATCATTATATCACTTTTTATATTGGCATAAAGAATAGATTTCCAATACTTTATGCCAATTTAAAAAGTGATATAATGATTTAAAAAAATTGAACATTGATAATAAAAAATGGATATCTATTCCATATATTTCAAATGCTCAAGTAAAATTTTTTAAGGATGTATGTATGGGTGTGTTTAATGTTTTATTTTGTGTTACAAATAACATTAATAAGTTAATGAATAATTCTAAAATATGTCATACCTGTCAAGAAGAAAAGTAATATTGTGTATCAAATTTTTAGTTGATGTATGTTATCATATATAGGTGAATCGAGGTGCGGTATTGAAAAAATATTAAAAGAGCATGAATTATCCTACAAACACGTGAAAATAAAAATAGTAATGATTTAATGATTGCTCCAGCTTTCTTGGATCATAAAAGTATATATAAATGTAAATTTAAGTTTGATATTGAAAATATTAAGATTCTTCATAAAGAGAACAACCATAATAAAAAAAAAAATTAAGGAGTAACTTTAAAATTCAGGATTCATGGGATATGAGTTGATTACATTTGCTTCTGTTATGTTTTTTGAATTTAACTAAAATATAGGATTCATGGAATATGAGTTGATTATATTTGCTTTTGTTAAGTTTTTTGAATTTAACAGCAATTGAGGAGAGTTAAAGAATTAACCAAAAATACTTCTGCAGATTGAAAGACTGTTTATATTAGTTAATTACTGTTATATTTATTATTTTTATATATAACACTTTTAATATGAGTTTCAAAGATTTCTGACACTTTTTTCATATCTTCATATCATGTAAATCATTGTTAATGGATTAACATTTTTCATAATTTTCTCCTCTTTTATCTACATTTTTAATCCTTTAATTGCAGATTCTAATCTGTAAATTTATACATTCTTAGGCAACAATAAGCAAATTTTATAAAAATCCTTAAATAATGCTCTCTTACTTTTAGTCTTACTATAAAATTAACTTCTACTTTAAATGTCAGTGTTGCATCAAACAGAACATTTTTCGCTTTCTCATTTACTACAGCTTTTTCCAATCCTTCCTCTTCAAGTTCTTAAATTTTATCCTCTCACTTCATATTTACTTTCATCTACATGATTTACCACATTTTCAAATTTAAAATCGTTTATTACCACTTCCATCAAAATTCCTTTCACCATCAATCTTTGGGTTTATGTAATATTTTTATTCCCTCATCACAGATTTTTGTGATTTCTATTCTATCAACTGCAAGTTCTTCAAATAAGTTCAGATTTTTATTGGTCTCATACACTACAATCCTGCATTCAGGATGTGACACTGCAATTATTTAATTCTTTTCAGACTCACTGACAATGTTTACATTATGTTTAAAGTCTTCTGTAACATTTATATTAATTTTAGTCTTTTCCATGATTTTTTATGTCAGTATCAAATTTTAGACTCATACACAAAGTATGTTCCTAGTTTACATTTTCCTGGAGTGTTTCTATAATTTTACTGCATCATTAATATTTTTTTCTATCTCTCTTATTAATATTTCTGGACACATTTTATTCACTCTTTCATATATCTCATACATCCACCCTTCTAGTTCTCCAAATGATGTTTTTATTTTTGCTTATTTTAATTTTTTTATGATATATTCCTACAATATTTTTGATGTATTAATGCAATTCTCAAATGCAACTAGCTTTGTGTAAGTCTTTCTTATCAAATCTTTTTTGCCCAATATCTTCCCTTATTGATCTGCTCATTTTATTATGCATATATCTTTTTATATTTTTCCTAATATCGTTTTATTATCCATTCTGTATTGTGTATACCTATATGTGTATGATTTATCTCCTCCCCTAATTTCTGATATATCTTAAAACTTTTTTCTTTCAGGATATTTAAATGTAATAATATTGTGGCTTGCATTGGATTAATAAATATAATTGTGCAGATTAAGGAGAGCCAACAAATATAATCAAATGTCCCTTCCCCTTATAGATCTTTATAAGACTAATATGATAACAAGACTAGCACCATCTATAGTTTTAAATACAAGTATATTTTATATAACTGGTATCTAGATGTAATATAGGGGATTTGAACACAGACCTTCAAGATCCCTTTAGTCATCCTATCTCATACAAACAATACTCATAATCACACCATATGAAAATGATAAATGTTTTTCAATATATGTATTTTGTGCTGAATTAGCCCTCAACAGTTGATTCAGATCATCATCTCATACATACATATATAATCAGTGCTCAGTTTATACTAAGATAGAAAATCTTTAAACTGAAGCCCATCTTCCAATTCTTCAGCCATTTAAACCCTTGAAAATCTTATGATGGAATGCCCAAATGCCTTTGTTAATGTCAATATTATTGTCATGCCCATGTTGACTTTGAGTCACTCTGACCCCTCATGTGTAAGGCTTTGTCCATTTAAACACCCAGAAGAGGGATGGGCAGGGTAGTACATCTAGACATCAGGTATTTAAAATATACTTGTATTTAAAATATTATAAATGTAATCTGTAACCTATTCACCCCTCTTCTATGTATTTAAATGGACAAAGTCTTATACATAATGGGTCAGAGTGACTCAAAGTCAACATGGACATAACAAAAATAATGACATTAACAAGGAATTTTGTGGGCATTCCATCATAAGATTTTCAATTATATGGATGGCTGAAGATTGGAGTAGATTGAAACCTGTCCATTAAAGTGTGAAGATTTGCTATCTTAATATAAACTGATCAATAATTACATATATATGCAAGAGGTGGTAATCTAGACAAACTGATGAGCACTGGTTCAGCACAAACTCCATATATTGGAGATCATTTATCTTTTTCACATGTGTGTGATCATGTGTATTGGTGGAATGAGATAGAGTTGATGGCTGAAAGAGCTTGGAAGTCTGTGTTCAAATCCACTATATGACATCACTGATAATCTAAATTATAGAATTGTAATCAGAACACTTTTCCCCCAAGAATCTGAATATAACTTGAATAGTGTATAGCATTAGGGTATTATGGAATATTAAAAAAAACATTACTTTGTAACAAACAATTTAATAGACATATGGGGTACAAAAATGACATTTTTATCTTATGAAAAAAATGAAAGGTATAGTTATTCAAATGTTAAAGTTAAAACATATAGTTGTATAAATATTAATCTAAAATGATAAAACAATAACATATTTAATACAATAAATAATAATAATTATAATGATTTGAAATATAAGAAAAATTAGTGATAAAAAAAAACTAAAATAAAAAATAAAATCAGGATTAATGAAGATTTTAGACGTTTTATTCTATTCCTTCTTGGATTTGTGTAGGGATATTTAATTTTTGTAGACAAGTTTAAACTTTGGATAGATCAAGGTGTTTTGGATTGAATATACTGCATTATCAAATTTGATATCACCCTAAAGCTTATGAATTATATCTTCTCCCTCTTTTTGGCTGCTTCAGATAATAATTATCTTTTATTATATTTTCATATTTATGTTTCGAGTTTTAGATGTTTATTATTTGGTTGGTTTTGTTATAAGAAAGATAGGCATGTTCAAAGTAACTGGATACACATTTTGTAAGATCAGAAAGTCTAATACATATCATACCATTTACAACTTTCTTAAACACTTTATCAATACTCTTTTTTTATATCAAAACTAACAGTTTCAACTGTTCTGCAGTCATCATCAGAGCTATAATATTCAAATATATAATTATATAATTAATACATTTATGCACATATTCATATATATATATATATATAATTAAATACACAAAATAAACAAAATAAAACATACATTTTAACCTGACCATTATAAATAATCATTCCCTATTTTATTACTTTACTCTTAAATAATTCTATCCATGTTTATTTTATACTACTTATTTTATTTTTTTTAAAAAAATTATTTATTATAATTTTATCAATTAACTTTTTCCATATTACAAATTACTTTTTTACATTACAAAAATTACCTACCTCTTTACAAATCCTACTTCTAAAAACCCAACTGACAAATTTTTCAAAATTTGTATATTTCTTTATAATAAATATTTTTTAAAAAAATAAAATAAGGTAATATAAAATAAATGTGGATATAATTATTTAAGAGTAAAGTAATAAAATAGGAAATAATTATTTATAATGGTCAGGTTAAAATGTATGTTTTATTTTGTTTATTTTGTGTATTTAATTATGTATTAATTATATAATTATGCATTTGAATATTGTAGCTCTGATGATGACTGCAAGACAGTCGAAACTATTAGAATAAAGTTTTGATATTAAAAATAGTAGTGATAAAGTGTTTAAGAAAGTTGTAAAAGATTTATGTAAAAGTAGAAATCAATATATAGGAAAAGGAAGGAGAATAAGAAAAAGGCTAAATATTAACTGGATTGGTCTCAACTGCTAAACTCTGAAAAATTAGCTATTTATTTCTAAGATATCTGCAGAATATTGAGGTATTTTCATATTGCATTGGTACATAACTTTGCCTTTTGGGTAAATTATCAGGATCTTCTACATGATAGCTGATATCTCATGAACTGTTGGAAAAGACCTTTTTGCCTGATGAATTTTCTTCAATATATGGTCTTTGTAGATTTTGACATACAAATCTAAAGTGGTGGAATTCCAATAATTTCAAAAGAATTTAAAGCAGTTTAAAATGATTTTTTATTTTATGACTTAATGAAACCAAATCTTAAAACCATTATTAAGTAGGAGTTCTCGTTCTTCTTATTATCTACTTATATTTTTCTTTTTTTTAATCTTTACAAATTCTTTATAACATCCCAAAGATAATTTGTTATCAATTTTAATCCATTTTTAAATAAAAAGCTTAAAGAATATAGTTTGAATCAAAAGGCATTCTTTTTAAATGATTACAATCCATTTTTAATTTATAAACTTTCTAACATCAATACAAATATTATTAATTTCTAATAACTAACAGTAATTAATTCTAAACATTTTTTTTTTCAAATCTAGTTATTCATAGTATGTATTTTGTTAGTTTTTGGATAAGGAAGTGCTCATTCATGTTTTTAATTAAAATTTTATTGATAGGCACTATCCAATCTATCACAATATATAAATATGAGTCAAATTGGAAAAGAATAAATATCTTTATGCTGTTCTTTCATAAAATAATAATCAGACAATAATAAATTCTTACAACAGCTATATAAATATCAATTTTTTTATATACATAAAAAGTCTTTTTCAACACCTGATTTGATGCCCTTTTCAAATGTTAATAATCTATTACTTTAACAAATTATTACAGACATAAAACCATGTAGTGTTCAATAATGAAATTAAAACAACCATTACCAATATAAATCATTAAAATAAATCAAAACCTACATATAAATCCTGTAATTACAAAATAATTGACTATATCATAACAATATAATAAATAAAATAAATTACATTTTTTTTTTTTTACAATTATATATATGCCAGTTTATATAATTTTCCATTCATTTTTAATTAACCAGTTATTAACTTAATTTATAGAAGTCTTGTAAATATTCATACAATTATACAAGACTTCTATAAATTTGGTTAATAACTGGTTACTTAAAAATGAATGGAAAATTATATAAATTGACATATATATATAATTGTAAAGAAAAAATGCATGTAACTTATTTTATTTATTATATTGTTATGATATAGTCAATTATTTTGTAATTATTGGATTTATATGTCAGTTTTGATTTATTTTAATGATTTATATTAAGCCAATAAACATCACATGATCAAGGCAATACATATAGTGAGTTTTGCCTGTTTAATTTATATTGGTATTGGTTGTTTTAATAGATTATTAACATTTGAAAAGAGCACCAAATCAGGTGCTAAAAAAGGCTTTTCATCTATATATAAAAATAATTTGATTTTTATATAGCTCTTGTAAGAATTTATTATTTTCTGATATTTATTATAAATATGAGTTTACTCAAATATGTTAATATTAAACTAGTAACTAAGAAGTAAATTACTTATCAAATAAACTTTAAATTAACTAGCCAATTGACTTAGCACCAAACCTGACATCACATTCAAAATAGCCACCAATTATCTATTCCAGAATCAGAGTTTCAAGGCATGTGATATCTCTAATCAACTGGCTGGAAAGAAACTGTAATGTATAGGTTTGCCTGTTATATACCAAACTTCCAATTACATAGATGTTTTATATATAATAGGATGCTTCCAAATGTCTCTAAATCCAATAGAGAAAAGATGTTTGCAAGTTTTGAAATACTCATCTTGGAGAAGATGATTGATTGGTGGCAATTTTCGATGTGATGTCAGAGTTTGATTTTTATCACGTATAAGTTGATTAACTGGCTAATTTGAAGTTTGTTTGATAAATAATTGAAATATAAGTTTGGATAATTTATTTATAAAGCTATTAAGAAAATTCAATATTTAGCAATATATTTTTTAAAATTTTATAATAATCATTTTATTATTAAGTTTTTTTTTTCATTTTTCTCTCTTCTTTACAATCCAGTTATACAAAACATGTAGAAATGATTTTTTAAGTGATTTTTTTTATGTGTGAATTAACTTCTCAAGATTAGGTTGTCGTCAGTGTGATGAAGAGAATGAAAAATGAAAAGATTTTCTGGTTAAATGTTTTTAGCAACCTATCTTAAAAATAGTTAACAATGCATTGTGGGATGTATCCAGAAGGCAAATCTATTTTAGTTTATTTTTTATACTCTTCTTTATTTAAAGCTAAATAAGTTTTAACTACTGAAGAAATTTTTTTTATTACTTTTTTAAATAAAACTTATTAATTATATGAACAACATTTCTAAATAAATTGTTTATTTTTTTTTTCTCCTCTGATTTAACAAATCTTACAGAATATAAAATAATTGTTATGGCTACATGCTCAGAAGATCATGTGACGTCCAAGCTATCACGCGACACGTTTAGTAAAATAATTTCAGTTCATTGACCAATTAAAGTTTTTATTTTATTTTATAGACTAAAAGGCGGCATCAGAATCTTTGAACTGGGGTCAATCACTGCACTCAAAATCATACTGGACTACATATCTAAGTATTTATTTACATGGCTGTAAAGAGATTACTATATTGATACATTATTTTTTTTATATCTTTAACGTATTAATTTTATAATAAAGTTCATCAATAAGTAATTTTTTTTTTCATGTGTCATAGCATCGGCCGGGAAGTGAACCCGCTAACCCGGGACAATGCTTGTAAGGCAGCTGTGACCTCTCGACCACCAACGCTTGACAATAAGTAATTTTTTGTGTTCTTATAAACAAAGGAAAGTGTGTGAAAAAAAAAGTGATTCAATTAAATGTATTAAATAATCTTTATATATATAAAATTTAAATCTAAACAAAAACATCATTCATAATATTTTATGATGCATTTTATTTGCAATTCAAACTTTTTAGTTTACCATAAATTTAATATATTCGATTATGTCAAATTGTAGTTTCTGTTTAAAGTCTGTCAATTATTTTTTTAAATTCTAAAAGTAATATGTGAATCCAGTAGTCTATTCGATGTTGATCTTTTATTTAGATAACTTACAACTGCAGATCAAAATCAATAATACTATTAGAAACATCGTGTAATTACTAACTTGTGTTGTCTATTTGTGTTTGTATTTAAAAAGTTTAAATAAAGTTTAAAATTTTCAATACATTCAACATTAACTCATAGATGATGGAACTAGCCCAACATATCACAACAAATAGAATTGTATTTATTATAAATACTGTAGAGATTTATAATAAGTTTAATTACTCAAATGAAGGGAAGATTCTAAATAAAACAGGCAAAACTCTTCATACAGTAGTGCCACTCTGTGCCAACCAGAGTAATCAATGGATGCCAGAAGGCTTGTGCATAAAATCCCTATCTAGTTCCTACTCATCCAATATCCCCAGACTAGTTTCTGGCTTGTGGCCTTCGTCAGTGAGGCACTTTGGATCTGAGAGCACTGCACCTAGATCTTAGGATCTAATGCAACCTTTCAGCAGCCACCTTTTATCTCTCCTTAACTACAAAATTATGAGAATAAAATTGAAAACACAATAATATTTTCAATTTAAGCTCAATAGTTTATATAGTCATATGGGTCTGAACCCAGTTCAGTACCCATACATTTTGGTGTCTTGGCTCTTTAACAACCATAGCCACCACTATTCTATTAGGCAGGATTGGTGTTAAACCACTAATCACATGATCACAATTTCTTAGGCTAGCACATAACTGTTATTAAAACAGGCAAAACTCTCCATACAGTAGCATAAGAAATAGTGATCATGTGATGTTAAGATTCTAAATATAAGTACATTAGCAAGTTCTTATTGTTATTAGTAAAGGATTTTTATATAGAAGTATAAAATTCTTTTGCTTAGACCAAATAACATTTTAACATTACTGTAAGAGACTTTAATGCTAGAATTGATAAATGATGAAAATATTAATGTGCTATGGGTAAATTTGGTTATGGTATCAGACAGGAGCGTGACCCAAACATGTGGAGTTCACAGAAAAAGAAAAACTATATATTATAAATTCTTTTTTGAAAAAAAATGCTAAACTAGAATGACATATAAACATTAAAATAAAGGAACTGTAAAACCGAATTTCATTTAGACTGACAAAAATATTTATTTTACATTTTTACATTCTTAATAGATTTCGTATAAGAAACGATCGCTTAATCAGATGCAAGACACATGTTAACGGAAAACTAAAAAGATGAAAACTATTTAAAATGACAGTTTTAACAATTGATATTTGTAAATGTCAGAAACATTTCTATGAATTTAAATTTGAATATGCAAATTGTTTTAAAATATTAACAAACTTTGAAGATGCTTGGCATTTGACTGAAATCAATAAGATGTTTAATACACTACTGAAAATTATAAGAAAAAGAGTTTGTACAAACAAAATAATAATTCACAAATACTTTTTTTACTTAGATATGACAATGCAGAATGATATTTTGGTAAGTTTTGATATTGTTTCACTTTTTACTAGTGTACTTGTAAATGAAGCTATTCAAGTTTTAAAAAGTATTCAATTACCTAATTTTGCTGTGGTTTTGATTGAACACTGCTTATCGAATACATTTTTTGTTTTTGATGGGCAGATGTATAAACAAACATCAGGTCTAGCTATGGGTTCACAAATTTCTCCAGCATTAGCTTCTATTTTTATACAGGATTTGGAAAATAAAATTTTGACTTCAAACTGTTAAAAAACCATCTATATGGCTGAGGTATGTTGATGATACCTTTGTTATTTGGCCTCATGGTAAGCATGCTCTTGATGACTTTTTTAATTTTTTAAACTCTTTACACAACAATATCAGATTTACTATGGAAATAAAAAATAATAACCAATTACCTTTTTTAGATGTTTTAATTGAAAGAAGGAAAGATGGTTCTTTATCTCATGGTATATATATAAAACCAACACACCCTGGGAGGTATCTACATTTTTCTTTTCATCACCATCCTGCACAACTATTTTCAGTGGCAAGGACATTGTTGGATAGAACTAAGAGACTTTCTGATGATAGCCATTTTCTCTAGGACATTTCTGCTACTAAAAAAATGCTTCTTGATAATGGTTTTAATTACAGCATTATTAATAGGGCTTATACATATAAAAACAAAAAAAGATTTTGACACATCAAAAATTAAGACAATTTTGCCATACATAAAAGGAGTAACTGATAAATTGGTAACTTTCCAAAGAATAGTAATATTCACACAGTTTACACTGCTTTTAAAAATATTAATGAAATATTTCCACTTTCTAAAGATAAAATTTCTTTGGAGTGTCATGGTGTATATGAAATTCCATGTAGGGTCTGTTCACATACATATATTGGACAGATTAATCATAGAATAAATATTAGAAAGGAAGAACACATTTTGGCAGTCAGAGAAAAATCCAATTCATCAGCTATTTATTTTCATATAAAATTAACTAATCATGATATCAAGTTTGATAAAACAAATATTCTAGCAAAAATTAAACAATACGACTAGAGATTGATAAGAGAAGCTATAGAGATTTTTTTAAAAGGCCCAAGAGCATAAATGAAAGGTGTGAATTAAAAAAAAATAACAACATTTGGAAGAAGCTATTGGAAGACAAAATAAATTTTAAAACTTCTCAACCAATAGAATTTAAGTATGAAGAGAAATAAAAAGATAAAAACGATTTTAAATCTTACACACACTCCTATGATTTGAGAAAGAGGCCGCTCTGAGGAAGGTACTTGTTATTGTAATGAAACATCAGCTATTTAGCTATTTTACTACATGGAATATTCCGAAAATAATAATAATATGAAATCATTTCCGTGAAAATATTAGAATTAATCTATATACATATATTGAATAAAACCTCTTCTTAGCTAAAGTTCAAAACATTAAAAATTAATGTTCAATGGATTTTCTCAGAAAAAGGAAATAAAAATTGATAAACATGGATTAAAAAAACAAGTGCAAATAGATCTTGATCATATTATTAAAGTATATGAAAACATAATAGATGAAATGAATCAGAATTAAACTTGGATGGAGTATGATTAGTAGAAAGAATGTAGTTCTAAAAGGAAATAAACCTATATGTTTGAAAAGGAAGATATATATACATATGAATGTGTATGATCAGTTCTTTATGATATTTGCACTTAAAATAAGGTTATAGAGATTTTAGACTACTCAATGAAGTATTAAGAGTTAGATGATAAGATTTATAAGAAGAGATTGAAAACAATATACATGTATGAGAAAACAAACAGATATCACTAATATTATTAAAAAGTTAAGATACTTAAATATAGCTGGGATGGACATAATGCTAAATGAGATGATAATGGATAGACAGACAAAAAATTAATTGAGACACAAGAGATTACAAAAAAAATCTAGAAAAAGATCATGAATTGAGATGGATAGATAAAATGAAGAAAGTTTGCTAGTGGGATGTGGAGTAGAAAAACTATGGATCAAAGAATTTGGATTAAACTTGAAAAAATCTTAAACTTGCAGTGGATCAATAATGTTTAAAAATAGCCTTTATAATAATATATATGAAAATAATCAATTAAACATGACACAATTATATATCAACATTACTAATATTGATTTTTATTTATGATCTCATTTCAAAACTTTTGATAATGTTGGCTTTCAACAGAAACCTATATCCATCAAGAGATTGAATGTTTTTAATCAAACATTGCTGCTTGAAAAATCATGAAAATTTCTATAGAGGCCACAAAAAAAAATAGTAATAATATATATATTGTACCGGTCAAAACAGTCTGCTCACACAACAAGATTCAAATCCTAAGCAAAAGTACCTCAAATCTGATCATGCTCGAGATACACAAGTCTGGAGCAATCCTGAATTCTAACCTATTTGCCTATTTTTCAAATCTCTGACCCAATGAACAACAATCCTGATGATACAGCACAATGTTTTAATTCCGGGCCCAGAAGCAAAGCGGTGGAGCATAAGATAAGAATGATGATGATGATCTAGATAAGAGTAGCCCAGGAATTACATTTATTAAGGTTATATTTATTTATGCTAAGTTATTAGCTAAATAAAATAATTGTAAATACTAATTAGAAATAATTCAAAACAAACCAGGATTTACACGAAATTATATATTTAATAAAATATTGAGAAAATGAATATATATGTTACAAAAGGTTTCACGCTTAGAATGATACTGTCTATTTACAAAACTTGGGATTTGTTTTTATAAAATCCCCTTTACATTAATTATTTAACGAATATAATTTTATGGAGTGTATTTTAACTTGTGCGAAGTTAATATGCCAATGTACAAATGTTTACAAATAAAATACTGTGGATGGATAAAACAAATATAAAAGATCGTGACAGGTTTAGATGATTAATGATATGTAAAGGATAGTTTGCGATTTAGTAGTAAATGATTTTATAAACGGGCAAAAATATAAAATCTTAATCATTTATCTACCTTATGAAAATCATTATATATACTTTTATTGTCATTGCTTGGAAAAGACGTCTTTGGAACTTATACATAAGAAACAAACAATGCACTATATTTACGAGAATAAATTATACAATCATTAATACAAATTAAATTTACATCTATGGGAATTGATAATGGTTTTAAATGAAAGCAGTTTAACTCAATGAATTGAATGTATTTTTACGAAATGAATCATTATCTTTAACACATCATTGCAACTTACTAAGATTAGGCAGGCGGTGATCAATGTAAAGAGAAGAGTAACGGTACTAGCATACAATAAACAAATACGGCATTCATGGCGATTATGGATATTTTATTTAAAAAGGCAATACTCAATTCGAACTTAGGTGTGGTACATCTGTGCATTCTGGCCAATGGTACCGGTAGAGAGGCTGGGTTTGAAGACCCGGAGCCGGCTGTATGGTCATCCGCAGCACATCAACCTCATAAACCTCACATTCCACAGGGAGTAGTATCCCTGATTATGAACAATTTTGAAAAGTAGGTCAAGAGCTTCAGACTTCTGATGCCCCCAATGACAAAGACATAAAGAAATGGAAAAGATAAAATATCAGGATAAACGAAAATGTATGCCAGCAACATTATTGGACATCAATATAATTTTATAATATAATTTTCATATAATATTGTTTTAAAGTTTGGAAATGGTCTAACCTGTTGTACAATAACCTGTTTTTAATCCTGAGTCATTTAACAAATCATAATGAATAATAACTCTTTTATTTATAATACTACACTGGCAAAATTTATATTTAAGTTTGATTTCCATATACGTATTAATTGCTAGGATTAGCCCTTAGGCAGCAGCAAGAAAAGGTGGAATAATTATATTAAGGTTCACAATCTTTTTAAAATGAAAATTTAAAGACAAATTCAAAGCAGTAAATTTAGCAGAATTCATTCACAGTAAAAGTTTTTAATTGACTTCAAGAATAACGAATTTAAAATGAAACCAAACTCGCAAGCAATTTCTATTTAATATAAACAAAACTTTATTGATAGGTTTTAAATGAAGCCCCACTTCTTTCCAAATGAAACAATTATTTTCCCCCTTTTCCAAACTTGTGAGTTTGGGGATTTTTGGCATATTAAAGAAAATAAATTATATCTATACATTAAACAAAATACATAAAATCTTAATGGAGCTGCACAAAGTTATATGTATGAGTTCAAGCATTAAAGATAAGTTAAAATACATTATATTAGTAAGGGATTACAGAGAGAGAATTTCAGAGCATAATTACTAGAAACTTATGAATTAATACACGAATAAAATGTAAGATTTTCATTATATCTTAGATAAACAGATTACCTCAGAATAGCAGGCAAGGTGCATTATTAGCAGTCAGCAGTTGGAACAGCGATCAGACCGGTCGGGTGGAACATGGCAGCAGCAGGCAAACAGTTCTCCAAGAGAAGAAGAGAAAGGTGAAAGATTCATCTACCCAAACTTCATGGTGCTTGACTTTTCTTGACTTCTTAAAGTTTATTTTACTGAAAGACATTCTGAAAAGTAACTCAAAGTAACTGACTGGAAAATCAGTGAAAGTAACTGAAAGAAAAGGTAGCTGAAAGTAACTCAAAGATAAGTTCACTCAAAATAACTCAAAGTAAAACTGAAAAAAGTGACTCTTTTGTTCTATGGACCCCTTTTATAAACATTTTAATCCCCCAAAGAATGCAATTTCATTTGCCCACAGCTATCTCTGTAATCTCTTGATAAAAAAAACATGTTTCATTAGGAAAATATCTAATTAACAAAAAATTTATCAAACAGATAAGGCTCGAAATACCATTTTAGACATTTTTAAAGATTTGCAAATGAACTAATAAAAGAATTGCTTATGATTTTAATTAAGATTTATAATTTTAATTAATGAAAATAATCTGAATCTATAGATAAAGATAATTTCAGTATTTCGAGCCTTCCCCATTTTTCTTTGTTTTTACATTCCAACACTTTAATTAAAATACATATATATAAAGATTTACAAATATATAAAGAAAACGTTTAATTTTCAGCAATAAATATTAGAATTATTGCTTCATTTATATATATATATATATGCATCTCACAAACTACTGTTTTACTTTACTAAATATTTTTAATTTTATTAATTTCTTGGATAATTATGCTTACAGTGCATGGGTGAATGGCATTTATATATGGCAAGGTCTGAATTGTGGGCCCCACAGGAGGTTAGTGTAGATGGTGAAGCATGAAGCTCGATGATGATTAGAAATCGACGGCTTCAATATATATGTGTGTGTGTAAACAAAAATTATACTTGTTACCATATCAAATAAAAACAATAAAATAATTAGTTATAGAAAAGATAGTAATTTTTAAACAGAGAGGATTTACACTATATGAACATGAGCTTTAATGTTGTTTAATGGTTCAACAATGTTTTGTTGAGTATGAAAAATACTCTTAAACTAAAGCACAAGATAGGAACTTTGGAAAAAATAAGAGTAGCCATCTTATTTTTTATACCTAAATTCTATTATATAGGTCAATCTAAAGTGCCTTGGTTTGAGAGCATGAAGATGTTTTTATTCACTTTACATCAATTAATTTCTTTCTATATATTAATGTTCATGAAATTTTTCAATTTACTAGATATCAATATTACAAAATATTAGAAATTATGTAATATTTAATTTTATTCACTAGTGCAGTGATCATATGTAATTTTTCAACAGAGGAAATTTACACCTTATGCACAAATGATATGACGTTATAATAGCTGAATGATGTTTCGATGAGTATGAAAGATACTCTCAAATCAAATCACAATAAAGTGACTTTGGAAAAGATAAGAGTGGCCATCATATAGCCATATTTAACTTTTTCAAAGTTTTTATCTTGCACTTTGGTTTGAAAATATCTCTTGTACTCAACAAAACACCACTGAGTTATTACAACAACATTTCAACCCATGTGCACAGGGTGGAAATTCTCTCTGTTTAAAAATTACATACAATCACTGCACTTGTAAATAAAATTGAATATAAAAAATAGTAGTAAAGTGAGAGATACCACATTCACATATGACATGCTAAAATCTAAAGGAGAGAATATATAAGTAAAAGTATAAGCTGGATCTTTGTTTTCTCTGCAAAAAAAAATACATTTTTATTTTATTAAATATAGAAGGCACTTGAAGGAAAGAATGAAATAAAAATAATAGTTATAAAAATATATTGTTGGCAAAGATTTGCAGAAAATAAAGAGAAAATGTAAAAGAAATAAAAGAATTTGACAAGTAACAAATACTGAACATATCGTAGTATATGAAATCCAAGCAAGACAATGGGAATGGTCTGGGCATGTACAAAGAATGTTTTAGGAAAGATTACCAAAAAAGTGCTTAATCAGTACATTACATGGAAAGAGAACAAGATAAGAGCCTAAAAAAGTTGGCAAGAGAGATTAGATACAGAAATTAAAAATAAAATTAAAGAAAGAATTATAGTCCGAAGGAAAGTCATGCTGATTACTTTGAAAAAAAAATAAAAACAATTTTTCATGGTTTTGAAAAAATATTGTTATTGTTATCTTCATACATTGAGACCATTTTAAACAAAAGTTTATTCAATAATTCAGACCAGCAGTATATAAATATAAAATAATGTGATAACAATCACAAGATAATATGTGTTTACATCACTGAATACATTAGATAAAGAAATAGCTAGTCGAGAGACGATATATAAACTCTTTTTACAGATTGGCATAAATGAAATTTATAACTTTAAATGTATAAATTTTTAATTGTTTTTAAATATTTTTTTCAAATCATGGGTTATAGAAAACACAAATCGTGAGAGCATAGATCTAGCATGCAACTGCATGGATAATGACAAGATTTAAATTGCAAAAAATCAATGAGTTATTGAAACATAATTTTGACAAATTGATGATTACTGATAACAACATATGAAAAGATAACATTAATATATAGCACTATAATAGAAAAAAATAAACATAACCATTTTCTAGCTGTTTATTATTTGGAAAAAGTTACAAGCTAATTCTCAATTATTGTATATCTTAATTAAATATAATGAATTTCCAAAATTGTATATTTATTGTATATCAAGGTTATTAAGTAGTAATTTATTATTTAGGACTAATTAAGTTTAGATAAAATAATTAATCATATGCTCTTTTGCTCATTTATTATTCCAACATTGTTAATATCTAAATGATGATGATATCAACAATAATAAATATGTATTCACTGACCCAAAAAATATAACGATGAATCAGTTATGATAAGAGCTAAAACAACACATCTTTATTTAGCACGGGTTATTCATTCACATTTTCTACTTTTTTTTTCTACTTAACATTGAGAATTTAACAACCCATTTTAAATGCTTATATTTAACATTTAAAAAGCATTCACCCACACTATTTTAATATCTTTTTATTTTAGATATTAAATGTTAATTAGCCATTCTACTTTATATATCTTCTTTACATTGAACAGTTGCTATTAGCTGTTCATTCTATTGTATTCTCAGCTTGAAAACCAGATATTTACCTATTCTATTTATTACTTTTTTGTATTTATTATGTCATTTCTAAAAGAACATAACTCTGTGACTACCAAAAACTAGTCTGGGGATATTGGATGAGTAGGCACTAGATAGGGATTTTATGCACAAGCCTTCTGGCATCCATTGATTACTCTGGTTGGCACAGGGTGGCACTACTGTATGGAGAGTTTTGCCTTGTTTAAGAATATTATTCCAATAATATCATATTATTAGTATTATTAAGCTAAGAAAATAATAATACTAAATGAATTAATCTTTTCAAACTTATCATTTATTACAGAGGATAGGCCATTTTTAATGACATTTCACAAATAAAAAAATAATAAAATGATTTATTGCTTGGAGTTCTTAAAAAGTTCAAGAACTAAAAACATCAGTTAGAGCTGTGATCTATGGATGTTTATTTTCAGATTACACAACTCTAACACTGCATTAAATCATGTGACATATGCAATGCTTTTAAACAAAAACAATATTTATTTAAATAAATTACTAAGTTTATTTTAAAATGTTTTTTTTCTCTACAGTACAGGCTTTTTCATACCAGCACTTCTATATGTAATATATAGGGGATTTGAATTCAGACTTTCACATGACTTTCAACCATCCATGCTATCCCATACTGCTGATACACTTGATTATCTTTTCAACAAGTATGTGATCAAGTGTATCAGTGATATAAAATAGCATGAATGGTTGAGGGTCATGTGAAAGTCTGAGTTCAAACCTGCTATATAAGTTTATTTTAGTAGTTTCAACATGGAAGCCAATTTCAAAGCAAAAAAAAGACAGTTTAAATTCAGCTGAAGAGTTTAGAAATGAATTTAAAATTCAGATTTATTTTCTTTTCCCCATCCAGTTTTAATAAACAGATATAAATCTTTCTAAAAATATTTTATTCATATTTAAAAATGCTTTTTACAAATAATGTATTTACTTCTTATGGATCATGTTTTAGATTTTCTTAAATTATAGGAAATTATTTAAAAAAAATTGTATTCATCCTCATACATATATTATTAAAGACTGAAAATTATAAATTAGAAGTTACAACTACAAATACTTTGGTCAGATTCCTATGATAAATTAAAACACAATAGATGAAAGTAATCATTGCTTTTGGTACAAATAACTTCATATTAAAAGGAAATATGCCTATGTATTTGAACATTTTAGCAGATGTTCTTACATATGTATCTGCAAGTTGAATATTTAATACAAAATTAGTAAAGAGACTTCCAATAACTTGATGAAATATGAAGATGTGTATATTGGAAATAATAATAAGGAATATAAAGTAAAATAGTTGAATGAGAAAGCAAAATAAAATATCTGACATCATTGAAAACATTAAGATTCTGAAATGGAGTTGGTATAGACATATTTTTAAAAACATGGTTATAGGAGAAGTCTTAAAATAGATTTCAAGAATTTGCAAATATCTCAAAAAATTTAAGATGTTGTGGAAAAAATCATAACTTTTTTTTCACATAATGTGAAGAAGGAAAGTCATGAATTAAAAAATACTGGATTAAATCTTCAATTTATAATGAATGAAAATGATAATGATAGGATGTAAATATTTCTAGTATGATAATACTATTTTTTCATACATTTTTGTATTAAAAAATTGTATTAAATTAATTCTCTTTTGTAGTGCAATATTTTATTAGATTAATTGAGAGTATATATAATATCAAAATTGAAACTTTAGTATCATAAGTTGTCAAAAAAAAATATTACCATGAAAAATTTATTGATGCAGAGGCAAAACTCACCATTCAGTATTGCCACTCAATGTAAACCAGAGTAATCAATAGATGTAGGAAGGTTTGTGCATAAAATTTCTATCTAGTACCCATTCACCCAATATCCCCACATTAGTTTATCATGTGATGTTTAGTCGTTTAAAAATTTATTTACACAGAGGTGATGTG
Source organism: Epiperipatus broadwayi (assembly GCA_028023455.1). Classification (NCBI taxonomy): domain Eukaryota; kingdom Metazoa; phylum Onychophora; class Udeonychophora; order Euonychophora; family Peripatidae; genus Epiperipatus; species Epiperipatus broadwayi. The sequence continues at coordinate 2,926,051 of JAQFVV010012524.1, forward strand.
ATGTGATGTACTGTGGCTTCTTAAATGAAGTCAAGAATATCTGAGCAATTATGCCCAGATAAACCTGTTAGCCACTTAATTTTCTATTCCCCACTCTAAGTTTTTCCATATTCTGCTCCATCCCATTTCCACAAAATAATCTTTGTCAACTCTATAGCCTTAATATCTAATTCCCTCTTATCTTTTCCCAAACCCAGCATAAAAACCAATAATTCACTTTCTGTATAATCACTTTTTTCATATTTGTTCTTCAATAACTTCATTATATGTACCCTTTCTGTTTTCAATGGATGCAGGAAAGTGTGTGCAGAAAATCCCTATCTAGTGCCTATTCTTCTAACATCCCCAGATTAATTTGTCATGTAATGTTTAGTGGATTTATATGATTACATTACTGACAAATCTATTTTGTTGTTGTTTTTTTTTCAATTCTAATAAAAAGAAAATTTCTTGTAAAAATATTTTAGTACATATTAATTTTATTTGCTTAAAAAATAAAATAAATAAACCGAATTTTTTTTACTGTTTATTTTTTTAAATCTTTAGAATAATATAATTAAAACAGTTAAATTAGTCTTTCAAGATATCTAATCTATTAATCAATCATCTTTAATAAATAAAATGAAATAAGCTTTTTTATATTATATAAACGTTAACTTCCTTTTTATTTTAGATTTTATAGGCTAGAATTTTTTTTGAGTCATAGATTTTCTGACGGTTAATGACAATAACGCTTTCTTTTTTGTAATTCTCGCAAATTTTAATCAAAGTTCTTCGATTTTAGAATTTATCATCTAATTCCTCAGTTAAAATAGAAGCTAATTTCTCAAAGTTATCATATTGGGCAAACAACAATTACAACCATTTCACTTGTAAACATTCTGTATATGCAAATAAATAATCATTAGTAATTATTATGCATTGGACTATTTCCATAATCTAATGTTAAATATTGAATGTCTTTAGAAAAATTTAAATTTTATTTAAACTTTCCAAATACATCCAAGTGTTAGTGGAAGCACACAATGTAGTATGTAACACAACATTTTGAATACTATTATTCTCCTTTCTTCTTCAGGTGTTACTAATCTCATGAATAACAATAATAGCATAGGAATTAAATTGGAACATTTAGATTCTGAATACGAATCGAAGGTAATATTCTAACGAACTGCACAACTCAGCCAAAAACAAAATCATTTGAATTTCATATATTTATTAATGAACGTCCTTCTAATTTATCTACTTATTCCTAGAGAAAACAGGTTGATTTGTATAATTATTTATGAGCCCCCCCCCTCTTATTTCTTCACTTATTCCTAAGAGCAACATTAATTAGTAGATTCCAGCCATTGTGTATTACTATATCAGGTTGATTTGTAGAATCATTTGCCAATGTCACATTAATAGCTTCTCTGAATTTTCTCCTTGTACTTTTTCATCTCTATTCAATATTTGTGCATTGTCTCAGTAGAACATATATTTATTAGTATGTACATGGTCTGCTACTTTAGATATATCTGTGTTATCATTTTTAGTCATCAATGTGCTGTGTTCTTTTAATTATTTTTCAGTTGAGGGTGACTAGTTTACGAGGACACATCATTCCACATTCACATGGTATTTTATAGATGCAGGTTTGTTTTTTAGCATTTCATGATCAGATTTTGTAAATGTTACAATTCTCCAAAGGCTGATATGGCTTTGGAAAGCTGTTTGGATGTGTAATGATGGCATCATTTCTTTAGTTTCTCTGCTATTCCTGATACTATAGTCTCAATAATTGTTTTCTCTAATGATGTTTTTGTTTGTTATCTATTTAAAGTTGTTTTGATGACATCTGATGGTTAACCATTCTTCATAAGAGTTTGTTATATATTGAAATTTCTTTTGCTCTGTTTCATAGTGATAGTATAAGTCCATGTTTTGTGTTTCTTATGTGATTGAATATATATGTTAAGTATTTTCCTGTGTGTGTGTGTGTGTGTGTAGTTTGAGTTTTGCCATGAACGAATCTTGTCACAAGAATATTTAAGAATGCTATTTTTTGCTCTTGTTCTGATTCTAAATTGTGAATTTAAATGAAGGGATATATTGTTAATGTGTATCCAGAATGTTTGTAATAGACTCAGCATGTAGCTTATTACAAATATATCATTAACAAAATGAAACTACATTTTAAGTCGATATGGAACAGTATTCGTGGCTGTAGTAAATGTGGTTAATCAGAAGTAGTTTGAAGACTTCTGTCTTTCATTGAATGTAAGTTGTTGTTGTGCATAATGTTAATAGTTTGTTTATATTATCAATAAAAATAGTTGTTTGGTTTGTAAGCTATTATTATCATTTCATTTTTTTCTTTACAGTAGATAATGCTTCATTACAGATTACATATGTGAATAAACTTTCCACATCAGATTTACCAATATGTCAGTCCTTTGAATTTTCTTATTCTTGATTAATCATTGTATGCCAAAGGATAAAGAACTTTAAAAAGTAGTTTTAATAAGTTTTGACAAAGCGAATTTCTAAAACTAACAATAGGTTTTAATGAAATACAATCCTTATGAATTTCCTATAGACAATAAAGATAGAGAATTTTGCTGAAAAACAAAGTTAATTTACTTTTTTCTAAATCAGTGAATTATCTACAATGTTTTCGGAGTAATGTTTGTATGTTTCTGTAGTGAATATTGGATTTTATTGTTAGTTTTTTTTCTATTAGCCTGATATAAACAGCTCTTGTATGTTAACATAATCAGTTGAATCCATCAAAACTATATAACTGACTTCGTCATCAGGGAGAATAATTATAGATTTGTTCTACTTTGAAAGATTTATAGTTTTCATATCACTTTAGGAAATGTTGCAGTTATTGTTAACTCTCAAGTTTGATTATAGTTCTTGTTGTCTCTCAATTGTTTTTATCTCCACTATAATTCTACTGCTTTTTTAAAAAACAATGTTCAAATGAGTGCCTTGGTGATTGCCATTATATCTAATACAGGGATATAAGGTGGCATGACAGCAAAGTTTGATTGTTTTTCCAAAACAGAATTTTCAGCATATGTAAGATGCTTGCTGTTAAGATTTTTAACTGATGGAGTTAAATAGGTTATTTAATAGTGTATAACTTTTGATATGATTTGCACGTTTTTTCTTTTGAAATTCTTTTATTTTTTCCATGTAATTTGGAAAATGATTTTCTTATGCTTTGAAATCAATTGTGAAATTATCATCAGTAAGTTTGTTTTTTAGAAAATAATCTCTACAGCCAATGAAGTGCAAGGTTTGATACCTAGAAAACTTTTGAGCATTTATTATTTCTCTTAATATGGTCTTACTTGCTCATTGAGTACTTTTTTCAGCTCTTTGGGAGTGAATTTAAGGCCCTAGTTGCAAATCTTTAGGAATAATCCTTTCAGAATTACATATACTATCATGGCCAGTTTTAGACACATTGATAAGCTTTGATCTGAAATTGTTATTCATAAATGTACCCTGTGATAAGGCATTATCTATTATAAAGAAAATATGAAATTATAATGAGAACAAAACAACTCTTCCTATTGATAATACAAACAAATGATTAATATTCTGCAGAATTCTGCAAACAAAATCAAAGGATGGCTATGGGCTCATCACAGACATCCCTGATTAGGAACCTTTATATACCCAACTTAAAACCATAACCATAAGTAACACTCTACATCCACCTAACATTTGGCTTCACTATGATGATGATACATTTATCATAGGGTCACATGATGAAGCTCTATTACGAACATTCTGAACACACATCAACAACCTGTCCTTCAATTAATTTACCATAGAATTAGAACAAGAACAATAATTGGCATACTTAGATGTTTTTGTGACAAGGGTCACTCATGGCAAAATGAAAACTATAATTACAGAAAATCACACATACAAGTAAATACTCAGTATATACATGAAATCATATTAAAAACACCAAATATGGTGTTATACTACCATCGTAGAAAGAGCAAAATAAATTTTCTCAGAAACCAATGATTTGAATAAAGAAAAGATCTACAGAGAACAAACTCTCATGAAGAATGGTTATTAATCAGCTGTCATTAAAAACTTTAAATAAACAACAATGAGGTAACATCAGAAAAGAAAATAATTATTTGTACAATAGTGTACTCATACATACCAGTAATATCTGTTGAACTAAAAAAAATCTGCAAACAATGTAACATTAAAACAGCTTTCCAAAATCACATCACATTATGAGGAGTTCTAACATTTACAAAATCTAAACTTGAAATGCTGAAAAAAAACCTGCATCTATGAAATCTATGTGAATGAGGAGTGAAGTACATTAGTGAGACATATCATCCTATTGAAAAACAAAAGAAAACAAACTGATGATTAAAAAGAAATATTTAAATTAACATTGCTAAGTAACTTGTTCATCTGAACTATATTAGAGGATTGACAGACCATGAAAGCATGGACTGCCTTAATGTTGAATTACAAATCATGTTCATGGATGTTACTGCAGATGGATAGAAACCTTCACTGTGAAATACATACTATATCTCTGTAGTTAAGAGATCTCATACTGATATTTTTTCCAGTGTTTTTTATTTAATGGCAGAATTACTTCTGTTGCATAAACATAGTGGTTGAAATGTCATTGGACAATCAATCAGACAATTGAGAAAATATGGATTTCATATGTAAGATAGAATAGAGCATTTTCACTTTAGGCAAATTTACTATACATACATAATTATGAATTAAAAATTATTTAAATAAAAAGTATTTTTTGAATTAATGTACACATTTAAAAATTTATTATTAATATATTTTGTTGTTTGTTTAATGACTAAAGTTTATACAGAAAGAAATTTGTATAGTATTTATTTGCCTATATTTTTTTACATTCTTGATGAATGCCACCATTATCTTGTATATGACAGGAACAAATTACACAAATTCTCAGTAAAAATAAACTAGTAATATTTTCATTTTATATTTAGTATTGTTTGATCATATAAAGTTTATTATTAATTGCATAATGAATGAAATAATCCCCCTCATCTTTTAGTGAAAGTAATCTACATCTATGATGTCAGCATTTTTGATTTTAAAACAATTTAGGCAAAAGTTGATTGAGTGAATATATTTTAGCAAATGTATACATTTAAAAATGTCTTTGGATATTATATATGATCAAAGTATGTTTTTTATTATTTATTGTAATGAATGAAAGATGTATTTTTTTTACTTTTTATCATTTATGATGACATTTTTAATTACTCCGATTGTGTCATATATAAAGTATAGACTATCAAAGTGATTGGATGAAAATAAGGAAGTATCATAATTATATTGCAGCTGCATAATCAAACTATTATTATTGTATAAAGTAAATAAACACTGTATTTTACTACACTTTTTTGGTGGCAATGTTCCCACGTTAACTTCCAATGATGTTTTCTTCATAATGTCACTATTCTATGATGTCATCACACTTCCAATATGTCAGCTGTTAAAATAGTATATGATTTGTATGGAAAATAACTATAAACAAAAATGTATATGAGATTTGCTTAAAATCTGAATAAAGTTCACAATTTTTGTTTAGTGCACTTTCGACTGTTATATTAGCCATAGTCAGATATACTTAAAATCTGAATAAAGTTTGAAATTTTTGCCTAGTGCACTTTTGACTAATTACTAATATAACAGACAAAAGTGCATTAGGCTGAAATTGCGAACTTTACTCAGATTTTAAGCATATTTTGTATATGTTTTTGCACATAGTTATTTTCCATATTACATTTCTTTGAGATATTGCATACCAAAATTTTCAACATTATATGTTTTTATAAATATTTTTGCTTTTTATAAAAATCATTATATTAACTCATTAATTGTTAATGAAAATAGTGAGTACAAATTGACTATGATATTCATGAAAAATCTTTGCATAAAGTTTCATTATGTAAAAGAGGGATAGTATATTCTGTACACACTACTATATTCATAATACAGAAATTGACTCAAGGAAGCACATTATCAAATAATAAATGTATATTTTGGTGCTCATGATGTATCTAAGTGAAAATGAATGGATTCAAATAATGTTACTTGTAGAAATTTGAGATAAATAAAAGCCATTGCAAAATTGAGTATATGTTATCCTGATTCCAAATTGCTAATAACAGAGAATCATGTTCGGCTAAGTTTAAGAAAATAAGGCTACAAAAACAATTTATTTAAGCAGGCAATTGTTGATATTACATGACTGTTAAGTTTTCTCTTAATTCAAACACAATAGACAAACTGCAAACAATAAAAATGGAAAAACTCTTTTGAAAAATCTTTCATAAATTAATTTACCTATAGTATTTATGCATTAGCATTATAGTTATGATTATCTTAAACCAAGTCAATTAAAAAGACTTAAATACTCACATGTTGTGCTGAAGGTTTGTGATGATGGTGTTTTCATTGCATTTTTATATTGGACTATTTCCATTATCAATATGAGTATTGAATGTCTTTAGAAAAAATTAACTTTATTTAAATATTCCAAATACATTCAACTGTTAGTAATAGCATGTCAAACAGGTTAGTATATGCACAACATTTTGAGAATTATTATTTTCCCTTCTTCTTCAAGTATTTCTGGCTTGCCCAGTGACAGCACTAGCATGGGAATCAAACCTGGATCCTTAGATTCTTGAGTATTGAATTTTAAAGTAACACACACATCAAACAGGTTAGTACATGCATAATGTTTTGAAGGGTATTATTCTCTTCTCTTCTTCAGGTGTTGCTGGCCTGATCAGTGACAGTACTAGCATGGAATCAAACCTGGTCCCTTAGATTCTTTGAGTATTGAATTTTAAGGTAATGCTCTAACTAACTGAGCCATCCTGCCAGTTGGTTAGAGTGTTACATTAAAATTCAATACTCAAGAATCTAAGGACTCAGGTTCAATTCAGTTATCAACCTGACTTTTTAAATTTTATTTTACTCATTTGAGAAGTAAATCAAAAAAGCTTCAGTTTGATTCATTAACCCTAATATGCACCTATTTTACCTACACTTGCACACTGATTAAAATAAATTAAATTAAAAGAATGGTGAACAATAACAAATTATCACAATGATAATATAAAATAAGCAATTGGTTTATTGTTTGAAAGTTTATAAGAAGGTGGAGCACAGGATATTACAAAGCTGGACCATTCAACCACTGTATTATATCATGACGATAATCAAGTGGTATTTCTTAATTTACAGTACTCTATTGGAAAATAATTAAATTAGTTTCAGTTCAAAAATCAATAACTCATACTTAACGCATGTTAAAATTCAGAAAAGCAAATAATGTTTGTAATAATATTTATTATATAAATACCATTACCATTCTATTTATAATTCTTCTCTATTATAGAAATCAACTTCTTTTCCATATCCACATATGCAGTATAGCAGTACATGTGTTCTATGTTTTTATTATATTTTATAGTCATGTTCAATATTTCATTATATACTTATAGAGAGACCTACAAAATATTTAAAAATTCATAATATTATGATTACATAATATTATAATTACATAAATGTTAAAGAAATTCTTAAATTCTTGCAAATTCAACTATGTTTATAATTTAATTTATATTTAGAAAAAAAAACAATGTATAAATTCATTCAAATAAATTTTTATATATATATAGTAATATATAAAGTCGGATGTCACATGACTTATATACATAGCTTGTATATATAAACTATATATATATGTCATGTGACATCTGACTTTATATATTACTATTATTATTTTGCTGTTGGGGCTTTGGCTAAATTCAATGGCTAAGCCTATTAATATATAGAGTACTGAATTAAGTTCAGGCCCATATGATTTTTCCAGTTTGAGAGCTGAGTTTAAAAACATGTAGATGTCTAAAAGTTTCAGATCTTCTTGACAGTTAACTATTAGATAAATGTTTAGCATGAGTTGGTTTTTTTGAATCTGGGGTCCTAGCTCCTCACTGATGAGAGCCATAGCTCAAAACCGGTCTGGGGATGGGAACAATCATAGATAAAGATGATTTGAATGCCTTCTCTTGTAGTAGCATTTATCATAAAAATTAAAAAAAAGCTTGTTTAGAGCTTATTAGCTCTTAATTTTATATACATAAACTTTTCCCAGCACTTAATATTATATAATAACTAGATTGACACAACAACACTGATTTATTGTGCACATGAAATACTCTCAACCCAAAGCACAAGATAAAACTTTTGAAAAAATAAAAAGGGTTATCTTATCCTTTTTACCTAAATTTATTTATATATTAACTGTTAGAAAAGTTCATATCTACATATTTCATTATTTGATTTGTTATTGACAACCTGTAAATTACCAGTGTTAGGGTATTAATATATATATATATATATATATATATAATTCTAATATTCTCATGGATAGATGATGAATTCAATAAAACCTTAGAGCTTTTTCTTTCTCAAATCATTGAAATGTGTGTGATGAGATTTAAAATCATTATTATTATTTTTTTTTTGTTATTTTCTCCTCATTCTCAAATTCTATTGGTTGAGAAGTTTTAAAAAATATTTTATCCTCCAATAGATTTTTTCAAATAGTTAATTTTCTTTAATTCACAATTTTCATATATGCTTTTAGGTCTTTTAAAAATCTTCATAGTCTTCATTAGCAATCTCTGGTTATATTATTCCATTTTTGACAGAATATGTGTTTTATTAAAATTGATACCATGGATATGTAATTTGATGTGTGAATAAATGGCCGATGAATTAGATTTTTCTTTAAATGCCAAAATGTGCTCTTCCTTTCTTATGTTTATTCTACGATTGGTCTGTCCAATGTATGAATGTAAACAAACTCCACATGGAATTTCATATATACCATGCCACTCCAAAGGAATTTTATCTTTAGAGCATGGAAATACACATTATTTTTTTTAAATATAGTATAAATTGTGTGGCTATTATTTTTCTTTAAAACATTACCAATTTTATCAGTTACTCCCTGTATAAAGTATCAAAATCTTTTTTTTATTATATAAAAAGTTCCATTAATAACCCTATGATCAAAATCATTGTGAAGAAGTATTTTTAAAGTAACTTAGATATCTTGGTGAAAATGGCTGTTATCAGAAAATCTTAGTTCTATCTAAGAATGTCTTTGCCATTGAAAATAATTGAGCTGGATGATTATGAGAAGAAATATAGATATCTCTCAGTATATGTTTGCTTTTAATATATACTATGGAGTAAATAATCATTCTTTTTTCTTTCAATTAAAACATCTAAGAATAAAAGTTGGTTTTATTTTCTACTTTCATAATAAAATAGATGTTGTTAAAAGAATTTAAAAAAATTAAAATTCCATCAAGAGCATGCTTACCATGATGCCAAATAAGAAAGGTATCATCAACATATCTAAGCCATACAGATGGTTATTTTTTAACTGGTGATATCAAAATTTTCTTTTCCAAGTTCTCCTTAAAAATAGAAGCCAATGCTAGATAAATTGGTGAACCCATAACTAAACTTGATATTTGTTTATACATCTGACCATCAACAACAAAAAATATAATTAATAAGCATTGTTCAACCAAACTCACAACAAAACCAGGCAATTTAGTATTTTTCAAAACTCCAATAGCTCCATTTACAACTACACTAGTAAAAAGTGAAAACAATATTAATACTTATCGATGATGTATTAAGAAACTCCAATTCTCCTCTCTGTTTTTTTTTCAAATGTCAAATGCGTTGACCGGGAAGCGAACCCGGGCCAGCTGCTTGGAAAGCAGCTATGCTAACCACTAGGCCACCAACGCTTGACTACTCTCTTTTCATTTTTTATATAAATAATTTATCGAAATATCATTTTTAGTTAATTTAATATTTAGCTATTATATTTTTATTGCATGGAAGTTCCCGGAAATAATACTATGAATGTATATATATAACAGTTTCCATAATATAGATAATTTTTTCAGTTGTAATGTAATCAAGGTATAAATCAATTGAAACTGGAAGTGCAAATTGAAACAGTGTAATCTAATAACTTCCTTTAGAACTTGTCTGAGCTATTTTAAACTAAAGAAAGGGTGTACTTGTAAATTAATGTTCAGATTTTTTATAAAAAGTTAATAGTTAGCATAAATATTATATATGTGTGAGAATTTAAAGTATACGATTTCCACTTGATAGGAAATGGAAATTCATCTTAATAAGTTACTATAATAAATTAAAGATTTTTAGAGACTTACATATATAAACATCGAATATAAATAGGAGTTTACATGTAATAAATAACACAATTTGCTATAAGTCTAAAAAAATCTTTAATTAAAAAAAATATAACTTATTTTGGAAGCATCTTGTTTACTAGTGAGAGTTTAGATAAATTGTTATATTTCAAATTTATATATATAGTATTTATTTATGTCTGACTACTAACTTTTATAATTATCTCAGTATAAAACTAAAAGCAGCCCATTTCATTGTTAAAGTAGCTTAGACAAGTTCTACTATTATTTGCTAAGTTATTTCAGCTTGCTTTTTTAGGTTTAATTGATTATGGTTTTAATTGCACAATAGTTGAAGCATTTATTTACATTTTTACAAATAAATGACCACTTATACTTAAAATTTACAACTTGTAAGTCTACATAATTTAATTCATTACTAGAGCGGTCCATTTTTTTTTTCATATGTCATAGCATCGGCCGGGAAGCGAACCCGCTAACCCGGGACAACTGCTTGTAAGGCAGCTGTGCTGACTCTTCGACCACCAACGCTTGATGAGCGACCCATTTTGGAATTGAAAAACCTTGAATTATGACCTAAGTGTCACTTCTAGGGCTGCAACGTATAAACAATCATTTATTTAGTCTGTTAAAATGTATTCAGTTTAATTTATGTTGGTTGCAACAGTCACTCCAAATTATGTAATACTTTACTTTTTAAATGTTGATTGAATTAAAAAATGAATTGAGAGAATACATATTGTAAGAGCATATTGTGGTAGCATTACCTAGATTTTAAACCCAGTATTTTTCCTTTGCCAAAATAAATAAGCATTTTTTTCCCAGTAGAAGTGTAATTTCAATCAAAGATTACCAAATATATTTATATAATATTGAATAAAGCAAATTTTGTTATATTTATATAGTTAAAAGCTAGAACAAAAATGTGTGCAGTTATTTTATCCAATTCTGATATTGAGTTTTACTATCTGAAATTAATACAATAAAATGCTTTTAAGATTTGTATGGTAAAAATCGGTAACTAGAGAAAAAAATAAAATAAAATGAAATGTATAGAATAAAGTCTCTATATTTGTTAAACCTGTTGTATTTTAGAAAAGTTTTTTATTTTTTTTTTATTTTAAGTTCCTGTTATGCAAATTTAACCAAGTGGAATTTAATTTAATTTAATTAATTTATTGCAACTAGCCTGTGATTATCTTGTTATTGGGATGAAAGATTTTAAATGTATAGACATTAGATGAAAGAGATTAAGTTTTGAATTACATTTAGAAGAAAATTAAAGAGATTTTTAATTTTTTTTTATGTGGTTGAATCCTGAGTTGAGTAGATATAAAAGTTCACTTTTTTTCTTTCTTTTTCAGCTGGTTTGCTTAGATAATCAGATTACCGATAAAGTTATAATTTAGAAGATGAAAAAAATCTACATGAGACATTATCAAAATTACAATAGCAGCAAGTTAATTTTAAATCGGTGAAGACTTATAGACCATGAAGAAAAAATATTTTAATATCTCCAATGAAGAAGCACATATATCATATAGAAATATGAAAAGTATTTATTGTGGCACAATACCTCCAATGATAATGACCTGAACTTTTTTTAAAGGCTAACTGTGATTCAATCTTATCTGTGTGTAAAATCTACCTGGATTGCCATTATTTAAAAAGAAATTGCTGAAGAAAGAGAAATCCTGCTCTTGAAATCAATGCTTTTCTATTTAATTTATTGATGGTAACCAGATCTAAAAGTAAATGCGCATTGTTTGTTTTATATTTATATAATGAAGAGAAAATAAAATTTAGCCAGAGAAACTAACATTTGAAAGCAACACATAAATATACAGTTAAATTCAAGGTGACTACAAAAGAATAGTTTAAAAAGACTCAATCATGAAATCATGGACTTTACTATAACTTAATTTTATACAACTGTTATATATATATAAACCATTATACAATTGCAAATATCCAGTAACGCCCTCTGTTTAAAAGTCTATATCTCAATAATAGCGAACTTCAAAATGATACCATTTTAATGTTCGCAATTATTATTGGATATTTGTAATTGTATAATGGTTTATATATTTGTATAATTATTTCAGTTAGTGTTAACAGTAACTTTCTTTCATATATATATAATCAGACATATGCATTTGTGAGTTTAAGAGGTCATAACATCTTGAATTCAAATACTGATATGTACATACAATTATATATATATGCAATAATGTTCAAGACTAAATGAGTTTATAAGTAATCATTAAAAGCCAGTGAACACTTATGCAACCCCAATATCAATAACAATCAACAATCTCAAACTGTTGTCAAGGCAACAATAATGGTGGAATCCCTCTCAAACTGTTGTCAAGGCAACCTTCTTTTAACAATAAATGTTGAATCCCTATCAAACTGTTGCCAACCTTTATTGTTAAAAGAAGGTTGACTTGAAATCACTTTGAAATTGTTAATTGTTATTGATATTGGGATTGTCTGCATATTGACTGGTTTTAAATAATTATATATATATATATATAACAGTTTTGGGTACACATATAAGATCTGGCTGTACAAAAATAGGTTATAAATGAGACTGTTTTCTATGATTGAGACTTTTCTTGTAGATGTATCTGTAACTTTTCTTCATAGGTTTTCAACATTTTTTTGAATTTAATGACATTGTGTTGCTTTTATAAATTAGATTTCTCTTACTAAATTTCATTTTCTTTCAGTATATAATTGGATGTCAAATAAAATATATAAAAAATGTTGGCATTTGGATTTAAATCATTAATAAGTTGTGTATCTCTTTATGTAGCAGATTTTTTTATAAATCTTATTTTAGAGATTTTACAGATGAATATTCTAGGTGGATTATATGGTAGATTTACATCTCCAGGCAATATTAGATCAAAATCTTGCAATTAAAAGAGGTTAATTTCTTCATAGCTGGAGTTACTGTACAACAGTGAATATTTTCCATATTTCTATATTATGATGTAACTGCTTTTTCATTGAAAATATTTTCTCTATGTTTAATAGCTCTTCACTAGCAATTTAAATTAATTTGTCATTAATATGATTTTAATAATGACTCACATAGATTTTATTCAGCATGATCTGAGAAATGGAAGTTTTTATATTTACCCAACCCATGATTCAATCAAACCTAAAAAAAATAATATATATAGTCAAGCATTGGTGGCCTAGTGGTTAGCCTTCCAAGCATCTGGTCGGGTTTACCTCTCGATCAACACTTTGACATATATATATACTTTTTATTTTCTTTTAAGTATGATTCTATTCTAAATGGAATTCAAATAATTTATCATATCTTATGTATAATGATTAAGATAATTTATTGTAAAACAAGATAATACAAAACTAGATACAATAATTCAATTACATTTAATAAAACATTTTAAAATTTGTACAGCAGAAACTTAAATTGTGAAAAAAAAAAACTTTTATAAAATGTAGCAGATATAACAAATATGAATACATATTTTATACATTTCATTTTATAATTTTTTTTCTAGTTATCAGTCTTTATCATCTAAATTGTGAATGCATTTTATTGAATTAATTTTAGATAATAATGTTCAATAGCAGAGTTTGATAGAATGACTGCAAACATATTTTTCTATAGCTTTTAATTACATAAATTTAACAAATTTACTTAGCTTTCCTGATTCATATATATATATATATTGTAACGATATATAAATATGTCGTTACATTAATTTAAAATAAAAACTTAAAAGTTCGCAAATAAAAGGAAAAAACTAAACGCTAAAATTAAAATATTGTTAAACGTATACATTCGCACAGATGCTAAACTTTAAAAATATTTTTTTTCATAAACAAGAAAAAAAAAGTATTTGGACGTATTTTTTTAAATAAAAAAATACAAGATTGAAATATAAAAATATTTTAATAAAAAAATAACGTAAGTTAAAATAAAAACAGGTATTAATTAATTCCTGTAATCTGTAAATGGAAATGATTGTTTATTAATTATCTAAAAGCTGTTTAATTAAAAAGTCAGATGAAAAGTTAGATAAGAGAAGAAAGAGAAATTAAATGACCAATGCAAACACCAGAAATTCAGCACGGACCGTAACTGAAACACCAGAGGATTAGTGACGTATTGCCGATTGAATCCTATGATCAAATGATAAGAGGCTAAGAAAAATATAAAAGCCAAATGATTATTAAAATTGTTATCTTAGAGCTGACTATGAATAGATCGTTATAACTAGCTATATTGCAGATTTTCACGATGTGGAAGTCTGCAATAAATTTAATTTTCCGGACAACCAGCTGAGGCCTCTGGATGACAGTTCCTGACCAAATGCATGGCAAGTCGCAGTTTCATTTCAAAGAAGGACAAACCAAAATCTACTAAAGTGATCACGAAGATGGACTTCTCAATATATTAAATCCGTAAAGTATGAACTATTGTATCTATCTAATAACTTTCCTAAAATTGCAAGTAATTAATAACTGAAAATAAGAACTCTTATCTGACTTAAAGAATGCAAATTCAATTATTGATATTTTTTTTATGTAGATGTTTAAGCAATCATTTCCAGTTCATTTTTTTTTGTGTGTATTATATTTTAACTAAAATGTATTAAATTTAAAGTTGTTTATAGACGCTTGCTTGGATTCGTTTGCGGTTAATTATATTTTGGTTTTCATATTTGATCAAAATATATAGACATTCGATAAATAATGATACCTTACGGTGAGTATCTAAAATGTATTTATTCGGATGTCTTTTAAGTTATTGGTGACAACGCAAGTATCTTATGGTGAATACTATTGGGTTACTTATAAGTTTCCCTCTGCGATTGTCGGTATCAATAATTTTGTATTTTGATCGTTTATGTTTATTTTGAAATGGTTTTGACCGTGGAATCTATGTAATCGATCTATACCCAACATTTTTAAACAAATCTGTGCGAACGTATTTAAATGTTAAAATTAAGTCGGGCGTGAATGGCTATATAGTTTTGTAAAGTTGTATTAAGGGAGGGTAATCTTAGGTTATTCATTTCGTAGTTGAATTGGTTCAATGGATTGGATATATTTGTGTAATTAGTAGATGTAGTTTTAGGTCCGCTACGGGCAGAATTATAGATATACGCCACACACCCTCTGTTTGCCTATGGATGGGTTTGTAAGTCGGCAGAAGACCGCAGTCCATTCCTATGGAGTTTTTAGTTTATTGATCTACTTGCCAACAGATGTCACATTCCTGTTGGTGGAGAGTCAATATCTTCTCTATTTCTACTTATTGTTCAGATGCACATTCCTGACAATATGGTATTTTGTGTTGTCGTATCATGCTACATTGAATACATGAATGTATCAGATGGATTGGCGCCAGTTGATTGCGAAATTTGTTGCCTAAGGTTAAATCAGGGAAGAATATTTTCCTTTCAAATGCAGACCTATGTAGTCCATTCATACTCGACCCTCTAAATAAATAGTAAACTCATTATTTGAAATCTTCTTAAATTTAGAATTAAAGATCAATATAAAATTATAAAGGAAATTTATTCCTCAAAATTTAAATATTATTTTATATGTGCGTAAATAAATATTTTTATGTGTTAATTTCTGGCAGTGGCTTTTATTCTTTTATATTTAAGATATAAAATTTATAGATTTTTATCTCTGCGTCTCCACTGAGCTAGTGACAATGGGCTAACGATCTAAATATGTAAATAAAGTGGAATCCTAACAGCGCGTATCTGCCTACTTTATAAATTTTTTTAGGCTCAAATGCCTAGGTGGCGCCCTTGGTAGTGCGGTGCGGTGCGATGCGATCTCCCACTTCGTTTCGATCGTTATAATATATATATATATATGGTGATAATCTTTGAAATTATTACACTTCCTACTAAGTTTGTACATCCAGGCATTGTCTTACTGATCAATCCTTTTTTTTGATAATTACCAAAAATTACCATAAGGTAATGACCATTTGGCTATGGCTCTTCTCTTTACTCCGGCATTATATTGATATGGTACAGGGTGTGTTTTTCTTAATATGGTTGATCATTTTGTATTTGAAATCTGTGTGCTCCAGGAGCCTCTAATAATGCTGTCTAATATTTTGTTAATGCCTATATATTATTTTGCTTCCTGATATCCAGTCAATTTAACCTCATTTGATTTAACCATCATAGTCTGGTAATCTGATTTGTTTGCATAAAATTTAATTTAAAGGTATACTTTGGGAAAGAGAAACTGAATTATTTTTTCATCAAAATTCACCAGACTTTATCATAATACAAAAAACAGCTGAATTGGTATATAAAATAAGATCTCAGAATCAGATCATAGTGAAATTCCTTCAGTGTCACACGAGATATATTGACATCATTTATGACTCATTTGAACATAAGCCTGTTCTTGTAGAGATCCAATTTAAGCCTTTTTAATTTTAGGAATGATAGATATCTGATAGTTATCTGAAGTTACGATCTTGTAACTGTGTATATCATCCATTAGATACTAATGATATCTGATTTCCTGAGTCAAGTAAATTATATGTGGTAATTCCTTGTACAATGACTTAATTTTGTGGCATGTTTGTAAGACAAATTGCAGAATTTTATCCTTACAGTGACATACTAAAATGATTATCTTTTTAATAAATCTCTCACATTGTTTGCTGTTTTTGTCTTGCATATGGGGGTCCTGAAATGTAATAAATTTTGCTTTTTTATTTTTGTTACTGTATCAAGTTGGTATCTTGCTCATACTATGCATTAAATATATTAAGTTGTAACTGAGCTAGACTACTTGGATGTCTGGGGCTTGGGTGGCCAAAATTTACAATTGCAGTTTTCTTCATGCTCTTTGAGCTTTTTTTGTCTAATATGGCTGACATCTGTGCCTATTTATTATCTCCATATACTATATAATGATATCTTTCCTAAATTTATTGAAGAGCTAATTTTTACCCTGCCACTGTTCTCTTGATTCATCATACTCCATGTCAATGGCATTGAGAAATAATTAGCCACCTGTTATATAACCTTTCTACCAGAGCTTAAAAACTTTTGCTGCACTCTAAATGCATATTGTTGTACACTATTCTAATAATTTGGCTTTCCGTCAAAGTGCAGGCAATGAATCTTATTATTCACTTGATGATTAAACAATTGAGTAAAGCTTTTATCACCATCAACATAAGATCTTTCTTGCATCATCAGTTATTGTATATCTTCTTGTCTTCATTTCAAAAATTATTTAGAAGTGCCTCTTGATACTCTGAATAAGCAAAGGATTATGTAATCAAGGAAATTCTACCATGCTTTTGAGGAATCTTGGTAGAGATTATATTCCACAGCCATTTGTTCCTTTTTTCTCAGAGCATTTAAGTGAGAATAAATATCCAGGCAAATCTAGGTGCTTTATTGGTATTTCACTTGCATTGACTGCAAAAACATTAATTATTAGCAATTAGTTTTTTCCACTGTACACATCTGAATTTCTTATATGCATGATATGGCATTGTTTTTACTTTTAATGTAATTGTTGTTAATGAAGTCTACGATTACATAATTTATATTAATTTAGATGTGGTGTGTCCACTACATATATACACATAATATTTTAGTTGGTATTAAAGAGATTAATGATGCATATATATATTGTACCGGTCAGAATTGTATGTTCATCTAACAAGAATTAGGACCTAAGCTAAAGTACCTAGAGTTCAATCATATACGAGATACACAGGTCAGGGATACTCATGAACTCCGCCCTATTGCCCACTTCCCAAGTCTATCACATTACAAACAACATTTCTGATGATAGCAGCCTACCTTTCAATTTACTCCAGCCCAGAAAGGTTCAGCAAAGATACAAGAGACCTACGGCTTAACTAATTGATAACGCAAAGTAATGATAGATGTGCACACACAAACCAACAAAAATATCCAAAAAATAGCTTATTAAATGTAAATTTATTAAACGTAATATTAATAATAATTGATTAATCATGTGAATCACTAGATATGGAGATTTACAATGAATTAGAAATTATATATATTGAACACTCGATTTAGGTTTCACTTATGGTCACTTGGGTATTCCATGTCAAACCGGATAACATAACAAGGTTTGATGGATATGCACTACTAAATATACATGATGATAAATTAATTATTTGAACAGATGCGGCTTAATATGCTAATGTGATTTAACGGGTTGCTATTACTCACACTATGATATTCCTAAATTAAGGAAACTAACCAATGACAATAGCTTTTAGAATGAATGTTTACAAGATTTTAAATTACATAGAATATGATCAAACTTAATAACAGTACGAGGGTTTTTATTCAACATATAATTACATTTAAATTAAGATGAATATAACATAATTTGATAACTATACGCGAGCTTTTATAACAATTATATTTTAAATAATAAATGATCTAACAAGTTTTGATTACATTTGGATTTCATGGAAGGTACATTAATTATAGATCAATTATTTTGGAACATTATGAGATGATTCATTTATTTCTTATCTGCGAAGAGAAATAGGAAAAGCATGATCATTTTGATATTGTCGTGCAAGTCAACATTTATAGATTTTCTCAATAGTTAATTAATGATGTATTAATAGCGATTGAACGAAGGATGGGTAGCGCTAATAAGCGATAAGATATATAATAAAGTTAATTAAATTTAAACTATAATGAGAATTTTGGGATGGCTTAGGGAAATTATATCATTACGGCTTATAGACATCTGAACCATATGAAAGGATAGGAACGATAATGTGTGAACCACATGATAAGGCCTGAGCGGACGAGGAGCTTCATCAATTTGGAAGCGAAGAAAAATAAGCTTATCTGCACTTGTGACGGATAGCATCGGGAATTGGTTGGCAAGATACTATGGTTCCGACTCGTCGAATGTTAACCCATAGCAGCGCTTACCTAACCTAAGACAATCTGTAAGAGCTGGGGCCTCCACGCTCTGTCGAGAATTGTGCTATATATATATTCCATTAACGAGAGAAAGTATGACAAAGCCATTTTTGAATTAGGAACGTTATCACCGGGACACGTTACGAAAGCTGTCAGGTTTGATTTACCCTGATTTATACAGCCTTAAAATACTAATTAAGTCTAACGTAATGAAATAATGATCTAAAAGCAGTCCCAAACGGGGGAATACAACTTACTTAAAGAATTTATTCAATATCTTAAGGATAAAATATTAAAAACATTAAAATTCCTTCATTAAACGCATATTAATCCGCCCGAGAAATAAGTTACTTAAATTATCATTAGATGGCAGGCTACGTATAAAATGAATCATTTAGACAGAAAGATCTGAATTAAATTTATGTAATACTCAATTTTCATCATGTTAATCAATAGCGTGGAGCAATAGTAAATTATTCATTTTAAATAGCAGTGAAAAGCATAATATTCATTAATAAAACATAGTTTAGGAATATCTCTCGATCGGGCGAATTTTATAATGTAAGAAAGCTTACGTTTACGATTAAATATTCCGCAATGGCAGAATAGCAGAAATAAATAGGATTGATTTGCCAGATCGAGTTATTAGCATATTAAAATTTGATATGATTTGCATAATATTAAATAAACATTGCCGCATTAAAATAAAAATACAAGGAGAGTGAGAACCTAGCATTCGAGTTTATAAAGTGAGAATTACAGTTTAAATATAAAACAAAAAGAAATCAAAAAAGAAAAGAGGTCATTGTTTAGGCAGTTAATCAGCTTAGCATTACCGATAGAGAAATAAGCAATTACATTTTTACATTAGGAAAAATTTCAGAACTAGAAACGTTTAAAAGACATACATTAGCTGATGGGAAATAACATTATTGGAGGGTTACATTTATATTTTACAATAGAAAAGATTATTAAGATGAAAGTTCATTTTTGCGGCAGGGAATTACCTTTCTTTCCGATGAATTTCCAGCCGGGTGCGCACGTGTTGGTTCCATGTTTGATAAAAGAGTTAATTTAGCAACAAATTGACGAAATTAAGGTTTCAGTCCATTCTTTATTCAATATAAAGTTCATTTTGGCAGTAATTTATGAACGATGGTTTCCGAGTATTTAGGCATCGGTTAGATTTTTGGAGAGATCCGGGGAAGCAAATCTATGTTTTACTAGCTCGTCATGTTACCATTCAGAGGGGCGTGACTTCCCCTTAGCAACGCGTTAGAAAAATGACATGTCTCTCCTTTAGTTAGAAAATGTGGTTGTATTTATACTCGTTGTCACCGCCAATGGGTAGTTCCCGGATGTTTTAATAACTACAATGATACAGCATATTTTGGACTACAAAGGAGATTAAGTTCGAGAGTTGGTTTTGATCTACTTTAGGCTGAAAATAGACCTGTGGAATCAACATTAACTAACATGACGTTTAAATAAATCTATATTATAATAAAACAGATTCTTTTAGAATTTGGAAGACGGTAAGTCTTTTATTTACTAATTTTACGTCACACTCTCGAACTTTCTCTCTATTAAAATATATGTATGAATAAAATATACATTATGCAACGCTTTAAATTATTAAAGTTTATCTGTTACACACACATACGCATGATTGTTTACCGTAATGAAAATATATAATTTTTTTTTTTTATGCATATTAATTTTAAATGAATTTAAAGTTTACAAATACATAAACAATCACGTGCATTGGTATACCTTCACTCCCCAGTGGTTTATAATTAAATGATTAGGTTTGAACCCATGTTTGGAGGTTTCAAACATTATTAGAAAGTGAAGCCAAATGTGTGCAACAGATTTGAGTGCTTCAATATATATATATATTAATAAAGTAAATTGTTTATACTGAACTTAATGTAATTAGAAGGAATTTGAAGTCTGAGTTCAAATCCCTTCATTATATATATATATTACTAAAACCAGATTCTAAAACAATTATATATAACTAGTGAAGAATTAATTAGGATATGAAATGCATTGTTAAATTTAATTGTTTTTATTAATTAGTATTTAATTGGAAAATTAATTTATTATCGATAAACTTTGAAATTAGGAAACTATATGGATAATAAAACATATTGGGTATTTAAAGCAAAAATCATATTCTAATTTTAATGATGAGTGGTTAGAATGCTGAATGTAAAGTTAATCCAATGGAGCCTCTTCCTCCAAGAGTTTAATTACTCCATTCAATATTGTAGAGGGGGTAGAAAATATGATAGCAGACACAATCAGTCAGAACCTAGGCCCCACATTGTCAAACCATTTACAGATAAACAACATAAGTATAGCAACAGTGGGGAAGTTAGAGGATAAGTCTGTAGAAGAAGACTTAACCTCATTTGTTTGCAAGCAGCCATATTGAATATTTAAAAAATTATGCTAAGCCACAAATTTTATCATAACTTTTAAGATTTATTAATAAAAATGACATAATATATATTGTTTGAAATATCAAATATCAAAGATGTAATTAAGCTGAAAAATATAGTCATTGATATTCACAGTAATAAAGAAAAGAATAAAAGTTAATATTTCTAATAATTATTTTCATAATATTTCATAAATTCTAAATTATCATGCATACAACTGTAAAATTATATTTTTGTTAGTAGGTTAGATGGATTTATTATAAAATTTAGTATATAATAACACTTACCTACGGTAATCCATCACTTGAAAACTTTGTAGAATAAAGGCATTAGTATCTTTCATTTTTCCTAGTACCCCTTCAAAATGTATTTCCATACAGGAGTTTGCAATGAATATATCATTCCTAATAACATCCCTTATAACAAGTAGTTAATATTGAAACAGTATGATTTTATCGTCATACGTTTCACCAATTCTAGAAATCAGTAGCCTTCATTTCCCTAGTTCAAACCCTAAAGGTACACATATATATAACTGTATACTTGGGAATTTAACATGTATAAAAACGTATATTTACCCGTATGTGTGTAATTGTATATGCACACACATCTGCTATAATTGTATATATTTTGTAATAATTTTATTCACATCTGAATGATATTATCACACCTTATAATTTTATAAATATTCATCTTATGATTTTAAATAATTGAATTGGTTTCAAGCTGGGAAAATTATATTAGATAAGAACAGAATTCTCTAAAGTATTTCAAACTGGCTTTAAAGTACCCAATTACTTAATCATGTAGAGCAACTAAAAACAAATGTAGATGTCTCACGTCTAGGATAAAACGCTAGCAGCTTAAATCTCTTTCAGTAAAAGAAAAGGAGAATCAATCCAATGTTTAAAAAAAGAACTTTACCAATCTCATGAGACACCGCAGGTACAAATCCAGATGTTAGGATTCTTACTAAAATAAAAGTTGGACAATTAAACCTGCACTGAAATCCAGATTGGAACTGGAATCTCAGAAAAATAAAAGGAACAATGAATAAACCTGAAATCAATCAACCGATTCGTCTGAAGCTGATGCAATTAAGACTTCTTAGATTTTAATATCTAAAAATAAAGATTGTGAATGAACTGTAAGAGGGGGGGTTAAAAAAGTATAAAAAAGGCAGCTGAAAAAAAATTGTCATCCATTTTTGCTTTACTCGTGTTTCAACTTATATCCAGGCAGCAGGCCCAGTTTCCACCATGCAAATAATTGGCTAGAAAAGCAAAGGCCATCTTCCCGATGGTCAAGAACCGTTTATGGAGACCGGAGACCCAAACCACAGCCCTACTGAAAGAATAGCCTATAGATGAACCAGCTCAGATAAATCAGTCCATGCATGTATTTCATACTTTCAAGCTGCAAGCCTCCTGATGAATAACCGGTAACCACTTCTCAATCAAGCTAAATCTAAAAGCTATAGCCATCTATAAATCTTTCCTAAAGCTAGCTATATAATAAGTAATGTGCACAAACTCTTCCATTCAAATCTTATAAATTAATCACACTATGTTTAAAGGTGTATTAGCTCTTAAAGTAATTAACTGTATTAGATAAACGTATCTCAACCTGTATAATTTTAAAATACTTTAAAAGTAAATGTAAATCTTGCCTGATCTCAAATTCTTAAATCTTTTTAAATTCAACTTATAAAAGCTTATTTGCCTTATTATTTTCTCTATTTGCGTCTATACTTTGCATCTATATATATATTGTTAAAATGCATTTATTGATTTATGCTTTGCCTTCGGAGCAGAGACTATTAATTATTATAAACTTAAAGAGACGTTTTGTTCTCAAGTAAAGTAATTATGTAGTTTGGCATATCTATAGATTGTCTCTGGTCCGAAACCTACTTTGATGTATTATTTGAACTGCTATGCGTAGCTTAATATCACATATGTTGCTTATTAAAAGGTTTGTTTGGTTAAATAAAAGAGAGTGATAATTTAAGGCATATTCAGTAGTTAGCCAAGTTTAAGCCCCAGATATGCTTTAGACCCCCCTTAATGTAATTGCATATAATATGTAGTTAATTAATAAACTAGATCAATTTTAATAAAGTCCTCTTTAGCACAATTTCAGTGTTTATTTAATTAACTGGCGTAGGGTAGTTTGCAGAAAAAACTATAGATTTTGCGCTTTACTAGTTGTTATAATTAAGATTCCAAAAGCGTTGTGAATGAGTTTTTACGAAGCACTGAGGTGCATTCCACCTTGCTATCATATAATTATTAAGATAAGATTAGGTTTTAAGGGCTATCTTATCATCCTTAGTTCAGACAGCCTTCTCTTGAATGGGATAATGATTTTAAGGGTCATTCCCATTTCCTCCTTTAAAAACTGGAACACCGGAATCCAGCATCTTATATCATGGCTGTTCGAGCATCCGAACTAAAAGTTCATGTATAGCAGGTGAGCGGTATTTGAGAACCTAGTAAACGTTACTGAATCTCATGAGTAAAAGCACATTCAAGCCGCATCTGATATAATTTGCATAGTGATGTAGCCTCAGAAGTTATGCTACAAAATGCCAGTTCATCTGCTGTATATTAATTGTTCAGCATTGATCTGAACCTAAGATCTAGTTTATCTAAGAATATCTACATAAAGAGCACATTGACTGCTCCTCACGTATTGATAAATTTAAGTATACTTTGTATAAAGTTCCCACTCTCTTAGAATTTAACCCTTAACATACTGAGTAGAAATGGCAGACATAATTTAGACATTAGTATAGACGTAAAATAATTATTAATGTATAAACGATATAATAGAATAATGATCGTTAAGTACAATTGATTACAGAACGTGTAGTTCGTATTTTCACCATCCCACCTGCGAGTGTAATATTCAGTATATTTAATTGTTATTGTTTGTGTTTTGTCAATATTAAATAATTTTAAAAACATTTTAACGTCTGCAATATTATTCATTTTATTTATATTAAATCACCATCCATAATGATTTTATATGCATGAAATAATCAGCCATAGGTTGTGTGAGTGTGTTAAGCTATAAAACATTTAGTTAAATATCCCTGAGTCTCTCATTTTACCCTTTGCTATTGCCGGCACAGAAATTGAGAGATTACGAGTGTAATCTCATATATGTCATTCATAAGGTAGTAAGTCAGGGAGTATTGGTGAAGGAGCTGAGGTGCGGTCAGATTTGGTCTCAAACCCTCATCTAGATCAGCCTTGGTATAATTTACCAAAACTCTGGATTTTGTTGCGTGGATGTTCAAATATGACTGTTACAATATTAATCAATAATTAGTATAATTTGAATATAATAATAAAGAACTTCAATACAGTTTGTAATTTATTAAAAAGCATTACTAAAATAGTCACTATATGCAAAACAAAATAAAATAAAATAAAATAAAAAGTGAATGAAATACTAAATTCATTATAGAGTTAAACTTGAGGTACATAAGTTAATAGTTTAGAGTCAATGCAATGTAGTATTATTTATTCTATCTAAAGCTCATATTGCTTCATGTTACTACATCCGTAAATTTAGTAATAGCTTCATCAACTGCCATCTCTCTTTGCATTGATATGCAGCTTTGAAATTTACATTGCAGTAGTGTATAATGACCTAAGTTTATATACTGTCAAAATCTTTACTTTTAGCATTTGTGTATTTTTATTATTATTAAAATGCACACAAAACATTATACAGAAATCTAAATTGGGTCATAATATTTGAAAAATATGTTTATCTTTGTCTCATATCACTTTATTCAAATACTGGATCCAATCCACATCATATCAAAAAATGCAGATAATTCACGATATAAATTGTACACAACCACAATCTACTTTTTTATGTTACTTTCAATAATATTTTTTTTGTATATTTTTTATCAAATATAAATATATAAAAATAAAATAATAATTCAAAAATATAGAAAAATAAATACTTACCATAATGTTCTATTCAAAATACATTGGAAAAAGTACAACTTTTTACCAATGAATTTTTCATGGCAAATGTTTTTTCAGTAACTATCAAAAAAATGAGAGAAAGACAAAAAAATTCAATTTACTTGATCACAAAAATTATCATAAAATTTTTATTTTTTATTGTAAAAAAATAAGACTTACCTTTCTGGAAACTAGAAAAAAAGATGGAAATGAAGATGTAAAAAGCACATGCGTATGTAGCCTGTGTAGATTTCTGTTAATCTTAACCTGAACCCAGATGTTTATAATTTGAAAATCATTGCCTGCATTATGTGGGCATAAAGACAAATTTGTTAAGGCATTTAGGGGATTGACAGAGACAGGATGCCATGCCACTTGCAGGCACCTTATGGATAGGCTACATAAAAAGGAATGCCACAATGGTGGAACAGGGAAAATGATAGAGGAAACAGGATATGAGTAAAGGGATATTATGGTACTTGACAGATGTAAAGGAAGACACATAAAGAAATGATAATTGCCAAGGAGTTACAAGAAAGATTAATTAGACATATGCATTGCATCTACAGGCACTATGGGATAGACATGGTAGAATATTTATTAAAGCTCTGATTTTACAGGGCAAGGATGACACCACAGGTGATACAGATAATAAAGGGGTGCAAAATATGTAAGAAGACAAAACCACCAACAGATCTTATGAAGATCCACAGCAATCCATTGTTCCTCAAAGACCAAATTATCTGGTGGAAGTGGATTTTTATGGTCCACTACTCAGGTTTCAATGAATGAGATACATTTTGGTAGTTTACAATGTATACCCAAAATGGATAACCACATACCCAATATCCCAAACCAATGCTAAGAGTGCCATGAGAGTATTAGAAACCCAATACTTTAATAAAGTAGGAAAACCTAAGGTTATATTGTCTGATCATGGCACTCAACTTTACATCTGCAGAATGGCAAGACTAGTCAGAAAGTATTGAAGTATGGCATGTTTTATCATCTATCAAAAACCCTCAGTCTAATCTGTGTGAGTGTATTATAAAGGAATTGGGGTGTCTTTTCATGGTTTATACTTTAACAGACCATAAAGGGTGGGTGAGACAAACTTCCACAAATTGTAAATTATATCAATTTGACAAACAGTGAATCAATAAGCTTTGCTCCAATTCAGCTTGATTTGGGTCAATATGTGCCTGTATTATACAAGTCAACATTGCCAATTGTTGCAGAGCAAATCGACCAAGAATGTGGAGCAGAAAAGAGCACAGAAACTCATTATGCATTGTGCAGAGATAAGGTCACAAAGCCAGGGCATAGGGATAACTAGGTTTAGAGTAGGAGATCAAGTATGGGTCAGGAATAATCTAGTCAGTCAGATACATTTTTAAAATTTTTTAAATATATATGGGGCATAATGCAAAGATTTTAAACCCATATAATCCAAGATAGTAAATCATGATTAGGGGGAGGAGGTAATTAATAAACCCAAATATACTATAAATAATAATAAGAATAAACTAGCAAAAACACATACTTTATTCTCATGATTAACTGTGGGAGATATTGCAACTATGCAAGATGTGTTGACAGTGAAATTTGAAGATTTTTCTGAGAATGGAATATATAAAAAAAGGAAAGATATATGTTAAGTGAATTTTGTATATATATATATTGTAATGGTAAGAATTGTCCCTCCATGTAACAAAATCTAGAACACAGGCAAAATACACTAAAGCTGATCGAATCCGGATACTGGGATCCAGAATCTGACCAACATTCAATCCTTTCACCTCTGCTCAATGTTTTAATACCCTATGGATGACATTCCTCAATGTAATCAGACAATTAGTTTACCCTCGGTCTAGTTTATCACTGATTTGGTCAGATATATACAAATATGGCTAAGTAATTAATTATAGAACTTAACAGACTGATCTATATATATATATAAAATGGTGTATGTGCAAATTAAATATAGAGTTGGATAAAATGAATTCACGGACAATAAAAATATGCAAACGAGTTATAATTTTAAATATTATTACTTTAATAAAACAATAGCAAACAATAAATCAAAACATACAAAATTATATGATGGGAATGTGAGATATAATGCTCGCAGGTGTTAGATAACTGCTGAGATCAATGTTACATATCTCATTATAAGCGTTTAATAATGTGTAGTGCGGTATTGGAATTTCATGCCTATATTAATTAATATGCCAAATTTCTAGCTCTTTTGTAGTCTGCTAGATCAAACAGAACTTTATAGCCAAAGTTATATAACTAACTATAATAGTGCTCCTATGGTGTCTATCTATATAAAATTAATTCGAGCATGTAATTAGGCTCAGAGATACGCAGGTTGGTGTATTAACCTAGATTAGGATGTACACTAATGCTAGATAAGTATTTAATATAAAAGGGAGAGAAACTGGTTTATGTTAGGTTTACCTATATCCTCTATGGCACATATTAAAATATTAATTAAGCAAAAAGGTGCGAATGGGTCATTATTCATGGGCTTCAGTCTCCAAAGACTCGGTTTGCCTAAGACCACTCAACTTGCCATGAATAAGAACATTAGTAGTTCAGGCAGTCAGATAAGCATTATGAATCATCTAGGTCCTTGTGCCCTAGTTCTGAAAGTGTGCTTGAACCCAAATTAAAGTGGATGAGAGTGACCTTCACCAACACATCATCAAGAATCATGCAGCAAGCCGATAAGTGTACATTGCGTACTTTGTAAGGACACATCTGCAACTTATACATATATAACACAAATGTGTAACATTATATTACCATGCCTTAAAATTAGATAGCATCTATTTGCATATCTATACAATCCAGTTCTCAAATTTAGTATTTTAAATATACTATTTAGGGACTAAATTAATTAGTAACCTAGTTTAATATTACCACCTGTGTCTCAACATAGATAAATCTAAGGAGGATAAAGCATATTTGTGGGGTAATTATGAGTAAAACATTAAAATATGCTTTGAGAATATTTCTGTGGCTATTTCCGATGATATACGAGTTATATATATAAATAGTTATAATTCATAACTAAAATTAAGCAAACTACATAAGATAACTAGATAACTGATTATTGTAATATTAATATCCAAAACTTAATCAGTAAAATAATATGATCTTGAAACAGTGAGTGAGAATGAAGAATAATAATTCAATTATTTAATATTAAATTATAGCAAAGATTTGAAATTATCTTCGCAAATCGATAAGCTAAAATTATATTTATAAATACTCGTGGTTTCGAGTCATTTGGCATATTAAATACATATATTATTAAAATGATAAAATCATAGAATAAATTGAATAGATTTAGAAATAGGCATAAAAAGACCACAGAAAATTATACATTTAAAATAGATTATTAGAAGTTTTACATTTTAAAAGAGAATTCAAGTTTTACATTATAAAAGAGAATTCGAGTTTTACAACCAGACAAGATTTAGCATTTTACAATCAGGCAAGATTTAGCATTTAGTCTTCTTTGTAGATTTTAGTAAAGGTGTTTGGGAAAGGCAGTTTAATGAATAGCTAGCTTTTAAAAGAAAGAAACGAAAGTCATAGTTTATAGACAGAGCTCTGAGAAAAATTTACCATTTAGTTGTTTCCATTGCAGTTAGTTTTGAAGCACTTGGAAGGATATTAAGATGACACTTTTGATGATGATGCACAGTTAATAGAGATTTTCCATGGGCTACTTTTGCTTTGCTGATGTAGGTATTAGTTTTCATCGGACCACAAAGTTCTTCTCCATTCACCGCGAGGAGAGAAGTGGTGAATTTATCGCCTTCCTACTCACTCATTTTAAGGTGAAACCAACGTGGATTCAGCCTACAGTTCACTTAATATATATATGATCTCTTTTTGTTAATAAAACTTAAAGTATTTATACTTTTTAACCTATGTCCACCTGTTAATTTTTACGAGCCTGAATGTAGCTGAAAAGTCCATTTATTTATTTTAACAAAACATATTTAATATTTACACCCGGTAGAGAAACTCATTTATTTATTTTAAAGACACAATTTTAAATTATAACAAGTAATTTAGATTTTGTTTTCCTGTACAATGCATGACCCACTTCGAAAATTGTTTACAAGATCAAATGTTATTTTGGACAAAGTTACTTTTGTAATTAGTAGATGCAGAATAACAGGAAATATACGTATGTGATTTCAATAATACTACAATAAAGTTGTTAAATAATTTAACTAAAATATTTCTTAAACTAGAAATATTTATAAAATGTATTTCTTAAACTAGAAATATCTATAAATTGAATATACATATCTGTAAAATATATCAATAATATAACAATAATTTAGACTAAAATATTTCCTAAATTAGAAATATTTATAAAATGGATACATCTCTGTAATCTATGCATATACAATTAAATTACAGACATACCACTCGCATATATATATATATATACATGATTTTGCATATATAAAAATTTAATGTTATTTGAATGGATACTCTGGGAGGGTTTAAACCTGGCATATGGATAGATGTGTGGGTAAAATAAGTGAAACGGGCAGATGGATGAAACTGACCATTTCAATATATATATATATAAAGTAATATATAAAATAAATCTTAGAAAATTTATTTTCCTTGAGGCAATACACATGTATTTTATACTTTCAATAAAAGAAAAAGAGCAATTTAAATAGTAAAAATGTCAACTGATTTTAAATATTGATAAAAGTTCTGCAGTGTGACATTGGTAATTAAATATAAGAAAGAGAACTTTGAAAACAAAAATCTAATGAAAGATAAAAGTTTAAAGAAGAAATTCAGAAGGTGTTCAATGTACACATGCACGATGAGTTTTCTGGGGGATATAAAAGAGAAGGACATGAATAAAGAGTTTTTTTTTCTTGGAGATGCCACAAGATGCAGAATTACCCTATTATAGTTGCCAATATTCATATTGGCAGCTAGAATGCCAGTACTGTTCCAGTCAAAACATGCTTATTCATCTAACACGAGCTGGAACTCACAAAATGTACTTCAAACCCAGTCAAGCCCGAGATTTAGGTCAGGGACCAGCCTGGATTCGAACCCACTCTCCAAGCACCAAATCTAACACCCAATGGATAACATAACAATGGTAGCACATGAGATTTAATTCTTCATCCGGCCCACTAGCAAATTGGAGAAAACAATAAGACTCATAGACTAAACATATATATAAACAACGTAAATACTAGACATTCCACAGATAAAATCTAACATATTTAAATAATAGCTTTACTAATGAATACTTATGCAATTAGTGAATTGGATTGATTTAATAATGAGACAGAAACTGATATATGATGAATTAAAATATATTTATTGTCAATTGTTGTTCAAATCACACACATTTCATTTATAAAGTAACATTCTCTAGACTATTTGAACAATAATTGATGTTAAAATAGGTTTGTGCTATGATTCAATGGAGCCAAATATCCTCTATACAACTAATCACTACATTAACTTATTTGTTATGTCCTTTTATAATCAGTTCGAGTGGCTCTTTTACGTAAAATCAAACCAAGTCTGAGAAACTTATACATCTGACTATAATCAATTTATATATTAACTATGGGCTTATAAACATCCCAGATAGCTAAGATCGAACGTTCAAGAATGTCTTCAATGCCGAAGATTGCATATTAGGGAGGAAAGAGTTGGCTATAACGATTTTACTAATATGTAGCACAAGTAAAGTATAATAATAAAGTCTCTGTGATGGAAGAATAGTTTTATTTTGTACAACATTTACCCAATAACGTCATCATCTCTAATGGGACCTTTATTTGTTCAGACAGGACTTTAATTGCCCGTGCTCAGACTTCGCTCTGCCTACCCATAAGAGAAGATGGCTGACACTGCTCCACCTTATATATATTCAAAAGACACACACGAAAAATATTAATAAATCCCACATCCCCGCCGAAGGATATTATAAATTAAAGATCATATATTAAATGAACACTAGATCATCAGCTTGATCAAAGACCACTCTTCTGTAGCATGAGAAATACATATGCTACTGACAGGAATATAGATACAAACTTTATTTATCCCATTCAATCTCTTTAGTTATCTATAACTACTAAACTTTTAAAAGGGAAAAGTATATTTAATAGGGGACTTATGAATACTTAACTAAAAATATACTTATGATTCACTCCAGCTAGTTTAATCTTTAGTAACATAATAAATAAAGTTAAAGCACATTTTATATTTATATTAATTAATTTACTAAATGACAAAAATATAATTTTTTAAACACACGAAATGACGTATATAAATAATAATACGGAGATTTTAAATGATATCTTTAAAAACATATTGTAATTAAATCACCTGTTTCGAAACATACATAATTAACAATAATCTATAACTCAGTGATTAATTATATCAAAATATTAATTAACAAAGAAATTTACAAAATATTTCATTTATAGATTTCAAATATGATTTAGACAGAGTTTACAATATTGAATTAATAAAGAAATTTCAAGTATTTCATTTTAGAGAATTTACAATATTATTTGGAAAATAATTTAGAAAGAAATTACAATAATATGTACTAACCTGATTTTGAAGAAATAATGATTGTTGTTGAAATTCACACAGACTCTCGATTTTAAATAATATTAAAACAGTTCTCCTATACTGAACTGAATATTCACTGAATAAGGTGAGTTTTTGCTTATATGTTCTTATTCAGTTAGACGATTTAAATGTGTTGGACGAAAAGTTCTTTTAGTGGTTGACATCTTTTATTTGGTTGGTGTTGTTTATTTGATGATTGAACTCGCCATTCCATCATGGAATTGCAGCAATTCTTGCCTGACTTTAGCCAGACATGGTAAAATTAAACAATTTTGACTTGGATAGTAATAGCTATTCAAAACAAGATGGAGTATATCTTCCCGCTTAAAATACCTATTTATCCATTTCCACTAAACCTTAACACCTTTTTAATTTCTGCCGGCCAATTGACTTTTAATTAAATAAAATAATATAATCCAATTTCTCAACAGATAACCTCCAAGGTTATATTTAATTTACTTTAAAATTATTAAAACATATAAATTATATAATTTGATTCAGTTTCATTAATTAAATTCCTTTTAGGTGTTATAGAATGTTAACCTACAGAAAGAACGTATTCTGATTTAATGATAAAGCTTTTGTCAACAAAAATCAATCAGTAAACTAGATTTTACTTTTTACCCAGTCACTAATTGATTTTTGTTTCCAAAATTCTCATTTTTAATTATAAATGGATTTTTATTTTACTGAAATAAATAACATTTAACATATTTTTTTACCAAATTATTTGTTTAAAAAAGCAAATTTAAAGAAAATACTTTAGTTTCAATTATATATGTAAAACATTAAATCAGAAACCGTTAAATATATTTTAAAGAAAACATTTTCATTATAGTATATCTTTTTTATTTTAACTTAAATATATATAAATCATTTTGCCCTATTCCAAGGTTTAAATTATCTATCCACATACGAATATTATAGCGAATATAATTAAAAATTGACTGAAAATTTATAAACATTTTATAATAATTTATGGCATTTCTCCGCTATAATTTTATCAAACCTGTCTAATTATGCGGTTTCATAAGTAAATGAGACATTCGGCTTACAAAGTTTCCCCTATACACTTTTCATACATTTCACATTTAAGAAGGTTCAAACTGTTCAGATGGAGCATTAGGTTGAGGGAAACGAAAGGATGTTTTCAGACATCATCAGTATTTCCCTTGGACATAATTATAATGATTTAGAAGAATGAAGTCATTACCTGCCTGGAATAGAAACATTGCATCAAAGGTAGAATTTAATATACGGATTGCAGAGTAAAAGCCTGAGGATTATATTTATTATCAAAGAACTATTTTATTGGACCATCTTACTGGAAAGAAATTAAACTTTGAACTCTTAATATTTATTGAAATAACTTTTGAAGATATTCCACATATTACATAACTATAAAAGAATTTAATGGATCATAGTGAACTATAAATATGGCCATTGGATCGATCTATTTATATTACATTTTTTATTTATTAAATTAAAATAAATATGCTCTTAATAAAAAAAAAGTACAATGTATCATTTGTTTAAGCCTTGTAAATATATTCCCTCAGTGATCATTTTTGAAAAATTCAACTGTTGATGCAAAAATAAATTTAAACTATTAAAGGTGACAATGTGAGTGAAAGTTAGCAACTATTCTTAGTAGGTCAAATTACCCTTACGCTAAAAAGTAGATAGAATGCTGGTGAGTTTTACAAGAAGGTATGAGTTAGTTTGTTATAATTAGGACTGTACTGTCTGGAAATATACAATGCTTATGCTAAAGCTTAAATGGTTATAGGAAATAATGTAGATTAGGTGTGGATGAGGGAGGTAATGGATGGCCCTTTGCATCTAATAAAAATAGATTAGGGAGAAAAAGTACAATATATATATATATATATATATTATAATTGAAATAATAAATTTAATGGTTTACAAACTATTATAAACAATCCTTAAATCAGTAGAAGTACTTTTGGTTAATTTCTTAAACCAGCCTCAACTGCCATTAAATTCAAAAAAAATTAATGGCTGTTGAGGCAGGTTTAAGATATTAACCGAAAGTACTTCTGTTGATTTAAGGATTGTTTATAACAGTTTGTATATCATTAAATTTATTATTTCAATTATAATTACAATTTTGTTTTAACGGACATTATATATATATATATATATATATATATAAATAAACATTATAAGCATAAAGCTAAACTAGTCAATATATAATCAAAACTACCCCAAATCCAAAATTCAAACAGGCCAGCATAAAAATAATATTAAAACACTACCAAAGGTTTCATTGCTACAAGCAGACTTCTCAAGTGTAAAGAACTACAAAAACTACACAATATATATATATATATATATATATATACAATATGTATATAATATTAAACATTACCCACAAATCCATTCACTTCCCATCCTCCTTAATATTAAATGAACTCTTAAATAAATTAATTGCTTCAAAATAATAAATTTTCAATAATAAAGATTCTTTAATTCTTCTTTTGATTTTATTTCTCTCAAAGAAGACAACCTTAGTTCATCAATTGATTTTGATGAAGCTAAGGTTGTCTTCTTTGAGAGAAATGAAATCAAAAGAAGAATTAAAGAATCTTTATTATTGAAAATTTATTATTCTGAAGCAATTAATTTATTTAAGAGTTCTTTTAATATTAAGGGTGGATGGGAAGTGAATGGATTTGTGGGTAATGTTTGATATTATATATATATATATATATATATATATATATATATATATATATATATATATTGTGTAGTTTTTGTAGTTCTTTATACTTGAGATTCTGCTTGTAGCAGTGAAACCTTTGGTAGTGTTTTAATATTATTTTTATGCTGGTCTGGTTGAATTTTGAATTTGGGGTAGTTTTGATTATATATATATATATATATATATATATATATTTTGGATTTGGGGTAGTTTTGATTATATATAACTGTGAAGGTTTGATCTAAAATTTAAATTTTGTTTAAGAAAGGTGATTGCATTTTTTGAGAGTGGACTCAAGCAAAAATGCTATATAAAAATCAAGTGGTCAATAAAATAAAAATAGTTGCTCTGATGCTGTGTTAAAGTTCTCTCTTTATGCTGTTAGTGAATGTGATGTGGCATTATTTTTATTCATTTGTTTTGGTAGTATCTCTTTCTGATTCTCTCTTTTTAATTTTTTGTTTCCATGTTTTAAAACAGTTTTGATTAGCTTCTTTAATTTCTGTGTACTTGGTTTTCATTTCATTCATTATGCCAGCCATCTCTTTTTGATTCTCCTCACATTTTCTTGGGTGTCTCTCTATTCTTCTTTGAATTAATGATTTTCCATCTTTTCTACAATTTCTGCATAGTCACTTACATTTGTATCTGATAATAATAACTTCTTTTATTTATTTGCTTCATATCACAGATATTATTTTTCTATAACTTCTATTTTCTGAAGTAACACCATTCATTCTCTAATTCTTTTCACAGCATCTTGTATAATTTTCTGACTTTTTTCTTCTCTTTTTAGCAACTTTTCTTGAGTTGTCTTCAACTTTTCATCAGTTTGTCATCATTTCTTTTATTACTCTTTGGCTTTCATCATTTTTTGCACTATTATTTCAAATTTTAAATCAATTTTCTGCTGCCTTTCTTATAACATTTAAAAAAAATTTCCAGTTGCATTTTTTTATACTTTGAATGAAGTTTTTGCTGCATTTCTTGAAATATTTTTTTTATTGTCCAGTTACATTTTTTTAAATGTTGAATCAGTCATGCTGCCTTTTTTCTATGCATACTAACATCATATACAGTGTAACTATTCTATCTTCTGTGGGCGTACAACCTCTGCTGGTTGTTGACTACTACTACCTTCCTGCTGCTTTAACTCTAGCTCTTTTGGATCTTCTGCTAATATTCAGCCTTCCTGCCTAACTTTTTTTCCTAAACCTGCTTTACTATATGCCATTCACTCTCTTTTTTCTTTTTTTTTTCAATTAACAAAACTTAACTTTTTCTTTTCTATAATAGGGATAACCCCATCTTTATTCCCCATCTCATATGGAATATATTTATATGTATGTGATTATTTTTATTTTATTCCCAGTTACATGTATTATGACCCTCTTCTTCAGAGCCTGCTATAGTGTATTAACAAATCAATGACTCATTCACTATTATTTGTATTTAATTTCATTTCAGCCTGATCCAGCTGGTTCAACAAATTTAATTGATTAGTGTGACTTTTATATATATTAAAATTTAATGTAATTGGGCCTGAGTTGGGCATTTAAATATAATGGAATCATATATACACTGTGAATTAAATGTCTAAATGTAACTTTTAATATTATCTCTCCAGCATTTGGTCTATGAGTGATTGTCATGATGTTTTCATTAATGAGACCCAGCTATTATAAAAATTATAACTCTATAATCATCAAATTATAATAATAAAATTGTGCCCACACATATAAGGTAAAGCTATATAAATGATAATTAACAAATTAAAAAGCCTTAGCGCTTTCGAGAAAGTGTATTTCTCATAATCATAACCTGTTATGACTCACTCCTACGAATCATTATGTATGTATAATATGCAAACTTTATGCAAATGAGTCAATTAGGCCATCTTTTAGATATAGCAAAACATGACAACTCCTTCAATATATGTTATTACTCATAATGCTGATTATCATAAGCTGTTAATTTACTCTATATCCAGTTAATAGTTGGAAATCACACACACACTAAATTTAATATAATTAACAAGTACTTCTGTCTATATGTAAAATAATAAAAACAACATGGCTGTTGATACTAACAGAGATACTAATATTTTATACATGAAATAAATAAACAATACTTAAAATATCTAGCACATTTGACCTAAGTCCTTATCAAGATCATAAACTGTATAGAAAAACATAATCGATAAATGTCAGAATGGCTATTATGTAGACCAGGATGAACTAATAGGAAAAGTAGTTAATTTAGAATTTACCACATAAGTATTATTGATTACAGAAGATTCTTTAATTTTTTGTTTTTTATTCTGCATTTCATGCATTAATACCTCAAAAGATTGCAGATGAAAGATATGTTCTGTGGAAGATTGATGAATATAAAAAGCAGAATAAACTGAATCATCTATTAATGTGTTATTATAAGTATGATTATTGTTGCTCAAGATGGGATTTCATAGTAGACTTTGTTTCACTGATATATAGTGTAACGATCCGGAGACGGTAGACTTAACGTATCTGCACTACAGGGCGCCATCTAGGCATTTGAACCTAGAAGAATTTATAAAGTAGGCAGATACGTCAGTCAAAAAAAAATATATATTTTTTTTTGTAAATTTTGATTCCGGTCGTTAGCCCATGTCACTAGCTCAGTGGAAAAGCAGAGATTTAATAATATAATATAAGAATATATATATAAGAGGAATAAAATAAGCCACTGCCAGTAATTAACATACAAACATTTATTTATGCACATATATATAAGATTTAAAATTATTTTAGTATT
This sequence comes from Epiperipatus broadwayi, assembly GCA_028023455.1. Taxonomy (NCBI): domain Eukaryota; kingdom Metazoa; phylum Onychophora; class Udeonychophora; order Euonychophora; family Peripatidae; genus Epiperipatus; species Epiperipatus broadwayi. Next base: position 2,963,944 of record JAQFVV010012524.1, read on the forward strand.
AGTTTACATTTTAACATTTAACATTATTTTTAACTTTACCATAGATTTTAATTTACATTTTAATTTCTATTATATTATAAATTTACATTTTAATTAAGTTCGCACATATAAATTTATGAAAGCTTGTTTATAATGTTGAATATAGATCGGTTACATAGATTTCACGGTCAAAAACATTTCAAAAGAAACATAAACAATCAAAATACAAAATTATTGATTACTGACAATTGCGGAGGGAAATTTATATGTAACCCAATAGTATTCACCATAAGATACTTGCATTGTCACCAATAACTTAAAAGACATCCGAATAAATACATTTTAGATACTCACCGTAAGGTATCATTATTTATCGAATGTCTATATATTTTGATCAAATATGAAAACCCAAAACATACTTAACCGATAACCAATCCATGCAAGCGTCTATAAACAACTTAAATTTAATGCATTTTTATTTAGGGTCAAGTATGAATAGACCACATAAATTTGCTTTTGAAAATAAACATTCTATCCCTATTTAACCTTAGGTTAAAATTCGTAGTCAAACTGGCATCAATTCATCTGATATATCGATGTATTCAATGTAATAAAATACGGCAGCACAAAAAGTTAAGAGAAGAAATTGCTTCTCATGAGATAGGAATATTACATCTATCTGCAAAGAAGAGCAATAAAACAAAAAACTCCATAGAAAGGAACTGCGGTATCCGACTTATAATTCCTTCCATAGGCAAATGGAAGTGTGCGGCGTATGAAGCAATTCTGCCCGTAGCGAATCAATATTACATCTACTAATCACACCAATATATCCAATCCATTGACCCAATTTAACCACGAACCAAATAACCTAAGATTACCCTCCCCTAATATAACTTTACAAATCTATACAGCCATTCACGCCCGACTTAAGTTTAACATTGATTTATTTTAATTTATCGGAAAACAGAAATCATAAATAAACTTAAAGAACAAAATTAAATAAATGGAAATGATATTACACAAATAAATAAAAAATACATCAAATAACACTATTAATAAAGAATTTAGTTTGGTCAGATAGGATCATATTGCAATCATTTAAATATAGAAAATTTTAATTTAATGTTCATTATTTATAAAGTTCTTACGGTTCAAAACAGTTCATCTTTATCCGTTGCTTGCCATGAACGTGAATTCCCACACCGTCCTAAAAAGGTTGGTATCCATTTAGCCGTTGTTTATTTATTTATTCTGAGGTTTTTTAGTTTAGTTGGTCCTCAATGTAGAAAACGATAGTTCATTTCTCTTTCTTTGGCAAAACTGAAGTGATTGAATCGTGCGTCTCTTCAATCGCTTCTCCCGCACCTCCGCACTAACACCTATCTGTCACATCATAATAATCATAATCCAGTCACTTCCAAATTTTCCTTTTATACGTATTCGAAGGATTGACTTGGCATTATGTCATCGATGTGATGATCCTTTCGCTGAGGTCCGATTTCCCGATGGATTTCTTTCATTGGCTATTTGTTTCTATTGTTTTCCTATCTGACCGATGTTTTTACATTTAGATGCCCAAGGCTGGTTTACATTTGACTAATTAAATTTATCATTTCCATTTCTGATTAATTAACCTGTTTTCCAAATCAAAGATATATTTAAAGATATAATTTTATCTCCAAATCTCTTTAAAATTTAGTTTTAAAATACTTTTTCTTTAATAAAGTTTTATTTTAATAATTTTTCATTATCTGTGCGATTTAATATATACGAGTTTAAGATGATATTTAATTTCAATTTTTAATTCTTAAAGAAAATTTTTAAATGCGAACTTTTTAATTTACTTTCATGTTTAATAAATATAAAAAACAACAACAATGTAACGAACGTCTGTGCTCGTTACAATAGAGAACCACAACTAGGATGTTGACATCAAATAAAATGCATTTCCTCACTCCTATAATTAATATTATTATAATCTTTTGAGATATTAATGCATGACATGCAGGATAAAAAGCATAAAATTAAAGAATCTTATGTAACCAAAAATCTCCTTATGTGGAAATTATAGATTGACTAGTTTTTCTTTTAGTTGATCCTAATCTATATAATAATCATTTTGATGCTTATCAGATAGTTTTTCTATACAATTTATTGTCTTGATAAGAACTTAGATCGAAGGCACTAGGCATTTATGTATTATTTATTTATTCAATATTATATAAAATATTAGTGTCTCTGTCGATAACAACAGCCATGTTTTTATTATTACACATTAAATTTATAACTTTTATTATGCTATAACTACATATATTTTGCATAAAAGAAAGAAGAAAAACTATTCAAAGATTTTAAATTTTAATAAAAATGAATAATTTAATAAAAGAAACAAACAAACATTTAATATAAATGGAATTATAGTCTCAAGTAAATAAATAAGTATTTCCTTTGATATAAAATAATGGATAAATAATTACATAAATACTTCATTATTAATAAATTTTGCCTCATTTATTTATCCATTAACTGACGTATAATATATATATATTAAAATTTATTTTCTCAATATACTTGCATATAGCAAAAATATACATTCAAGTATTATCAACCTACATAAAAGTTAATACCCCCCCCCCCAAAAAAAAAAAAAAAAACAAAACAAACAACTACCAAACAATGGTATATATATTTTTTAAATATACTTTAAACATAACTAATCCTAATTTAAAGAAATTTTACCAACACCATAAAAGAAATATATATATATATAAATCTCACCTAATTATAAACGTCACATGATTACCATTTCCTTTGCTTGCTCAAGCTGTTAAAACAGGCAAAACTTTCCATACAGTAGTACCACTCAGTGCAACCTGTGTAAAATTGACTGCTGGAGGGTTGCATTAGATCTGAAGATCTAGGTGCAGTGCTTTCAGATTCAAGGCTCCTCATTGATGAAAGTCACAAACTAGAAATTAGTCTGGGGATATTAGATGAGTAGGCAATAGATAGGGATTTTATGCATAAACCTTCTTGCATCTATTGTTTACTCTGGCTTGCACTGAGTGGCACTGCTGTATAAAGAGATTTGCCTGTTTCACCTAATTATAATTAGGTGAGATATTTGTTCTATATTGTTTCTATTAAGGTGTTGATAATATATATTTCTTTAATTAGAATTGGTCATACTTAAAGTATTTTTTAAATTAGTTAAATCATATAACTAATTCTACAAATGAATAAGGTTGTTTGGATGTAATGTAAAACTTTTGATATGGTAAGTCATAGCATTTAATTATCTAATTTAGATTGTTTGGGGTTTTCTTCTTCTCTTTTATTATGGTTTGGTCCTATTTAAGTGATCATCCAAATTGTTTATTAACTGATGGACCAATTTTATATTCATTAAATACTTATGATATATCTTAAATTGTTAGCAATTGTAATATTTTATAGTTTGCTGATGATGTAAACTTATTTCTTAGAAATGATAATTTATCTGATCATTTACAGTTGCAGACTTTTATGAATAGCTTTATGATTTGGAGTATTGAGGAAACTCTCATTGTCTGATTTTGTAATAAAATACTATCCACTTTTTTTCTTTATTCTGTTAATAATATTTTTATTGCTAAAAAGGACAGAATAAAGTACTTACAAATCTGGTTTGATCCATATCAATAAAATTATCCTTAAATATAATAGAATTACTAGGATTATAGATCAAAAAAGTTTTACATAAACAATCATGCAATTATATTTTTTAGGTAATACTTATTCTTAATTATTTTTCTGTTTTTGAAATTTTAACACAAAGTATTTTCCAGAATGACTGCAGAATATAATGAAAATTCCCTGTGAGTAGTGAAAAAAAAAGAATGTTGAATGACACAGTGTTTTTTTTTTAAAAAAAAAAGTTTTATGCAAATAAAACATCAAGCGTTGGTGGCCTAGTGGTTAGTACAGCTGCTTTCCAAGCAGCTGGCCCGGGTTCACTTCCTGGTCAATGCATTTGACATATGAAAAAAAGTTGTTTTATGTAAATATGATATATCGGAATTTGCAATATAAATGATAAAATTCTGCCATGATTAGAATGCTTGTGTTATATAATAAGATATTTTTGGATGCTAATAAATTAATTTAAATTTTCATAATTTCTTAAGTCAATGTAAACTAATTCTTGGTTTGCAAAAGCTTTACTTTAATAGAATTGTTATTAGTCTGTTGTTACATGCTTAATAAAAGTGAATTTGTCAAGCCTTGGTGGTTGAGAGGTCAGTGGCAGCTGCTTTACAAGCAGTTGACCTGGGTTAGCGGGTTCGCTTCCCGGCTGATGCTATGACACATGAGAAAAAAAAAATTGAATTGAACATTTCTGTTTATGTGCAAGTATATTGTGAATATAAATTTTTGGGTATATATTATAGTCAATTAAAAAGGAGTAAAATTGATAAATAATGAAGTATTAGAGCAATTATTTATCCCTTGTCTCATAACAAAAGTAAAGCTTATTTATTTATTTGGAGCTATATTTGCATGTATATTAATTGTTTGTCACATTTTTTTATTTTATTAAGTTAAAGTTTTAATAAATTTAATTTCTTTGAATATATTTCTTCTCTATTCTATGTGATATTCACAATATATCTAGTTATACTGTAGAATAAATCACAAAGTTAGTACATGTGATTTCAAAGTTCTAATTGGATATAGAGTAAATTATCAAGTGATGAAGTGATAGCTAGAATTATGAATAATAATGGATATTGAAGAAGTAGGATTGGTTATGTAATGGTTGTGGAGATATATTTTCCATTATATCTGGCATTCGTTAATGAATAAAACCATCATATAGCTAGTGCTCTTTAATAAATAAAAAATACCACCATGACCCCATGGTACAAACACTAGAGATTATGTTGAGAGTTACATTTACCATTCAGTTCATTGTGTGTGGGAGTATATACATATTAATACCAAACAAAATAAATATAATAATCAAAATATTCTAGAATAAATACTAAAAAATTCAATATGCCTATATAAAATAAAATGCCTATATAAAATTAAATTTTTGCTATACCCATCTTATGGCATTTTATGCCATCTTGAGTAGCATTCTACTCAGCATGGCATAAAATGCCATAAGCTGGCTATAGCAAAGATTTTCTTTTTATTTTATATAGGCATATTGAATTTTTCAGTATTTATTCTAAAATATTTTGATTATATATATATATATTAATATATTTGTTTTAGAAAATATAAATTTATTAGAGTATATTTGTATGTTATTATTGTTAACGATTTTTGTAAACATAAATTATAAGCATAAGTATATTTGTAAGTGTTTTAGGGATTATTATTATTATGATGATGATGATGATGCAATTAGAATGTAGTTAATTTTTAATAATTTTAGATCTGTATATTTATGAGAATAGACTTGAAAGTGATCATAAAGCATGGTTGAAACATAAAGATAAATAATGATATACTATATATATATGGATATAGAAAAAAATGGTTCAGACAAAAATCCAAGATGGAAGATTATTTATATGAAACTTTGATCCATATAATTTCAAAGTTTAAATTTATTTTATGAAAATTTTTTTTATTATTAAAACACACTTTATTTTATTAAAAAAAGTATCTTTAAAATTTTGTTTAATATATATAAAAAGTAAATATAAAAAATATTAAATTACAAATTTGCATAACTGATAAATTGCTCCTATACATCATAAGAATAATAATTTAAATTTTATAATAGACGGTTTAAAATTTTATTTAAAAAATAAATTAACATTTTTTTTTGGTCGAGCAATCAATCTTTTATATAAGAATTTATTTAAATTGATAAATTTACTACATGTTATTTATTTTCTTTTTTAAAAGTAAGTACCTTGTATACTAATGACATGCTACCCTACACAAATGATCATTCTTGGAGGAAAAAATAACTCGATATAGAATTAAATAAGCTAAAATTACTGACTTCTTAAAAAAAGTTTATTTTCAACAAATTTTACAGAGATTAAATCAAGTAATTTTAATTGCTATAAATAGACATTTTTTTCCCGTTTAAGCATAATTAATAGCATAAATTAACGTCAAAAGATTAACGATATATGGTTAATATATATACATAATAAACAGAACAACAGGAAAATAATAGTTACAGGCAGCTTTTTTTTTATTGATATAAACATACTTGGAATAAAGATATTTTAAATCACTATACTATGTAATACAAAGGCTTGTAACAACATCTCATTACTATGCAGACAGGAACTATTACAATCACACGATATTGCATATTACTATCACAAGATATTGCATATTATTTAGATACAGTGACTTGAAATATTTTCATTACAGATATAGTTATTTAATATTTTACACTAGAAATGTTTCTGACATTATACATATACATTGTATTATATTGGTAGGAACTTTCATCTCAGGTTAATTTTGAGTTCTTTGCAATTTTTTCCCCTATTAAATGGACACCACCAAATTACAAAGAAACTCTGAACTTACATGCCAAGTGAATCAGTGATTATCTGCTGGAAAAATACATTCATTAAAAAGCACATTTATTCCAGTACATTATAATAGTAAAGGTTTTCTTACCTGATTTTTCAAATGCTTCTATTACCAATACCCATCAATTTACAACTGAATTTAACAGTCATGTCTTTAACATATTGAATTAAGTAATTACAAAGCCCATGGCATTAATTTGGTTTGGTTATGTTAACTTAAAGTCAACACTCCCATTGAGATCATAATAAAAGATACCACAAAATGTAATCAAATACCAGTATTAAATTAGATTATGAATGCAATCAATGCTCTTATATGCTTTTCCTGTAATAATAATACATTTAACCATCTATTGTATATACCAAATAAAACTGAAAATATAGTATAAATCAGTGATCTTCAACCACCGGGCCGCAGAAGTTTTCTGCCGGGCCGCGCTAGACTGGCAAGAAAATTAGTAATAACAAAATAATAAGATTTTAAACTTTTAATTAATATAAACAGTTTTTATTTATTTTTTCATCGCATTTTTACCCTGTTAAAAAACAAGAAACAGAACAAAAATGAAATCTAATCAATCATACATAAATTAATTTGTTTTTCTATTTATCACAGATGTTTATGGAGAGATAGAATTAAATTTATTATTTTTCTAAAAAAATTCAAAATTAAAAAAAAAAGGTTTTTTATTAAACAAACTCCAGTTGTCTTTTGATAGCCAATTATGGTCTCTTGTGGGCATTGTTTATGTGTTAAAACAAGATCAAAACTTTTGACTTTTTCAAGTTTCGTTTTCTTTTTCTTTTTTTTTTTTTTTGTTTAAAAATACGCCCACTTTTTTTTTGGCCTATAAGGCGATATTTTTTGGTTTTATTTGTATACTGCTAATATACTAAAACTTTTATTTTTAAAACCAATTTCTGTTAACCTTTTTTTAAAAATAAAAACAAACAAAAAATAACTTTGCGATTTTTTTTTTTTTGGCTTTATTTCTATTACGCGATATCTATTTTACCATTTTTTTAAAAAAAACTTTTCCTATTAATTACATTTTTTGATCCTTTCAACACACCAGCATAAAAAAATTACAATAACATCAAAACTTCAGACTTTTACATGTTTCATTTTATTTTTTCAGATTTAAAATACGGCAAAATTTTTTTTGACTATACAGTGATTAATTACGCGATTTCTATTTTGCCCTTACTACTATCAAAAGATAACCTCCATATATATATAACCATCTTGTATATTTAACATTAAATACAGATATTACATTTATCATAATCATTGCCATGTAATTATACTAGCTATGATATTTTCCAACATTCAGGTGAATAACATTTTATTTTTGAATGTTTTAACAATGAAATAATAAACATAGAAATGCAAGCACATTAATGAGAACGATTGTTATTGTACTGTTTTCTGGGTTCAGCATGTGAAGGTAAGCAACACCATTACAATACATAATAACTAGTGTGCTGTTATGGTCAGTTATAACAATTATGCTTATCTAAGGCTAAGCAGGTTAGATCTTTATGAAAATTTATCTGTAAACTTTTGCCGGTCCGCAAAATCTTATCCTTATTTTTGCCAGGATGCAGGTGTGAAAAGGTTGAAGACCACTAGTATAAATAATCTTTAGATTACCTAATATAAAATTTGATCAAATAACCACATATATGTTATTCTTAAGTGCTTTTGTACTAATTTATGCCTACATACACAATTTTACCATGTAACATACTTTCTTAGGTATTTTTAATATTCATTGAACTCTTGATTAAATCAGGTATTTTTATATTTATAACTTAATATTACTTAATAATCTTAATTAGGATTATATTTTAATTTAAACTAGCTTTTAAATGTATTTATCCCCTTTGGCCATATTTTATTTAGACCATGATGTTAATGGGAAATATAAATTTATACATGTATTCTATTCATAAAACATTTTTCTTAAGAAGAAACTGGCTATATAAGATTGCAATGCCAATAGCTACTTCCCTTAAACAAAAAATAAATAAATTATCTTATAATCCCCTATAATAACAAGTAGAATCTATTACTGACCTTCCAATCCAAAAAGAAACATATGTTTAAAACAAAAGAGCTTTCTTCCGCTCCCCCATCAGACTTTAAATATGCATATTAATTGTAATTTTGAGTTGGCAATAAATGATTCAATATAAGTAGATTTTTCCTTCATGGTTAACAAACCATGACTTTCTTTGTGATATGATGTACTGTGACTTCTCCTTAAATGGAGTCAGGAATCTTTCAGCAACTATGCCCAAAGAAACCTGTTAGCCACTTTACCTTCCCCTTCCATTCCTAACTCTAAACTTTCCCATAATCTGCTCTATCCCATTTCCACAACATAATCTTTGTCAACTCTATGGCCTTTATATCAAAATCCTCCTTATTTTTTCCCAAACCCAGCATAAAAACCAATAACCTTTTATAATGCAACAAGATACACTGCCCTCTATTGAACACATTTTGATGTCTGTAGAGACTGATGATGTGATGATCTTTATTTTTTAATAAACCATTCTTAGCTGATAGGGAAGTAGAATGCATTTAGGTTACACAGCTTTGGCAAGTGATATCACTATTAATTGGAAATTTTGTCATGATTTGAATCCACAGCAATGAGAACAGAAAAGTATAAGCAAAAAAAAAATGTTTTTTTTTTTGGTCCTTTTAGAATAATTTCCAATCAAATTTCGTTATTAGGTTTTATTTGTAATTAGAATTACATAGAAAAATCTCATTTTTTTACATTCCATCAACTCAAAAACCCTACCTTTTTACCTATGTTAACTACAGATAAAATGTTTTTATATATTTATACCCGTATTTTAGTTTTAATTAAAATACAAATATTTTTATTGAAGTTTGAGATGTAATAAAATAAAAATGTAAAACTTTAAAAAATTATAACTTTTGCTCAAATTATTTATTAAAATTTATTAAAAAAATATTATTTATTTCCTTTTTAAATGAATTATTTATGTCGAACTAATGCATTTAATACATAGATATATACATGCACACACATATATATATATATATGCACACATAACTAAAGATCTTCACTTATTTTCCATTTATAATGAATGCCAAATTATTACCATTTTCTTCAAATCCTTTATTATTATAAACAATATTATATATCAACACTTCACTATTTCTTCATCACTCTTCTAAAACTCCACTTATCTCTATCATATTTCACTCCTGTTGTCCCTTATAACATTTCAAACAAGTCTCATTAAATATTATATTTTAGTATATATATTATAACTATCAGTTGACGTGTATTGAAATAAATACATTAAAAAATTATTTAGCTTATTTAGAAATCAAAAATGTATAAGTTCTCATCTTGGATGTAGTTTATTATTGAAGTATTACTATAGATTATAAGTGATATATATATTTGTTACAAACGACATTTTTTTTTAATGTGTCAAAGCGTCGGCCGGGAAGCGAACCCCGGGACAACTGCTTGTAAGGCAGCTGTGCCAACCACTCGGCCACCAACGTTATTTTAAATATAGTACCAATTTTCTACCTTGAAATAAAATCTAAAAATATATTTTTATTATTATTAGAGTACAATTTATTTATATAAATACATTCTCTCTATATATATAGTGTGTATGAGAAATGTTTTGTGAGCAATTAATTCTGTATCAACACATATATTTTCAGATCAGATTTAAATTAGAAATAATAAATTCACTAGTAATGACCAAAATTAATGTAGGTGTAATTGTTTTTGTTACTTTCTTTAAAAAGTTTGAGCTTTATTTTTTAAAAAAATAGACATTGTTTTGGTTTTTAAAAATAGCATAACAATATATATATTTTTTCATGTGTCATAGCATCGGCTGGGAAGCGAACCCGGGACAACTGCTTGTAAGGCGGCTGTGCTGACCACTCGCCCACCAATGCTTGACGAACAATATTATTTAGTAGTAAAAAGAAGAGTGATAACAGAAATGTATTATTTAAAATATAATAAAAAATGTATTAAATTATTTATTTGTGAAATGATGTCATTTACTTTAGAAGAAAATTGTATAGATTTTATTTTTAAATAAATGTTATTTAGAGCTATTTCAAATGACAGGGACATGCATGAGGATATTATTGTTATAGCCCAACATGAGTTTATTATCTCTTTCTTACCAGTCCAGGGATGACTTGCTTATGCATAAACCTGGTGTGATGCATACTGCTTGCCTGAATTAAAATTTTTTAACATAAATTTAAAATAATTATCGGTTCTCACCCAAGCTAGAGCAAAGCTTAGCTACTTGGTACATCAATTTATGAATATGACATTTTATTTAGTCCCTAAACAAGTAACTACTTTTCACTAGTATGCAATGACCTAACAAGCAATAAACAAAATTATCAAACACTCCTGGGTAATGATAAGAATGATGCTTTAGTAAGACAGAATAAGTTAATAATAACTTCTTGGTGCTAGTAGAGACCTAAGAGTTGCCTTCTTCATGATGTTATAAATTATGTGAGGAACTTGTCTCTGCACATATATAAGATGCATGCTAAAAACACCACACACTACAACCATAAAAATATTTCTCTTATGAAGCATAAAACAAGATTGGAGCTGGGATTAAGTCCTCGATCTCCTAAAAATACTTTCAGATAAAAAGTATTTACTCATGAGAGAGCTATGCTCCATCTCAACCCTTTGAGGTGGTAAAAACTACACTCACCTCAATAAACAGAGGTCATTTGTACTCTCATATAGCATAAAAAAGGTATATTATTGATACATGAACCGATTAGTCTAATACAACTAAGAATAAATTTTACTTAAAATTAATTCTCTAGGCTAAAAAATAGGCATCATTTCATTTTAAAATACACGTTTTAAATAACTCACACACTTCCAAGCATAGCAATAAAATACTAAATATGAAAAATAAATAAACGTGACAATATTTATCTAAAGTTATTAGCATAATAATATTCTATAATTTTTTTCATTCCTTACACTCCCCTAGTATTTATAATAAAAATATGGGTTCAAGCAATATTATCGTAAACCAAATTATTTTCAAATGTTAAGTTAGATTAAACATGGGGTCAAAACTTTTTTCTCAACTATTAACTAAAAACATGCTAACATAAATATAATATAATACAATAATAAATATAATAATAATACAAAAAAATTATATATTGTCTTTTTCTTGGTACACTGGGTTCCTGGCAGGTATCCTCCCACAAAGTGTAGATTATCTGAACAAAAGACACATATTTAAATAAAGAAAAAACAAAATGCATGCATGGCCATGTCAGAATACTATCGAAGTTGTCCAAAATATAAATGTTTATTGGTACAAACTCGTAGTTAAACACACATTTAAAATTGTGATTAATTTTGATCTGAATTCTCTTACTTTTATCCATAATATAATATAATGATTCATATATTTATAATGTCACTTATTTCGTGATGAATTCTCATATATTAATTTAATTTTCTTGCTTTAGAAACTATGTAATCCACTGAGTTGATTGTCCATTCTTTTGAGATTCCCTTTAAAATATATGCTCATTTATAATATTTTAAAAACATTTAGTAAAGATTTCTACACAACTTATTCCATTTAAAGATAGTTAACAGGACATGATTCTCAATATAAATACTTTAAAAATTATTTCAGTGAAAATTTATTTAATATTTCTTTATCCCATATTCATTAGGTTATTTTGACTAGAGTTTTCAACTTTCTTTTTACAACTATTCTCTCACAAGAACACAAAAGATTTACTTTAAAATAATAATAATAGAAATATATATTATTCCTTTGACTTTATTATGTCTTTGGTGAAATATAATATAATTATAAAATTGACATTTATTCTTGTTTCAGCCTTCATCATATTTTATAACACGTTCATCTAAGTATTTAAAAGTAAATAGTTGAAGTAGAATAAAATATTAAGAAAGTTTGTAATAAAATCCATTCAAATATTAAAAACACATTATTCCAGATAGAATTAATATTAAAAAAAGTTTGCAGTACAATGATCAATCCAAACTTAATAAGTAAGTTATTTAATAAAAGATAAGTATCAATAAAAGTCTGTACCTGACACATTCTCTGACATGTAGATCGAAGCTTCCAAATTGGATGCATTGAATTAAGCATGATATATTGATTTCATTGTTAGATCAGGAAAATTTTGGCACCAGTTGACTTTACAAAGGAGATAAGTGTGCATATCAACTTTCTAGTGCTCCATTGATAAGATACAAAATATACATTTTTTTTTTAAAAAAAAAACTATTAAATTTAGTCAGATGATAGATAGAAAAATGGAATTGGTGTGTGCTCACTTGGCACAAGATTTTTAGAGAAGACACTAAGCCCAAAATATGAGCTTTTTTATTTATTGAATCTATTGGTCAATCATACCTCTGACCTAAATGTTTACTTTTTGAACCCTGATATTAAATTTTAATTGGTTTGTCAACTTTAATCTGGACATTAATTTGTCACAAACCTTCCCTTATCACATGTGCTTGAGAGATTTTTCCACTTTAAACAAAAAATGTAAAAAGAAAATGGTGGGAAATTTTATATATAAAAAAAATTATTTCAATAAAAATGAATAGATTAAATTTTAATTAAAGATTTATGAGTGAAAATAATAATGGATTTATATAAAACCAAACGAATGTGTGTTAAAGATACTAATGTAAAATTTAAATCTGTTAGAATAAACAAACCATACACACATTAATTACAAATTAAATAAGAGGGAGTATTTTTATGCTTTATCAAAGAAATGGCATGCTAAGGCACTTTGAACCTTATTTGCCTATTCACCTGATTCATTTCGTATATTTGCATATCAGTATATTCTTGGAGATTATAAGGATTTTGTAGTCCTTGATAATGAAGGGTAAGCCTTCGAAAACGTTCAGAAAAATAATTATTTGTTGATATTTATCGCTAGATATTGGTCTTATATCATATTTTGTTTTCTGAGTTATAATTTGTAATTAATGTGTGTATGGTTTATTCTAATGGATTTATTTAAAACCAAGATAAAATAATAACTCCCTCAATACATTATCGAATGGTATACTGTATGATGTACAATACCTTAGGATTTTCCGTATAACTAAAATTATATACATCACACACATGCATGCATGCACATATAAATAATAATTACTAGTGATGTACTTATTGTAACTTTAATTAACATTAAATTTATTTCATAATCTTTTGAAATTTGAAAAGCTATCTCTCCATATAATTAAATATTAAGCAATCATTAGAATTAGCAAGTTAAATTATCTAATCATGATATCAACTTTCAATTTTAAAATATCATTAATTCAATTTTTATTTTAATCTTTTATAAAATTTACTGTTTTAAAGTTTTATAGTATGCACAAGATACTAAACCCCCTTCCTTCTCTATACATATACATTGTAATTTTGAAAAAGTACAAACATATTTTTGTTTATATGTTATATATTCAGGATTTAAGATCTTTTTATTTTAAAAACAAAATATCAACTTTTATTTAACTTAAAACTTTGATAAATTTTTTTTTTCTTCTTAGACTATTTAAAACTAATATTACACTTGATTTACCAATTATTTGTTTCTTCATGGAAGAAACTAGTGGTTACAATATATATATTGTGCCCTTTTCTATTGGTCAGTAATCGTTCATAACAGTCAATTACTAAAAATTTTTAATTTTAGAATATGTTCTTTTAATACATTAATTATAGTTTGTCAATTATATTTTTAAAGTACAATTTAAAGCTAAAGAAAATACGTGGTATATAAAATTATAGCGAATCATTTAAAAAGTAGTTAAGTAAAGTTTAAAATATTGTTTCATATGGTTGTAAAAGCTGGCCATATTAAATAACACAGCTATAAAAATTAAAAGTATATTTAATAAATTCGATTTTAATAGTTTAAAACTGATAAGTTAATAAATACAGTGTTTAAATTTATAATCATATGTAATAGTCAAAATTAATATAATATATTTTAAAAATAAACTTTATGATGGTGAGAATTGTATTTAATTCTATATTTTCTAAATTGTTCTTCCAAATTTTTTATAATTATTTTATATAATATAATAAGTGTATCAATTTTATAAATCTGGGCAGAGAAATAGATTAAAAATCGTCTGTCAAAGTTATTAATCATGTGACTTTTAATGTATACTTTCACACACACGCTTGTTAGAATTTAATAACAAAGTTTGTGTATTATAGAGTTGGATATAATGATTATTTATCATAGAAGTGAATATTAAAATATTACGTAGTTATTTCCAAATGCTTAAATGATGTAATAAAGACGAATACATTCATAATATAAAAATTAAATATTTTATTTAAATAAAAATAGATAAATTGAATATTAAGAAATGGAATAAGTTATTAAATGTTATTTTAAAAGTTATTTTAAAAGATTAAATAATTTTAATAAAATAATAATTGATTTAAAAGTGGTATTTTAAATAATATTTTTTAAATTTTATTACGTCATAATTTCTAATTTTGAAATTTAATTCTACTTGAAATTGAAAATATGTAAATTTGTTCTCAAGCTAAAGTAAGAATTAACCAATAGGAATAGGTATTCTTACAGACTATAAATATGAATTGCACGGGGGTATAGGGGGAGATTAATAATGTATTGAAACCGGAGAAAGGTAAATTATAACTATCAAAAAGATAGTATTTTTTAAAATTTTTATTTTAGTCAATTTTTTTTTTAGTACTTTCTTATCGTTTTATTTGCAAAAAACTAATTGATAATTTTTAAAAGTATTTTTGCAAAAGAGGGTGTTAAAATATAATAATTTAGAAACTTCGTGGAAATGATTTTCTAATTTTTAAAAGTTACTTGCCAGTCGTATTTTATCTAAAAAATTTAACCTAAACTTCGCAATAAAAATGGATATACTACGGAATAAAATGGATATAAGTTGTAATGCTGAAAAAATGTTTGGAATATTTATTGATACAGCTTTATTAATATTTCACCGGAGAACTGTTTTGGTACATAAAAAACCACAGCTCGGACATTATACGGAGTCTAAAAAATGTATTGAAACATATTATTTATAAGTTTATCCAAGATTTATTTTTTAAATAGTAATAAGACAATTGTATATTGCATGAATTATTTTATATAATATTATATCAAAAGGAGTAAAATGTTATATCCTTTCTGAAGGTAACATTTTTTTTATTTTTATTTTTTAAAGTGATATATAAAAATACCAAACGAAAGTTTAAATGTATTAAGAAGGAAACTTATATAAAAAAGTGAACATATAGTTGAATAAAAGATGGATCCATAAAAATACAAATAGTACTTAAAAGTTTATCGGATAACTAAAGCTAAATTAGATGGAATATGCATGGATACGCCGGCAGAGAAAATACTTAAAAGAAGCTTCACGGGATTAATTAATATTATGATTTAATAATTATCATCCTAAATACTAAAACCAAGGATTATTTTCTATAAATTTTACTAAATGGATTAATAATTATTTTTATTTTAAACTTTAACACGCTTGGAGGAGAACATTTTTAAAAACTCTAGAGAAAATAATAAACATTTTGGACTTATCAGGAACTATCGTCAAGAAAATATGTAATTATAGTTTTGATTCCTTTTATTTTGTTAACCTAGTTTAAATCTAAATTTTTTTATAAGATTAGGAAAACATAAAAACATTAATTTATTAATATTAAAATTTTATAATATAACAATCTAATAATTTAGCTAAAAATATTTTAATATAAAGTGTATGGGTGTGAATTTTTTTTTTATATCTGCAATGCTCAAGTGGATAAAGGAAGCCTACTGAACACGATGACTAGATAAAGGTTATTGGTAATAATAATAACTATTGATAATTTATAATGTATATTTTTTTTGTTTTCTTTAGATCATCCATAAATTGGAAGAATGAAGTGTAAAAGTTTTTTTTACTTATATGTACCGCATTTCATACAACATTAAAAAAAACATTATGAGATAGGATTGATTTGAAAATATGCATACGACAATTTTTTTTTTTTTTATTAGTGATATAATCCAACATAACAAATAATTATGTGATTCTTTTAAAATTTTCATGTTATTGGATATTCAAATATTGTCTAAGTAGATTGTATATGATTAGACATATAGAATAATGAAGTAAGCAGACTTTTCTTATGGAATAGTAAGATTGTTTAACTATTAATGAATTTTATTTATTGTTTTGTAAATGCAGATAGTTATTTATCGATGTAAGATGTGGAAAATCTTGAGAAATAATGTTGAGATAGTGGCTTGGAAGTACTTAGTGAACAGGAAACCAAGATGATGTTTTAAGAAATAGGATGTTATAAGGAATGGAAATAATATTTAGTCTTTATGTGAATATCAGCATAGTTAACAAAGCCCTATGACTGATACACATTTTATTTGGACAGTGTTTATATTTCTTTAAATATTTGATGTTCTAATAAAGCTGAAGAAATAGCTTTAACATCGTCCCTGTACTAGAGGATATTAGGCAGGTAAATGTCATACCTCTTCGCACTGTGCCATGATTTTGAGATATGTTAAGAGTAATACTCTAGCTTTCTTCCTTAATCCTATGCATCTGTTTTCGCTATCTTTATTTCATGTAACTGCATCATTCAGTAAGATATGTTTAAGAGAAATGATAAATAATTTAGAACTTAGGTTATGCTATCGTTTTGTATAAGATTGGTTTATTTGCTTAGAAGGAATAGGACGTTATAACTTAAAATTGAAGATCCAAAGTATCCTAAGGAAAGAAAAGAATCATAGAATATATTTTGAATTTTATTTCGGAAATGAAATATAAACTTTTTAAAATAAAGTATCTAAACAAAGATATTTTCTTTAAAGTGATAATAATTTTAAATGCTTTAGTATTATTTTTTTAAGAGAAAAATAAGTATTGCATATTTTAAAATACAATAGTACAAAGTAAATTATGTAAACAATATGCATAGTATATTTTTTGTTTATTGATTAACAGAAATATATTGATGATTACACTTATATCATACTAAAGTAAGGCTTAAAGAAGAATATATTATGATTAGTAAACATTGTGTGATAAATACTAAAATCTAGTACTGAATTTTGGATAATATTTTGTGTAACATCTTTGACTTTGCAAGATGAAATTTTTTTTAATATTTTGAGAAGTCCATACTCATTATAAAATTTTGTTTTCTATAGAATGTTTTCTAAGTATGAATTTTTTAAAAATAAGATAGTTTAATAATATTAAGGATAAAATGCTGTTGCTAATAAAGTAGATAAATATATTTGTAATAAGTTAACCATAATGAGAAACCAAATAGTAACATTTTTTTTTAAATTTTGTCCTAAATCTAAATAAAGATATAATTGAAATATAAATTATTTTTTTATAACCCGGTAGATCAAACTGTAAAGTAAAAAAGTTAAGGATATCCACTGTAAATAGTGTAAATAAATTGTTTATTTATTTGTTGTTAGTAATAAACTTTGTTAAATTTTGTTATTTCAAAAATTTTGTGTCCGAGTTATTTATTTCTCCACATCGCTGCATGAAATCACGATATATGCATAATAATTGAAACAAATATATAATTTTGCACAAAAGATAAATAGAGAATTATTTTAAGAATTTTAAATATTTTATTGGTATTCATTATAATTAAATAATCATAATCTTACATTATTTTATTGGTCATAAATCAGTTATCACAATATTATATTAAATTATATGCTATCAGTTGCCACACATATTTTGTTTGTCAGATTATTAAAATGCTACCACGTATTTATTATATCATTACATGAAGATATAAGATCATATTATATTATTTCATTATTTTATTATGGTAATAAAATTATAGTAAAAAGAAAAGATATACAGAATTAGTTAAACAATGAAGAATATTATTACTGTTATTTATTATTATTAGTTTCAGTGTAGTAGATTATGACATAAAATCCCTTCTCATATTTTACTACCGTATTTTTAAATTAACTTAGAATAAACTTTATGAACCTGAGATTATTTTATTTGAGCTAGATTATTATTAAATAGAAGATTAAGATTTAATTATTAGTTTAATCTTAGTGAGTAGAAGTTATTAAAGTCGTAAGAATACTATGAGTTTGTTATTTGAAATAGTAATAAGGGGGGATAGTGTTCTTATGCCATTGAGGTAGTATCCTGTGGGATATTGGCTCAATGTAACCTATCTTCTCACCTGTATTTTCACTTCAAGTCTCATGAAAATATTAAATATTTATTTAATTTATTTTTATAAACTGAACCTTATTCGTATTTTAAATTTGAGCTAGTGAAATATTTTAATTTTAATGCTGAATATTTTAGTTATTAATTATTAACTGAGATAGAACCCATTTTATTTCATATCATATATTATCTGGAAGTGAGGGTGCATGAGATGAAGGTTAGATTTTGGCACCAGCAATGTGTTGGGCCTGATTATTTAAAATGGGAGAGTATATTGGGCTTACATGACATGGGGAAGTCTCGGTTAGATTTTGCTCTTCCAACGTGACTGCACGATATGTAGTTGGGACTACAATCGATAGTTCAGATTGTGGTACCCAAACATTTAGGCTATGAGATATATTAGGAAAGTAGTTAAAAATATATAATACAATAGTTAGTATTTGAATTTGTTCGCGTAACTTTAGAGATTATTGATAGTATATCTCACAGAAGATAGATAATTTAATATTTTATTATAGCAATAATTATTTAGGATTTGATTATTATAGTGAACTAAGTGCTTATTACTAAAAAATATTGCAATTTTATGTGGTAGATAATCTGATTGCTTAAAAATAGTACTATATTGTTGTAAAACAATTAGCAAATAAATTTTAAAATATGCATATGTGGCTAACGATTATTTAGTATTTACTATGACCATGTCAATTATTGAAATATTAAAAATATATTTTGAAAATGCTTTAATATGTGCAAATTATCTGTGAATCATGCATGTGGGAAATAATGTTGTGACACACATAATTTTAATCGTTATTGATAGTGTAGTTAATTAGAGTTAAATTGTATAAGGTATAAAAAGGGTATTATCTATGGTTTATTGTGGGTGATGGTTAGATGGGGATAAAAGAAACTGGTAAGGAACTATTTTATGAAACATTAATAGTAATATATTGTTTAAATATTGAGTTTTGAAAAAGCATATTTGTAAAAAAAATGAATAATCAAGATAATAATTTAGAGAGTGAAATATCTGAGTTTATTGTCGATGAAAGTTGTGAGGAGGAACGAGAAATAGAAAACTTAATCGAAATGGAAACAGTTGTAGATAGTGTCCAAATTATAGATAGTAAGATAAAAGAAGAGAAGGAAGAGGTTATGGAAATTAAAACAGTGGAAGAAAAGATAATAGTGCCTAAAAAGGAGGTAGAGAACTCCCAAATATCTCAACTATTATTGATGATGAAGGAGATGAAAGAAGATAGTAATATAAAGTTTAATGTTCTTAATGAAAATATGAGTAAAAATAGAGAAGATAGTAATATAAAATTTGATGTTCTTAATGAAAATATGAATAAAAATAGAGAGGATACAAAAGCTCTTAATGAAAATATGAGTAAAAATATTGAGTTTCTTAATGAAAACCTAAATAAAACAAATATAAGATTAGAATCTCTTAGTGAAAATGTAGACAAAAATAGTAATGAAATCAGAACTTGTGTAGAAAGTATGAATCAAAAACTTAATGAAACCTGTAAGACAGTAGAAGATTTTAAGGTGGAAGTACAAGATAAATTTAATAATTTGGATTTGAGATTTGATAGCAATGAAAAAGTCATTGGTTCTTTAAAGGAGGAAATAGAGCACATAGATTATAAGAATCAGGAATTGCTAAAAAATAAGTTTTCCGAATTTTCTGAGAATACTATAAAGGGTTTGAGCAAGCAAATAGAAGAATCTATCAATCAGTGTCAGATAAACAATAGCAACTTAAATCAGAAGCTTAATAGTAATAAATCAGATGTTGATCACGAAATTGGTGAAATAAAAGATCATATAGATGAAAGTATTAAAATTGTTAAGGAAGAGATAGTGCAGACCAGAATAATTGTGAAAGATGAAATGGAGAAAGAATTAGTAGAGAAGTTCAAGGATTTGATAGTGCAAACTAGGAGAGATGTAAAGGAAGAAATAGAACAAGATTTGGTTGAGAAATTAAAAGATCTTGGTATTCAGAAAGATGATGAACATAAGTATAGATCTAAAGTTGGTGAGAATATGAAGTGTTTACAGAAAGATGTAAAAGAACAGGCACAGCAGTTGGAAAAGAATAATAATGAGTGTAGAGAAATAGTAGATCAAAACTTGGATAAGTTTAAAAATGAACAGAAGTTATATGTAGAACAAGTGATTGGACAGATAAATTTCGAAGAAAAGTTGCAACAAGTGTATGAACAAATGGAGGAGATTAAGTCCATAAGTAATAAAACTTTAGAGTTAGGCAAAGAAAAAGTATTGAGTAGTAAATATGAAGACTGTATAACTCCATCCCCAATAGATAGAATAGAATGTCTAAGAAAAGGTGAGGATAACCAATTAGAACATACTAATGTTAAAGAAATAGACAGCAGACCAGTTAGGGAAAATATTAGTTGTGACGGAGGTTCGAATAGCTCAATGGCATTACGTTTCATGAGGGTCAAACCGTTTAGAGGAGACTATACCGAAAACCCATCTGAGTTTCTGAATAGTTTGGATGAGCTATTTTCAATATGTGTTCTAACAGAAAAGGAAAAATTAGCCATCTGTAGTAATCATTTAGGTGGCACTGCCAAAGACTGGTGGCAGTCGCTCTTTGAAAGGCCAAATACTTATGGCGACTTTAGATATTTAATTATAGGGAGTTTCTGGAACGCAGACAAACAAGATAGTATTAGGTTCCAGATAACTCAAGAAAAATATCACTCTAGCAAGGGCAGTTACACTAGTTTCTTTCGAAGCCAGGCTGTCCGATTGAAAACGCTTACTGCATGTCCATTATCTGAAGGGCAGATAGTCAGGATAGTACACCATAATTTGCCCAGAAATGTGGAGCAATTATTAATTGCAGATTACCGTTATTCGATAGAAGATGTGTCAGAGATATTAGACGTACTTGAAATCACTGAAACATCTTTAGACAGTAGATTCAAAGCAAATAGGGAAAGAAATAATTATCCGTTATCAAATATTAACATTAACAATAATAGTCAAAGATTTCAAGCAGGTTTTAAGAGGAGATATAATTCTAGAGATAAAGATAGGGTATCTCCCTATGTTAAGAAAGCAGTTAGATTTGATAAATCTAGGAGTAGGGTAGAGGTACAAAATAGTCAACCCTCTACTAGTGGTATTACTACAATTTTAAAAAGACCAAATGTTAAAACAAGTGAGAAAAAGTTAAACTGAAAAGGTCTTTGTGTATTAGTTCCTCTTTGCAAGGACCCAGTGCTAACAAAATGGGGAACGATCAGATGTGGATGCTAAATACTTTAGATTTAGACATTGATTTTTTAGAACCCTTTACTATAGGTGAACCGCCTATAACGTATCAATGTCCGGTTGTAATTTTAAATATTGAAAATATAAAAGTTGAAGCATTGATTGACTCCGGAAGCCAAGCTTCCATATTATCAGAGTCAACTTATAAAAATCTGGTATGCATAAAAGGTGATATACCTTCATTGCCAGTAAAACAAATACAAGTAACTCTGGCAAATGGAAAGAGAACGAAATTAACAAATAAACAAGTTTGGATTACCTTCAAAATTAATAACACAGAGTTTGGGCATGTTTTTCTTATTATGCCTGGATTGATACATGAAGCCATAATAGGTGCTGACTTCATGATTTTAAATGATTGTCAAATAGATTTTTATAACAAAATTTTTACTTGTAAGAAGGAAAGGCTTAATTTTGAATATGGTGTGCATAACCTTTCCAATCAATTACTATGCATCCATAATACATTGATTGATGCTAGCATAAAAGCAAAAATTGAACATATTTATGCAGTCGATTCTAAATTAAGTGAGAAATTATATCAATTAATGTATAGCTTTAAAAGCATTTTTTCTAAAATCCCTGGTATAATAGAGGGATATACCCATCGTATTAAATTGAAGTGTAATGATCCTTTCCATCAAAAGATGTACCCGATCCCTTACCAATATAAGGACGAGGTACAGAGTCAAATAGACATGATGCTAGAGTGGGAAATAATAAAAAAGTGCCCTTCTCCTTACGTAAACCCATTGGTTATTGTAAAGAAGAAGGATGGCAATATTAGGGTATGTTTGGATGCTCGCATGTTAAATACTATAACTGTGCCAGAGCGTGACATTCCTCCACCCATACATGAGCTCCTAACTAAGTTTCATAAGAGGTCAATTTTCTCTACATTTGATTTAACAGCTAGTTATTGGCAAATACCGTTACATGAGAATGATCAGCAATACACAGCATTTCGTTTTCAAGGCCAGTCGTATGTTTTCAGACGGATGCCTTTTGGTCTCATTAATAGCGGTGCTGGCTTAATCAGATGTTTGGACATGATTTTTTCAAAACAATTAAAGGAAAAAATCGTCATGTATGTGGACGATATTGTCATTGCTTCTGACAGTTTAGAAGAGCATCTCCAACACTTAGAAATGTTTTTTAATGAATGCACTATGAAAAATGTCAAAATTAATTTGGAAAAGTGTTCAATAGCAGCTAAAGAAATTACTTTTCTGGGACATTTAATAAATGAGCATGGCATCCAGCCCCATCCAGAAAAGATTGCAGCTATTCAACGCTTTCCCACACCAAAAACTGTAAAGCAACTGAAATCATTTTTTGGGTTGTGTAATTACTACAACCGCTTTTATCAAAATTTTGCTGAGGACACTATACATTTATCCAAATTGCTAAAAAAGGCTGAGAGGTGGAAGTGGACCACTAATCATGATAGTGAATTTAATTTGATTAAAAATAAATTTTTAAAACACGTAATTTTAATATATCCTGATTTCAATAAAACATTTTATGTGCAAACAGATAGCAGTTACTATGGTCTGGGTGTAGTGTTATTTCAACTCGATGGGGATCAGGTACCTCATGTATTGTACTTCTTGAGCAGACATCTGAGAGGTGCTGAGTTGAACTACACTATAACTGAAAAGGAAACCCTAGCTGTTGTCTGGGCTTTTCAGAAATTAAGGCAATTTTTATTAGGTTCTAGTGTGATTGTATTGACCGACCATAGAAGCTTAGAGTTTTTAAATAAAAGCTACCTCAGTAATGAGAGACTTATTAGGTGGAGCTTATATCTCCAACAGTTCAATTATAGAGTACTCTATATTGAAGGGAGACAGAGTATCCCTGCTGATATTCTTAGTCGCCACCCTATCTGTTTAATGTCACAAAATCCCAATAGTCAAAATATAATTGTAAGTAACCTAGATTTGGTTAGGGATGAATCTATAGCTGATGATTATAATAATCTCACTATGATTCAGAGTCAGGATATCAGATTAAATAGGATCATGACTATCTTAAATAATCATGATAATATAAACAGTAAAAATAAACGCGTTAAAATGATTTTTAGAAAGTATAAAATTTATCAAAATTTGCTTATGTATAACATAAATTTTAATCAAGGGGAATCATGGAGGATAGTTGTTCCTAACTCCATGATTGATAAACTGATCATGTACGTTCATAGTAGCTATGGGCACTATGGTGCACCAAAAATTATGTATGTTTTAAAATCGATATTTTTTTGGAATAAAATGTATAAACGTGTAATTAAAAAGATTAAAACGTGTAATATATGTCTAAAATCTAAACATTGCAGTAAATCTTACGTGGGAATCATGCAGCCCATTATTCCAGATCGTCCTAATGAATTATTAGCGATCGATTTTTATGGGCCCCTTCCACCATTCAATCATCAGAAATTTATACTTGTAACATATGATGTTTTTAGTAAGCTAGTCTCAGCCTATCCTGTACCTAAAACCAGTGCACATTATGTAATCAAATGCATGCTTGATTACCAATTCCCTTTAGTTGGAAAGCCAGAAATAATTCTTACTGATCATGCAACCGCTTTTATATCTGGTAGATGGAATAAGTGGATTTGAACTCAACACCTCAAACATATTATGAGTTCCATTAGAAACCCACAGTCTAATCCCTGTGAACGTGTTATGCAGGAGCTCAGTAGATTATTCAGGGTTTATGTAGCCAATGATCATAAACAATGGGTTCATAAACTCTCTGAGGTTGTTAATTATATAAACAGTACTTGCAATGAATCCACAGGTTTTACACCTTTCCATCTACACTATGGCAAACATGAAAATTTACTAATTCAAACACCTATACCTATGATAAGAGAACCAATAAATGTAAATCAAGATAGAAATCAAGCTAAAGTAAAGCTACATATTATTGGTGCTAAGAGAGTGAAAAAATCCCATAATAGACCACATCCATTCAAAGTTGATGATTTAGTTCTTGTTAGAACACCCAATGTTAGCAACCTTCAAAGAAATCAATTTAAAAAATTTCTTGAGTTATACGAGGGTCCATATAAGATTTTTAGCAAAGTAGGAGAAAATGCCTTCATGTTGACTACACCAGATGGTGAAAAAGGGACGTACAACGCTAGGAGTCTAATCCCATACCCATCAGAAGTGTAGAAATTTTTTTTTAGTATTACTAGTTGAGATTCTGAGTGTAATGTCCAAATATTTTATAAGTTTGTATTAAAAACAGTATATTCTTTTATATTTCAGTAGTATAAGATAGAATTTGGTTATAGCAAATGATAAAGATATTAAGTGTCAATGAATAGAGTAAATGATAAGATAGATGTTTAATTTAAAATTTTTATTCGAAGGAGGAGGTTATGTGCCCTTTTCTATAGGTCACTAATCGTTCATAACAGTCAATTACTAAAAATTTTAAATTTTAGAATATGTTCTTTTAATACATTAATTATAGTTTGTCGATTATATTTTTAAAGTACAATTTAAAGCTAAAGAAAATACATGGTATATAAAATTATAGCGAATCATTTAAAAAGTAGTTAAGTAAAGTTTAAAATATTGTTTCATATGGTTGTAAAAGCTGGCCATATTAAATAACACAGCTATAAAAATTAAAAGTATATTTAATAAATTCGATTTTAATAGTTTAAAACTTATAAGTTAATAAATACAGTGTTTAAATTTATAATCACATGTAATAGTCAAAATTAATATAATATATTTTAAAAATAAACTTTATGATGGTGAGAATTGTATTTAATTCTATATTTTCTAAATTTTTCTTCCAAATTTTTAATAATTATTTTAGATAATATAATAAGTGTATCAATTTTATAAATCTGGGCAGAGAAATAGATTAAAAATCGTCTGTCAAAGTTATTAATCATGTGACTTTTAATGTATATTTTCACACACACGCTTGTTAGAATTTAATAACAAAGTTTGTGTATTATAGAGTTGGATATAATGATTATTTATCATAGAAGTGAATATTAAAATATTACGTAGTTATTTCCAAATGCTTAAATGATGTAATAAAGACGAATACATTCATAATATAAAAATTAAATATTCTATTTAAATAAAAATAGATAAATTGAATATTAAGAAATGGAATAAGTTATTAAATGTTATTTTAAAAGTTATTTTAAATGTTTAAATAGTTTTAATAAAATAATAATTGAAGTAAAAGTGGAATTTTAAATAATATTTTTAAAATTTTATTACATCATAATCTCTAATTTTGAAATTTGATTCTACTTGAAATTGAAAATATGTAAATTTGTTCTCAAGCTAAAGTAAGAATTAACCAATAGGAATAGGTATTCTTACAGACTATAAATATGATTTGCACGGGGTTATCGGGGGAGATTAATAATGTATTGAAACCGGAGAAAGGTAAATTATAACTATCAAAAAGATAGTATTTTTTAAATTTTTATTTTAGTCAATTTTTTTTAGTACTTTCTTATCGTTTTATTTGCAAAAAATTAATTGATAATTTTTAAAAGTATTTTTGCAAAAGAGGGTGTTAAAATATAATAATTTAGAAACTTCGTGGAAATGATTTTCTAATTTTTGAAAGTTACTTGCCAGTCGTATTTTATCTAAAAAATTTAACCTAAACTTCGCAATAAAAATGGATATACTGTGGAATAAAATGGATATAAGTTGTAATGCTGAAAAAATATTTGAAATATTTATTGATACAGCTTTATTAATACTTCACCGGAGAACTGTTTTGGTACATAAAAAACCACAGCTCGGACATTATACGGAGTCTAAAAAATGTATTGAAACGTATTATTTATAAGTTTATCTAAGATTTATTTTTTAAATAGTAATAAGACAATTGTATATTGCATGAATTATTTTATATAATATTATATCAAAAGGGAGTAAAATGTTATATCCTTTCTGAAGGTAACATTTTTTTATTTTTATTTTTAAAGTGATATATAAAAATACCAAACGAAAGTTTAAATGTATTAAGAAGGAAACTTATATAAAAAAAGTGAACATATAGTTGAATAAAAGATGGATCCATAAAAATACAAATAGTACTTAAAAGTTTATCGGATAACTAAAGCTAAATTAGATGGAATATGCATGGATACACCGGCAGAGAAAATACTTAAAAGAAGCTTCACGGGATTAATTAATATTATGATTTAATAATTATCATCCTAAATACTAAAACCAAGGATTATTTTCTATAAATTTTACTAAATGGATTAATAATTATTTTTATTTTAAACTTTAACGCACTTGGAGGAGAACATTTTTAAAAACTCTAGAGAAAATAATAAACATTTTGGACTTATCAGGAACTATCATCAAGAAAATATGTAATTATAGTTTTGATTCCTTTTATTTTGTTAACCTAGTTTAAATCTAAATTTTTTTATAAGATTAGGAAAACATAAAAACATTAATTTATTAATATTAAAATTTTATAATATAACAATCTAATAATTTAGCTAAAAATATTTTAATATAAAGTGTATGGGTGTGAATTTTTTTTTATATCTGCAATGCTCAAGTGGATAAAGGAAGCCTACTGAACACGATGACTAGATAAAGGTTATTGGTAATAATAATAACTATTGATAATTTATAATGTATATTTTTTTTTGTTTTCTTTAGATCATCCATAAATTAGAAGAATGAAGTGTAAAAGTTTTTTTTACTTATATGTACCGCATTTCATACAACATTAAAAAAAAACATTATGAGATAGGATTGATTTGAAAATATGCATACGACAATTTTTTTTATTTTATTAGTGATATAATCCAACATAACAAATAATTATGTGATTCTTTTAAAATTTTCATGTTATTGGATATTCAAATATTGTCTAAGTAGATTGTATATGATTAGACATATAGAATAATGAAGTAAGCAGACTTTTCTTATGGAATCGTAAGATTGTTTAACTATTAATGAATTTTATTTATTGTTTTGTAAATGCAGATAGTTATTTATCGATGTAAGATGTGGAAAATCTTGAGAAATAATGTTGAGATAGTGGCTTGGAAGTACTTAGTGAACAGGAAACCAAGATGATGTTTTAAGAAATAGGATGTTATAAGGAATGGAAATAATATTTAGTCTTTATGTGAATATCAGCATAGTTAACAAGGCCCTATGACTGATACACATTTTATTTGGACAGTGTTTATATTTCTTTAAATATTTGATGTTCTAATAAAGCTGAAGAAATAGCTTTAACATCATCCCTGTACTAGAGGATATTAGGCAGGTAAATGTCATACCTCTTCGCACTGTGCCATGATTTTGAGATATGTTAAGAGTAATACTCTAGCTTTCTTCCTTAATCCTATGCATCTGTTTTCGCTATCTTTATTTTTAATGTAACTGCATCGTTCAGTAAGATATGTTTAAGAGAAATGATAAATAATTTAGAACTTAGGTTATGCTATCGTTTTGTATAAGATTGGTTTATTTGCTTAGAAGGAATAGGACGTTATAACTTAAAATTGAAGATCCAAAGTATCCTAAGGAAAGAAAAGAATCATAGAATATATTTTGAATTTTATTTCGGAAATGAAATATAAACTTTTTTAAAATAAAGTATCTAAACAAAGATATTTTCTTTAAAGTGATAATAATTTTAAATGCTTTAGTATTATTTTTTTTTAAGAGAAAAATAAGTATTGCATATTTTAAAATACAATAGTACAAAGTAAATTATGTAAACAATATGCATAGTATATTTTTTGTTTATTGATTAACAGAAATATATTGATGATTACACTTATATCATACTAAAGTAAGGCTTAAAGAAGAATATATTATGATTAGTAAACATTGTGTGATAAATACTAAAATCTAGTACTGAATTTTGGATAATATTTTGTGTAACATCTTTGACTTTGCAAGATGAAATTTTTTTTTAATATTTTGAGAAGTCCATACTCATTATAAAATTTTGTTTTTTATAGAATGTTTTCTAAGTATGAATTTTTTAAAGATAAGATAGTTTAATAATATTAAGGATAAAATGCTGTTGCTAATAAAGTAGATAAATATATTTGTAATAAGTTAACCATAATGAGAAACCAAATAGTAACATTTTTTTTTAAAATTTTGTTCTAAATCTAAATAAAGATATAATTGAAATATAAATTATTTTTTTTATAACCCAGTAGATCAAACTGTAAATAAAAAAGTTAAGAATATCCACTGTAAATAGTGTAAATAAATTGTTTATTTATTTGTTGTTAGTAATAAACTTTGTTAAATTTTATTTCAAAAATTTTTTGTCCGAGTTATTTATTTCTCCACATCGTTGCATGAAATCAAGATATATGCATAATAATTGAAACAAATATATAATTTTGCACAAAAGATAAATAGAGAATTATTTTAAGAATTTTAAATATTTTATTGGTATTCATTATAATTAAATAATCATAATCTTACATTATTTTATTGGTCATAAATCAGTTATCACAATATTATATTAAATTATATGCTATCAGTTGCCACACATATTTTGTTTGTCAGATTATTAAAATGCTACCATGTATTTATTATATCATTACATGAAGATATAAGATCATATTATATTATTTCATTATTTTATTATGATAATAATAGTAAAAAGAAAAGTTATACAGAATTAGTTAAACAATGAAGAATATTATTACTGTTATTTATTATTATTAGTTTCAGTGTAGTAGATTATGACATAAAATCCCTTCTCATATTTTACTACCGTATTTTTATTAACTTAGAATAAACTTTATGAACCTGAGATTATTTTATTTGAGCTAGATTATTATTAAATAGAAGATTAAGATTTAATTATTAGTTTAATCTTAGTGAGTAGAAGTTATTAAAGTCATAAGAATACTATGAGTTTGTTATTTGAAATAGTAATAAGGGGGGATAGTGTTCTTATGCCATTGAGGTAGTATCCTGTGGGATATTGGCTCAATGTAATCTATCTTGTCACCTGTATTTTCACTTCAAGTCTCATGAAAATATTAAATATTTATTTAACTTATTTTTATAAACTGAACCTTATTCGTATTTTTAAATTTGAGCTAGTGAAACATTTTAATTTTAATGCTGAATATTTTAGTTATTAATTATTAACTGAGATAGAACCCGTTTTATTTCATATCATATATTATCTGGAAGTGAGGATGCACGAGATTACAGGTTAGAATATATATATATATATATATATATATATATATTGTTACAGTATGGAAAATATGGGTTAATAAGAGAGAATCTGAAGTTATATTATTCCACAATTGGGTCATCACTTGTGACAGTATGTAAATAGTGGTCCCACAAGTTGAGCAACAATTATAACTGCGCACTACTTTAGGGCTGAATAATGAATAGATGGGAAGCCATCATCATCCCCAAATAAACAAAATGAAAAATTAGATATAAAAGTAATGAGCATGAGAGTTCAGTGCAGATATAACTATAAGTTTACCAGCATTACATAAAAGTAATAATCATTCATTATCATGAATGATCATCAATAAAAATAAATCAACAGTCAATCTTGTGACAGGATTTGAAAGTAATCCACTATAAACAGGCTAATTATTTAGCCACTGTCAAACTTAGGGCAGGAATATAAACAATGATTATCTAGATGCACATACTTAGGTGGTACTACCATCAAGCTACAACAATAAGTCAAATAAAGCTAAGATAATAAAAACATCCTGATCATCATCAATCCTCTGGCCATTTAGTACTATTAATATACTGACCAACTATAAACTAAATTTTTAAAGAAATAATAAATAATATGAAATGTAGTGCATGGGTATTAAAGTATGTTCCTTTTGTGTCAACCAGGATAATCATTATCTGGATGCCTATAACACTAAACATTAACATGATAGTTTTTATAACAGCCAATTAGATAAATTTTTATAAATACAATTGACCAGCTATTTTCCTCCTTTATCATAGATATTGAAAAACAAGCCAAGAACTTAAATTATCATCATAAAATTCTTGGCACTACTTTTTAATTATTTTTTTTTTGCAAAAGAAAAACAAGATAATCAGTTAATTGCTCTGATTTGATTTTTTTTGCATTGAAAAGATAAAGTGAAAAGAAAAAACAACTCTAATTAAAACTAAAATTTACAAAGTGTTAAAATCTTATTTTTTTTTTTTTAAAAATACTCTTAAACACAAAACTTTATCTTTCTTAAAAGGTTAAAATTAATATTTATTAAATAATTTACAAAAAAGGAATTATTTCTCTTAGTACAGTTTCATAGTTTAAATTAAAACTACTAATTAATTATAACTATGCAAGAGATAGGAATAAACTTGTTTACATTTTTTAAAGTAATTTTCTCACCCTTCTACATTCATATATAACTCTTATTAAAATATTTCCATATTAAAATCATATTATTGTTTAATAAATTTAATAGTTTAGAATTCTCATATTGTCATATTGGGATGTAGAAATATATTAAATAAAAACCCATTATAAATAAATATGTATAGGAAAATTAAATAATTCTATTCTTAAACATGAGGAATATGCTTCCAACTAACTAATTATTTTTATTGCAGCTATGTAGCCAACCAGATACAATATATCTAAAAAAATTTCTACCAGAATATGTAGACAATTATTAACTATTATGATAATAAATCTTTAGTACATAACAATATTTGTTACTTTTCTGAGTCACACTTTTAATACAGCTTGTCTTTTCTGTATCTACAACCTGGCTCACCAAAGTAATAAATATTGTTTTGTACCAAAGAGTTATTGTACCAAAGAATTATTGTTGTAATAGTTGATAATTATCTACACACTCTGGTATAATACATTTTACTACATATTATCTAGAGTATATACATATAGTAGAGAAATAAGTAATAAGTATGGCCAAAGTGAGGCAGAAATAAATTCATATATTAATCAGTTGAGTTAACTTTTGACACAAAGTGCCTCTTTGAAAGTATAACTGGTAGATAATTAGGAGGGTGTGATAATAATTACAAAAGATTAAACTTACAGGGTTCAAAAAATTTGAATGATTGCATGTATGATAGGTAATTGCAAAATGCTGTCTACATGGTCAGATTAAATAGCCAGTATTTATCAAGGGAAACACTACTGGCTTGGATATTTATTGCGCTTGTATATTTATTGCATGTGTGGAATTAATTATGTGCCAAGCCTCTTTAAACTTACATTTTTTTGTGATTACTTTTGAATCATACAATCCTGGCAGATGTGGGTTTAAAAAAGAAGGCCAACATCTCTCTCATGCTCCAAAACACTGTGCTGTATGATGGATTTATTTTTGATTTATTATATAAATAGGCATGTTGAAAGATTCTTGATTTTAAGTTGGCTTGAGTTTCATCATAGTATTTGCTATTGCAGAATGGGAAATCTATGGCATATACTAATTTTGCCTTGTTATTACTGGAAACTTTATGCTTTGAATTATTGATGTGTTGAGGGATGGAGGACATCTGGAGCTAATATTAAATTCTTCAGAAGAATGGACTTTAACTTCAGGTGAATATTAGTGATAAATGGCATATTAATTCAGAGTTTCAGACTGGATGGTCTGATATTATCTGTCTATTGTAAAAGCCTTAATTTGGCTGATGAGCATGGGGGCAGAGTAGCCTGCCTGAATTAAATTCCTCTTGTAAACTTCCAAATGGTCTTTGGGCTCTGTTATAAATTTGCATAGTTTAAAATTTTCTAAATAAAAAAGCTTTGAAGCTGGCAACCCCTTGTATTGAAATGGAATTTTTGATTGCGGATGTAATTAGCCTCTAACATTGATA
Organism: Epiperipatus broadwayi; assembly: GCA_028023455.1. Classification (NCBI taxonomy): domain Eukaryota; kingdom Metazoa; phylum Onychophora; class Udeonychophora; order Euonychophora; family Peripatidae; genus Epiperipatus; species Epiperipatus broadwayi. The sequence goes on from JAQFVV010012524.1 coordinate 2,997,019, forward strand.
AGTTTAACCACTTATTGTATAATCAATTCAGTGAGAATATCTGGTTAATTTCAGGTCAACATATTTATTGTTGATGATCTTTGCATGTTCATTTGATTTCAGGGAATTGTTTAAAATTCTCGAACTTTTCAAGAATCAAATAGGGGGAGTGAGCACAGACAAAAATCTTGTTGACATATCTGGTGTAACTATTGTTTCTATGAGAAGTTAACAGGTGTTATATGGCATGCTTTTCTAAAAGGCCATGGGAAAACTCTATAAAAAGTTAACATGTGTTGGATGGCATGCTTTTCTAAAAGGCCATGGCCAAACTTCATACAATTCCATCAACAGATATAAAACAATTTGTCATCATAGAGAATATTGTGACCCTAAATGTAGTGTGTAGATCATCATTAATTCACCATTATATGTTTGGAATGAAGTGGGCTCTTTTGTCACTAATTGTGGTTGGCTTTATCATTTCTTGAGTAATGTGATGGTATCATTTCCAACTTTCTTATAACTTAATGATACAATTTTTTACGCCAAAACTTTACTCTTACAGTTTTGACTGTCCTGAAGTCATCATCAGAGATATATTATTCAAATATATAATCATACAATTAATACTTTATATTTATAAACATAATCAATAACATACATCTTAGGACAGTTGAAACTGTAAGAGTAATGTTTTAATGTATAAAAAAGTTGGAAATGATATCATATGTAAATATAGGAATCAATACATAAAAAAGGAGGGAGAAGAAAAAAATTATAAATAATGTGATAGACCAGACTCTGTTGTCATAATTATAAAGCATGTAAATCATATAAGCAAAAGATACAAACAACATATTAAGAGCAAAGCTTTATTAGTGCAGACAATTATGAAGTGCTGAGTCTGCTTTCAACTGGATTTAGTTATAGATGTAGCAATGAATGTAGAAGAAATTGGAGAGTATATTAAGTAATCTGAAACAGATGAAATAATTTGCATATTGTTTCCATTGCAAATTAAATATTTAGAATGTGCCATTTGGGAGAGAGGAAAGCATGATTCTTTTTGATTAATGGTGCTATTATCTTCAGAGATGTGTCAAAACCTTCTTCACTTTTTTCTTGGCAAGATTGTGCTCAGTGCAGACAACACTGAATGAGGTGGGCTTGAATGAGTCACCGAATTTAGAGAAATGGTCAAAACAGATAGCTTTTACATCAGTATAACTTTTAGCTCAGCTGTTGAGCTAATTTGTCAATATATTGGCTCAGGACTCATCATAATAAATAGATTGACAGAAAGTATTTTGACATTCAATTATGTAAACAATCTGAAAGTGAAAATTAGGGAGCAGTTCTACTTTTAGAATTAGTGATTAATAATGCAATGGAGGATGGGTGCAAAAATGATTTGATAGATGGAGGAAACTGTTTTATTAAAAAGATGAAAGATTTTGGGTAGGTGGGGAAGGGATATCCAAGGCTTGTCATTAATTTGTGGATAGGAGTGTCATACTTTATAGTAAAAACAGTTTGAATAAGTGATGGATCATTGAACCCTACACCACACAGATAAGATATATATATGTGTTGATGTTAGTTTTCTTGGTCTGCCTTGAATTTATAGTGATGGAGATTTCTGTGAAAGAATGTCTTGAGCCCTGAAAATTTGTGCCCATATGTGTAAGCAACTTTGGATGTATAAATCTTTATACATGAAGAGATTTAACTAGTATTTTATAAATTGAGTACATCTGTGTCATATTGAATATATAAATTGAGAGCTTTTATGCCATTAAAATCATATTTCTCTTTAGACTATTATAAAGACATGGCAAGTGTTAAGTCTTGATAGAGTGTTGCAAGTGCAAATGGGTGCATCATCACTATGTCATAGGCATAACAACATAATATGTAATATAAAGAATTTAGGTAGAATCACAATGTAAAGTATTTAGATAAAATCATTTTCTTCTTAAGAAATATATTAGGAATGATGCCAGTTATGGGAAGGCCATAGGCTAACTTTTCTTCATTTTAGAAACTCTGGACATGTTTTTCTACCTACCACAGCCAGTGTCATTTGCTCTGAAACAAACGACACCAAACGTAAAGTTAGGGAAGCTTACTTCATTGTGACTGACCCATCGGCAATCAACAGAAGAGGCCTGCTATTCCATATCTCGTAAATGGTCCACGTAACATCTGCACATAAATTTGCATAGTTTTACAGTTATTAACAGAATAACTCGCCATGAATATGGGACTGTAGACTGTCCCGAAAGCGCTTGGTGGTAAAAGTTTTGACAATTTATTAATAGCTTCATTACCTCTGCACAGAGCACATATATATATTAATTTGTTTAAGCGTTAATGAAGTAAAATTTTAACTATTATTAAAGAAAGCAATAATATCATTATGTATCCAGTTCAGAACATCAATGTTAAAGGCGATTTTCTGGCATTGTAGTCTATATGTTCCATGGCTTGATTAATAATTTGGTAGAGACTGTGGAATAGAACACACAGCTCAGTAATGTCAAGTGATGTGAAGTGGTCAAGCTTGTGGAGAAGAATGTTTTTAATTCTCTTGACACATTCAACTGAAGAGTTAGCTACGTATTTACCAAATTGAAATTGATCAATAACCCATTGACCTATTATCTTGGCCATTTTGAAATAGTAGGCTCTGCCAAAATCCAAGAATAAAAGTGTAAAGGGTGATCAGTTTTGTGTAGTTTAATAATGGCAATTAATCTGATTGGAGTATCTACAGAAGAGTAAATGTTGTAGTATTCTTATTTAGGTAATACTTTATAAAGGATAGGGGATGTAAATTTATCTTTGTTTTTGATGCAAGTTAATGGGGTAAATTTTAGATTGTAGATTTGTAAATTAATTTTACTACAAAATCTTGTTTAAACAATAATACAAAATGATTGCCTTTGTCCTTCTTGCTACATGTGATGTCATTATCTAGAAAGTATTGTTTAGTGGCAATGATTCCTTGAGACCACTCTCTGTTTGGAAACCTAAAGTGTTTAGAAGCAATGATTGGTGCAATTTGGCCAATGATAATTTTGCATTGCAGATTATCATTAAACATTGTTTCAATGTCAGCTGCAACTTCTCTTTTAGTGTGTTGCCATGCACCACCAACACAATGTAGACCAATGTTAAGAACATTTACTACATTAACAGATGGAGTGGATGTAGATAAATTAAGAAAATTACAGTTGAGTGAAGGCATAAACTTTACTCCTTCTTTATTCACAAGAATACTAATTTTCCTAGCATGTTTAGCCTGTAGGTGGAGGGATGGCTTTTAGGTATATGTCTGGTGGAGTATTTAGGATGTGCCACATTTTTTGAAGTCTATGCTAATATCTTTTCAAGGTTCCTTTGCAACTTTTAATAATATTTTTAAGTAGGTGAGTTTTGAGCTCCAATTTAATTTTAACTTGGTTGTAAATGATTGCACTATATAAATATGCCAATCTTTCAGAAGAATACAGAAGTTTCAAGAAATTTAATTCTTTCTTTAATACTAGGGTAACTTCAAAGTTTTAAATAACACCTTAAGCTTGTGATGGAAATCCATTTGTCAAAAATATAATAGTGTAATAGTTTTAAATGCTTTGTCTTCGAGACTGTAATATAGGAAAAAGTTACAAACAATCTATTAAGAGCAAAGCTTTATTAGTGCAGACAATTATGAAGGGCTAAGCAAGTTTTTGACTGAATTCGGTCATATAAAAATGAATGTAACAGAGGTGGGAGAGTATATTAAGTAATCCAAAACAAGTGAAATAATTTGCACATAGTTTGCCTTGTAAATTAAAAGGTAAGAATGGGCAGTTTTTGGAGAGGAGAATGTAGAATTCTTTTCAATTTATAGCATGATTGTCCCCAGAGATGTGTCAAGCCTCCTTGATTTTACACTTGGCATCATTACACTCAGTGCAAACAACATTGAATGAGGTAGGCTTGGCCATGTGATCAAATTTAGCGAAATGGTCAAAAATATGAATTTTTGTATTAGTATGAGTTTTAGTTGAGTTGCAAACATATTTATGCTGAGCTAAGTGGGTGGATAGTTTGATTTAAGACTTGCTATAATAAACAGAATATTGCAAAATATTTTCACATTTAATTTTGTAAACAATCTGAGAGTGAGGATCAGGGGACAGTGTATCTTTAGAACTATTCATTAAATGATTCAATGGTGAAGGGATGTGGAGAGTGATTTGATGGATGGAGGTAACTGTTTTATTAATTAGATGAGAGATTTTGAGTAGGTAGGGAAGAGACATCCAAAGGTTGTCATTGGTTTTTTTTGGATGGGGGTGCCATAGTTTATAATAAAAGTTTTAATGGTCTAAATAAGTGATGAATTATGTAATTATATATATATATATATAGAATGCCTTGTTGAAATAATAATATAATTTGTATTTGTTAAGAATTTTTTTTTGAATGTATGTTATTTAGATCATTTCATTAATAAATCTTCATTATATTATAAGAAATTGTTTATATGTATTGGTATACTTCTAATTCATCTTTTATTTTTTATTTTTTTAATGATGTTTAGTAATTTTATTTTTTTAATGAAATCAATTGAGAGTCTAAATAAATTATTTTTATTTTAACTTATTTCACAGTTATGCCTAATTTTTCTTAGTAATCTAATCTCCAATGTGTACCTATTGATTCTCTATTAAGTTGAAGCACTCATGTTCTGAACTGAGAAAAACAGGATTATTACCAAGTGAACTGGAATGTTGATGCCAGAGCATAAAATATTTATACAGTTTTTTTAAAAAAAAATGGAAATGGTAATTTATATACAAGTAATCAATTTCAGTGCCAGAAAATATAATCATATAAATATTTGTATAAGGAAAGAAAAATAATATCATCATCATCAAAATCTGATTTTTAATCAAATGTTATTTCATCTTTGCTTCAGTGATAAAATTCATGTTAGGTTTAAATAATTCCTAAGTGAATTAAAAACATTAATATTGTTCTGATATATGTATATATTATAAGTTATGCAGAGAGATTTATACTCATGTGCACACACTGGGACACAAATATAATGATCATAAAAGAAATGAGATGGGGTGTTACAGCAAGAGGGAAATTATAATTAATTCAATTTTATAAGCCATACTAAATTATACTAATGATCAGATTATTGTACTAATTATGAAATCTCATAACCTATAGCTGCATTTTAAGTCCAGTAAACCCACTCTTGATTGACTAAGAGGGAAATTTTTCAAGATTATATGTATTTATGTTGGATTTTTATCAAGTTGCCATCTGAATACTGGGAATATTTATAGAAGGGGTTTGTATACCCTTCAGTGTTACTATAGCATAATCATTATTAGCTCTGTTGAGTAAAAGAAATCCTGTCTCATTGGCTATCAAAACTTTGATCCTTTTAAAACAAACAATATACTCTATAAACAATATATTCTCCTACAGTAAATAATTCACTAAATTTGAATAGTGAAAAATTATAAGAAAAGAGAATGAAAGTCAAATTAACAAATAACAACTAACTGATTATAATTTTTTATAACATAGAAACACAGATTTTGGTTAACCTAGTCTTATTAACAGTAATACAAATAAACTCTGACAACTTATATTTGAATTTCAGATTGTATAAAATAATAATAAAAAGTAGAAAAGTAATTATAATTCTTACCATGTACTAGGTGGTCACCATTCTGCAAATTCTTGAAAGTCTTTCATTAACCTCTTCACTTGCAAGCAGCCATATTGAATATTTAAAAAATTATGCTAAGCCACAAATTTTATCATAACTTTTAAGTTTTATTAATAAAAATGACATAATATCTATTGTTTGAAAGATCAAATGTCAACGAATGTAATTAACCTAAAAAAAATAGTCATTGATATTTAAAGTAATAACAAAAAGAATAAAATTTAATATTTCTAATAATTATTTTCATATTATTTCATAAATTCTAAATTATCATGCATACAACTTAAAATTATACTTTTGTTAGTAGGTTGGTTCGATTTATCATAAAATTTTTAAAAAATTAGTATATAATAACACTTACCTAAGATAATCCATCACTTGAAAATTTCGTAGAATAAAGACACTTGTACTTTTCATTTTTTCTAGTAGCCCTTCAAAATGTATTTTTATACACAGGTTTGCAATGAATATGTCATTCCTAATAACATCCCTTATAACAAGTAGTTAATATTGATCAATAATTAGTATAATTTAAATATTATAATAAAGACCTTTAATACAATTTGCAATTTATTAAAAAGTACTACTAAAATAGTCATTATATACACTAAAATAGTCACTATATACAAAATAAAATATTAAAATAAAATAAAAAGTGAATGAAACACTAAATTCATCATAGAGTTAAGCTTAAGATACACAAGTTAGTTGTTTAGAATCAATGCAATGTAGCATTATTTATCATATCTTTATACATTTTGAGGGCTCATATTGCTTCATGCTACTATGACTATAAAATTTAGTAATAGCTTCATCAACTGCCACCCCTCTTTGCATTTGATATGCAGCTTTGAAATTTACATTGCAGTAGTGTGTAATCAGCCTAAGTTTATATACTGTCAAAATCTTTACTTTTAGCATCTGCATATTTTTATTATTATTAAAATGTAGACAAGACATTATAGAAAAATCTAAATCAGGTCATAATATTTGCAAAATATGTTTATCTTTGTTTCATATTATCTAATTTAAATACTGGACCCAAGCCCACATCACAGCAAAAACTACAGATAATTCATGATATAAATTGTACACAATCATGATCTTTTTTTTTTTTATGTTTCAATAATAATTTTTTCGTATATTTTTTTCCAAATATAAATATATAAAAATAAAATAATAATTAAAAAATGTATAAAAATGAAATAACAATTAAAAATATAGAAAAATAAATACATACCATTAGCCCCCCCCCCCCAATATGTTGTTTTCAAAATACATCATAAAAAGGAAAACTTTTTACCGATGTATTTTTCATAGCAAATGTTTTTCCAGTAACTATTAAAAAAATGAGAGAAAGACAAAAACATTCAATTTACTTGATCACAAAAATTACAGAATTTTTTATCATTGAAAAATAAGACTTATCTTTCTGGAAACTAGAAAAAAAGATGGAAATGAAGGTGTAAAAAGTGCACGTGTAGCCTGCATGGATATACATTAATCTTAACCTGAACTGGGATGTTTACAATTTGAAAATCATTGCCCACATTATGCAGGCATAAACACAAATTTGTTGGCAGAGGTTTTTTGTTGAGCTCAACATTTTTCTGGACATGTTTTGGTTTTCTTCATTTTGGGCATTACAGAATCTATTTTGGTAGATTTGCCTACTTTTTTTGCTTAAAAGAAATTAAAATTTCTATCTTTTTTAGATGACTTTACACTGTAGATGTAAACTAAGGTCAGGTTCATTTCAATATTTATAGGTGAACATAGTCCATGAAGATTTCAGCAGGCATAATATGTAGTCTAGGACAAACACTAATTAATAATGACAGCTTAAGTTTGTCACTTTTCAGGCTTTTGATGGATGTACTCTACATAACTAACTAGAAACAACATTGTGCCCAGATTAATGGATACTCATTGTGGAATTCACCAATGCATTTTCATTACAATTTTATTACATTTGTTTTTATTCATTGCCCAGAGTCTGCCAAATCAATAACTTGAAGTTTGTTGGATAGTGATCACACATATATGTTACACAGACTATAAGCATGAGTAAAAGAAAAGAATGATGACAGAATCTTAATAAAAATTTTAATGTTCTTAAATAAAGCTCGCACTTGCTTCACCTTATCTTAGTTTCTTTTAATTTTTTGTTAGTTTAATTAAAGCACATAAACTACCTAATCTGATTAAAATCTATATAAATGAGTTAATCTGATTGGGTTTCATTAGATAACAAATATAAACATTTTTTTTACTTACTACTTTAATTATATTTATATATAATTATATATTTCATAAAACTAATAAAACAAACTTTTTTTTCTTTTTAAGTTATAATTTAAACTCAGAAAAGTTATCAGAAACTATTGTTTCAAAAATTATTTCTCTTGTTTATCTTTATTTTTACAAATACAACTTTTTCTAAAGAGAGGAAAAAATATATCATGATCATTTATCTCATTTAATTAAAAGCAAAAATATATATATAAGCAATTTTTCTTTTCTCAATTTGGTATGCTAATTTTTTTGTCTTTATTTTAGAACTGTTTTAAATTAAAACAAATGTAATAATTTTCTTTTATTATTGTTCTTAAATTTATTGTTTTAAAGTAACTCTATTTAGATACTTTAATCTATTTATGTAGTTCATACTTTTATGACAGTGGATATATATATATATATATATATATATATATATATATATATATATATATATATATAATTTTAGATTAATCATTATCATCAGTAAATGATTCCCAGTACATTAAATAGCATCCAAAATATGACTCATTAACACTTTCTTAGTACAAAGTCCCTAATGCTAGACTGAATTAAAGTTCCAACCTTTTGATGGGTCTATTATTGAATCAGCAGTGAAAATGTGTTTGTGTTTTAAAACTATATTTGTGTTAGTTTAGTTTTTAAAATGCAAATTAATAATTAGTTAGATTATTAAAATAATAAAAAGTTTATTTAAAAATAAATTTCTATTTATAATTGATGAAAATAATCTGTTGTGATAAATATAAAACATATGTTTGTTATCCAATTATAAATTGCAGCTGTATATTATTGTCAATTTGCCTTCATGTATAACTAAATATTTTGTAGTAAAATCTGAATCATTCTTTTAAAATAACTAATATTTCATAAATATTTTGTGGAAAAATAATAAATGTTTAAAAAAGGTTCTAAAACACATGTTTTCACTTTGAAAATCAAAACAAAAAAAATTGAACTGTCAAATTTTTTTGCAGGTGTTTTCTTATGAAAAGAACAGGAAACAACCAATCAGAAGAAGGTGAGGCATATCTCATTGTTATAATGCTAGATTAAAATATTAATGAATTATTAGCTGTAACATTTTTTTTAGGTTGGCAGCATTATTTAGTACAATTTTTCTTTGATAAAATCAGCAAAGAGACATTAAAAATTAGTCCATATTCAAAAAAAGTTAAAATATTGATATATATATATAAATACACTCTGAGAAAATTTATTTAGATATTTAATAGTTGAATCAATGAGTGACTCAAAATATTAGAATGAAAGCCAATATTTAAATTATTCAAATAGATAGTGTGGAGGGAAATCTATGTTTGGCACAAAACATATAAATAAAAGTGATTAATATATATATATATATATATATATATATATATATATATATATATATATATATATATATATATATATATATATAAAGGGGAAAATATAATAATCAAGGGCAATAAAGAAGATTTAGTTAGTGGAAAAATAGAAAAAACTAATCTAAAGAGTGATGATGGGTCAAGGTAGCAATAGTTATAAGCATAGTTTTGTTGTTGGTGAGGTGCATTGTGAAGGTAAGATTAGTACAATATTTAATGTAAAGAAGACTGTTTAAACAGAAAGTACAAAAATTATAGTGTTGGTATTAATACCAGTAGTAGGATAAAAAGATAATACAAGCAAAAAATATGGAAAGAATTAACAGAAAATAAAGTAAAAATACTAGAAGCAAAATAGGAAATAGGACACAAAATACAAAGAAATGGAAAATACAAGTGTTGGTTTTAATATGGAATTTTTTATAAAAATGATGTAATCAATGATGATAGAGGATTATCAAATAAAAAGAAAAGTCAAAGAATGTTAAAATAACATAAATAAGAAATGGAGATAGAAATAGATTAAAACACAGAAAAATGTTAATAGAAATACAGAAAGTAATCAAGTAATGGTAACAACACTAAAAGAAGTAAAATAGAAAATAAAGATTGAAAAGCAAGCTATATTAGAAGGCATGACCAAAAACTGGGAAGAAAGTTCAGTTAAATAGCAGAAATATGTACAAAAAGGCCAAAAGATCATCAAGAAAAAACTAAACTTGATGCAGTCCTGTTGTCATAAGAGGTACAAGCTAATGCTAATGTGGATGAGTCTAAAAAAACTGCATATCATTGTTAGAGAATATAGTGATGAAACTTTGCCCATTACAAAATCATGGCATAAATTATGGTGATGATGATGAATGTGATACACAGGAAACAAATAAAATAGATATTGATAATACTGCTACAAATGAATATAGTATTGATACTGAAAGCATGAATAGTGAAACGGAAATTTTGATACTTTATAACATATGATTTTTTGAGTAAAGATAACAATAAAGGAAGTGCTGATAAACAAAAAATTAAATGATATAAAATGTGATAAAGAATTAAAAGGGCATTACATAGAGATTGACCCACCAATAAAAAATAAAGAAGCTGTAAAATAAATTGTGCCATTCAAATGTTAAAAAAATAGATACTAAAACAATTAGATTAAAAAAATTAAAGATAGAAACATTGTGCTTAGTAAAGCTTACAAAATTTAAAAAGTATAAATAATACAAAAATATTAAAAATATTTAAAAAAATCAGAAAGAAGCACAAAACATAAAACAACTTATTACCATGTATAAGTAACCTATAGAAACACTATATCAATTCTGGAATAGAAAAAGAAAGTCATAGAGTCAGAAAAGACAAAGCAGAAAATTTGGGTCACCACAAATAAGGATATGAGTAATGCTAAAGAAATACTTGGAAAAAGTAAATGTTGAGTCTTATGTGGATATGATTGGCTTATTATATTTATAGTCCTGGATAATGCTTAAAGATTTTAGAAAATGCTATATAAATAATAGAAGAAAACAAACTATTTAATAAAAACTTGCTGTTTGAAAAATTTAAAAAAAAGTAATAAACACTAAAATTGACAGCTTTGAATGGATACACAGACTGTATCAGCTTGCTATAAAATTGCAAGAATGACCAGTCACTAAAGGGTGAATATTAAAGTGTGAAAACAGCCAGGAGCTGATTAGAATAAAAATTAAATGAGTTTTGTTTGAAAAGCATCAACCAAGAAATCCAATTCAGTATATGCATGTAGCATTTTGAAAAAAAAGGAATCCTGATATCTGTCAGAGATAGTGAGGCATGTTAATAACCCCTCAGTTTATTCCCTATAAATAGATACAGCATGAGGGCAATATATAATATTGGAAGCTAGTCTTTCTATTGTGAGTTGTAAATTAATGAAATAAAATAGTTGGTTGGAGTGTCATTTGCATGATCATCTAGGAAATTAATTTACATAAAGAAATTATGATTTTCAAGGATATGTCTAGATGGGTTGAATAATCATGTGTGTGTACTTACAATATAATTTATACTCATGTGCTATTTGTAATAGCTATGGATTGAAGGAATGGCTATTCTTTTTTACATAGTATCTCCGTTGAGACATCCTGGGGCTATATATATACCAGTTGAACATTCCTGGTATTCATTATTAATTGAAGTGACACCTGTGGTAAAAGTTCTGGATATAGTAGTAATCTTTTTTTTTAAATAATAGCATTGAATGTATATGTGAGTTATATAGCACTGATTTTCAATTCTGATACATGACAATTTACTTGTGGGAATATATCGTGTAATAGTTGTGTATGCAATTGATCAGTGCCTGGAGGTGACATAGAACCAGTAATAATGCAGTCAAATGTTGTTAGCCGAGTGGTCATCTCATCCGCCTTGCAAGCGTGTAGTCAGTTGCAGACGGTTGTGGGTTCACATCCCGGCTGATGCCATGACATATGAGAACCAGTAATAATGCAACTATTAATAATAGAAAAATGTTTAAATTGAGTCTAAATCTTTTATAACAATAAATAAATTTAGGTAGCAATAGATAGCCAAAGATGTATAGAGAATGAGGAAAAATATACATATATGACCAGATATGTATTTATACATGTAATGGAAAAATGAAAAGTTTACCCCCATTTCATTTTCATATCATTTTAGGGGAAGAGTATTGTAATATTATAGAATTGTCTCACTCTAACAAGGTCATATATTATATACTTCCTCAATGAAATAAACTCAAAACGGGAGTTATTAAATATTCCTGCATCAAATTGAAAATTATAGAAATAAAATAAAACAAAAAATACTATAATAAAAGATTTCCTTAATTGATCTCATGAATTTGTATGTATATGTTAAATTTATATATAGATAATTATAATAAAATGCTTAATTATAAAGAGATTGGCAAAATTTGTAAAACTTTATGTATTCTTACTACTCGTAATAAGTTAAATTAATAAAATAATATATTTTGTAATCTTGATTAATAATTTAATAAAGTTTACAATCATAAGAATCAAAAAAGGAGAAAACTAAAAAAAAACAATTAATTAAGTTATTTGATAAAGTTTAATTAAGGTTAAATTTTAATCAGAGTAGTAATTAAATGTATTAAAATATTAAGAAAAAAACAACTAAACCAGAGTTTAAGGATAAGAAGAACATGTGTAGGATTTCTGGGAAAGTTTGCCCTGGTTTAACAAAACATTATAAAAAAGAAAAAAAGAAGAGGAAAGTATATGCAACACGCTTATTGCCAGCATTGTATAAATTGAAAGCATTCACTTCTAGTGACACAATCATTCTAGATTGTTTCAGATTGCTGTTATAGTATTTCTTAGTAGTGACATGCAATCATCCAGCTAGAACAAGTATGGTTGAAGTCAGAACTCACAATGTAGCCTATCCAATATCTTAAAGTCACCAAGGAGAAGCCCACAAACAAAGGATCATTTATGTACTGAATTTTATAGGTGCTCATCTTGTATAGCCTGAATAATCAAGCATGAAATTAAGAAATATTTATAAATTTACCCTAAAGTCAACCAAAAGAGACTTTGTAAGAATTAGGATCAGAAATAGTGCATCAATGATAAATATACCAAATTCTTTTGAGCCAACCTGTGGTAAGAATTTATTGACTTATACATAAATATAGAATTTTCTAGTGCTATTTTTAATTGTTTTCATTTTTATTTTTTGAATATATAGTATTAAGATCGTTTCATTAATGGATCTTTTAAATATATCATAAGCTATAAATGTAAATTATTTATATGTGTTTACATACTTAATTAATATTTAATTTTGTTACTTTTTTTATTGTTTTTTAATATGATGTTCAGTAAATTATTTTATTTTATTTCATTTTAGGGGGTGTAAATAAATTATTTTTATTCAACTTATTTCATAGTTATGCCTCACTATCTTAGTAATCTCATCTCCAATGCATATATATTGATTCTGTATTAAGTTTAAACATCATGTTCTAAGCTAAGGAAAAATAGGATTGTTCCTGTGTGAACTGCGATGGTGATGCCAGAGAATAAAATATTCATATAGGTAAATTTTACATGAAAGTGAGGCCGTGAATATTGGTAATTAAGTTGAAATCTATATATTTTAATAAATTTTTTACGAAGAACTGTTAGATAAGATCCTCTAAGATAGGATATGGCATATGGTGATTAGCTATTATGGCAAGAATGCCTTGTATAAATATTTGTATAAAGAACTGAAGGTTTAATCAACATCACTAAAATCGGGTTTTAACCCAATGGTATTTAAACTTTGTTTCAGTGAAGAAGTTGATGTTAAGTTTAAACAATTCATATGTGAATTGGAAACATTATGAGTACATTGATGGATGTATAGACTTATAAAGATCAGTCTAGGTAAGTCATCACTGTGAATAGGCGTCCCTGTTTCAATGTATATGGATACTTTTATGGAGAGATTTGTTTACTTATGAAAAATATTTAGAAAGTTAAAATTTTCCAGTTTTCATGCAGTCTGACAAATGACTGCTAATAATTAAAATACTGAATTAAAAGTTCTATTTTTAGTTTAAAGGTAAGTCAGGTAAAAAAAAAAATACTAGAAGATGTGATTTTAACCTTAATTGATTATTTACCTGATTGTATTATACCTAAAGTTTATCTAAGTAAAAACCACACATATTCCCGTTGCATTTTAAATATTTATGTCTACAAAGTTCACGAACATATTCAAAGTAATATATATATATATTATTTTTTTGGTTTTTATTAGTATCTCTCAACTCAACTTCTTTATAACACAATTATCTGCCAGTACAAAAATTTAGATTACCTTCCTTATTATGCACCCATTTAAAAAATAATTTCTCTCTTTCTCCAGTAAACAACAGAATCTTCATACCCACGTTGACAGCTCAATATCTACATAAAGTTAGAGGCTGATTTGAATAGTCTGGTTGAGTTGTTAATTTGGGGTAATTTTGATTATATATATATGTGTGTGTTATATAATGCGCGAGAATAGCTCCTAACAAGCTTTTCCAAATATCTCTATCCTCAGACCGGATTTTAGCTTTTGGCTTTTCTCAGTGAGATGTTAGGATATTCAGACATTAGATCTAAAAACACCAGCTCATGTCCAGCATTTATCTAATAGTCAACTATTAAGTAGGAAATCTGAAATTTTCAGACATTTACATGTCTTCAAATCCAGCTATCTAACTTAAATAGTCATATGAGACTTAACTAAGTTCAGATCCACCATATATTAACAGCTTTAGCAATATAACATTGCCAAAGCCTCAAGAGCAAAAACTATAATTATATGAACTTAGTTCAGTCCTATATGACTATTTAAGTTAAATAGCTGGATTTGAAGACATATAGATGTCTGAAAATTTCAGATTTTTTTACTTAATAGTTAACTATTAGATAAATGCTGGACTTGAGCTGATATTTTTAGATCTAATGTCTAAATATTCTAGCACCTCATTGATGACAGCCTGCAGCTAGAAACCAGTCTGGGGATAAGAATATTTGAAAAAGCTTATTAAGAGCTATTCATGCTCATTATATAACATTTTTAGTACTAGCTTATTAAATTAAGTCACATGATGTATGACTTGATTTTCTTGCATATATATATATATATTGAAATGAATGTGTATGTATCTTAACTAATTAAAAAAAAACAATAAAAATTGTATCTTTCTGAATGTTAGATTTATAGTATGCTGACAGTTGTGTGTTTAATATTTTCAGTATAATCTATAATACGTTCATTTAATAATTAAAATTTAAATATCAACTCAGATGTTTTAACATCCATTTATAAACGAAATTTCTTCAGCTCGAATGATTATCAGTTTGAAAATATTGATTAGTTGAAATATTTTTTGTAGCTTTTTAATAAAAAAGCAGAATGGAATGATGAGATGCCATATCAAATGTGTTTGTGGTGCTTCTATTTTTAACAAGTTAAAAGATGTGTTACGACTATATATATTCATTCACTTTTTTTATCAGTGTCTTCTCTCAACTCTACCATATTGCATCTATGCATCAGAGCAATAAATCAACCTAATCTCTCTCACCTGCAGGCAACACTTTGCCAATACTTACATATGTGTATATTATCACCATCACTATCATCATTATATATATAATCATTTCCAATAAATTACTTTCGGATCTGTGGATTTAAACATGTTAGTTGCAAAAAAAAAAATCACAAATGCGATCACATTAAAAAAGCGGGCTAATATCAGAAGAGGAGCCATTGAGGTAAATGGGTGATAAGATTTAGTATAAAATAGATGCCAGATGATAATGCTTAATAAATCCTTCAACTTGTGCTATTATATTCAATGTTCCCAGACAAGTTTTACGATTAGGGCTTTCATCTTAGAAAAACAGTGAAGTAAGTTTGTAGTAAGTGGTATAGTGATGATAAAAGAAAAAATATACAAGATACAAAACAAGATAGAGTCACGTAATATTTTACTGCTTTAAATAGTTCATTGTAAAGTAAAAGGTCTTTCTATCAATATATTATTCAACATATAATTCAATATATTATTCAACAGGCTTTCCAGTTTCAGATATTCAAAGATTTTGTGTGTATTTGTGTTTTATCTTCTAATTAGAATAGATATCGATTTACTAATAAATATTATAGTTGTGGATCAATTATTTAAAAGAAATGGATGTAAAAATTATTAAAACATAGAAAAAAATCTCGGTTTATCTGGCTAATTCGAACCCATTTATGGGTTTTGAGGCACACTGCTATTACACTATGAGATTATTTTCCTCTCCATAAATATAATTTATAAATCTGTATGTATATTTTACAAAAGCAAAAATATATAGAGAGAAAGATTAATAAATATTTCTGAATAACAATTTTTAAAATAAATCTCAGATAAATAATCAATTTATATAATACTTGGTGGTATTGTGCAACTGTCATGGGACGTTAAATATATTTTTGTCTGTTTTCAAGTCAGTGCGCTGAACTTATCTATACTGACACTTCTATTTTTTCTTTTTTTAAAAAAAAAAAGAAGAGAGAAAAATAAATAGTAATGTTCTTTTTGCTTCATTGAAAATTATTTTCAAACATGACAGAAAAGGCATCATAATAGAACAGTTAATGCATTTGCTCGGAATAAATGAATTCATCTCGCTCTCTTGCTCTCTCTTTTTGTGGCAGTTAAAATATGTGAAATTAAATCAAATAATTTATTAGGCTGCTTTCTTTAAAATCCTCCATAATGATAGTCAGCTCTAACCCTTAGTGATAAATTCATTGACATATGGGATATATAAAAAAATATATTCTGCACCCATAAATATAAATCTTGGTAACGGAGAATAAAAAATCTACATTGTTTTATTTGCTTATTACAACTAATGACTATATCATTTTTTTAAAGATAATATTTTGATTAGAATATATTTCATTAATTACAAAATAAAAAACTTGTTCTTAAATAAATTTCAGATTTATTAGAATTTTTTTTTTTGAATAATAAATTTTAAACTTATTAAATTAAAATAAAAGTAGTAGATTTAGGTTTAAGTTTACATTTACAATTTTAATTGATTAAAAGTGAGTCTTTTTTCTTATTGCTAATTCAATAAAATTTATTGATTAGTTTTAGAATTTCTAAAGCAAAATCTCCCGTGCTAAAAATTTCTAAGATCTATGAATATGTTTTTAATACCTAGGACATTTTATTTTTACTAAATATGCAAATGTGAGGCGTAATGATAATGTTTTTTATGTCATCTATCAAAGATATTTTCTACCACCAAATGGCATATTTTTCAAATGAATTATAATCAGTAAAAAGTTAAATTTTGAATTACATTGGAGTCATAATATTTGCTATATTTTATTCTAAGTTCACCATGTATTATACCTCGTGCTGATATCTCCATTTTGATGATAAGCTTACATTGCAACAGAGTACTTAATGTATATTGAAGTACATGGGTGCAGTATTTTTCAAATGCACATACATACAACACAAATGTATATATAAGTTAAGATTATATTGTAAGCTAAACAAAGATAATATAGTTATTAGTAATAATTGAGACAGTTCTCATATATATATATATATATGCAAGTTTCACTCATTCAATTGAGACATATCTCATATATATATATATATATGCAAGTTTCACTCATTCAAATTCATGCAAAGAGTAAAAATAATAACAATGTTACTGCATCACAATTTTATTTTCTTTAAATAAAATGAATAGCAAAATATCAGACTTTCATCATAATTATATACTGGATGATATCCCTTTTCTTTAATAACTTTTCTTTGTATGGAAATGAAATAGCAATTTTCTTACCAAAAGATTATGACATCTAATTATTTAGACATTTTAAAATTCATATTGACTTTAAACTTTGGGCAATCATCCCTATTTGCCATTACTTATTTCAGAATTTCATTATAACTATTCATACTTTAAGCATTTCAATGCAATATAAAAACTATTTATAGTTTTTTTTTGCCTGCCATTACTAAATTGATAACTTTCATTTTGTACTTAATAAACACTAAGAATTTTATTAACTTTCATAACACTTTTAGCTTTATAAATTCAGAAACGATGATAAACCGAAGAGTAAAATATATGAGAAGTTTTTGTAAGTAGAAAAACATTAGTAAGAAATGTGATTGTATGTGGTGCTCCAAGATAAAAAATGGCTGATACTTCAACATAACATTTATTATACAGAGGCAAAACTCTCCATACAATAGCTCCATTGAAAGATATTGGATGAATAGGCACTAGATAGGCATTTTATGCACAAACCTTCCTGCATCTATTGATAACTCTTGCTTTCACTAAGTGGTGCTTTTATATGGAAAGTTTTGTCTCTGTGTTAACAGCTTGTGTAAGCATAAAGAATGATGATCATATGATGTTTACTGTTTAACATTTATTATAGTTATGAATTTTAATGTTATTGCTTTTTGTTTATTTATTTATTTTTAGTTGTTTTCAATTGTTACTAATTTTCTTCTCTTCTGAGCCAACATAATATCTGGTAAAGTGAAAATACACACAGAAAAAGTAGGTTTTTAAAACAATATTTAACTTTATCACTGCCAAGCATGCTTTCAATATATTTTTATTATATCATATTCATGGCATATATCAAACATTTAAGTTTCATTGTAATTTTAAAACAATAATAAAACAATCAATAAAAAGTTAAATTATTATATATAGTAAAGAATTTATTTAATAACAAACTTAGCTGCAATATACATTTTTGTATCACTCAAATCTCCATCAAACTCATTTTATTTAAATTGCAAAGTTAAGTTTAATTAAAAAAACAATGAAATTACTATGAAAACACAATAATAATTAATAATTTCTTGTTGATTATTTATTATTCTTTTGTAAGTATGTAAGGCATAATTTTATTTCATATTAATTATTTTATTATTATTTTTTGTAATTATATATACACAAAAATATATACTTACTGTATATTATAATTTATTTATTTTATTGATTAAACTTTCACTTGCATAAATGCATTACTCCATGATAGCTGTAGATCACTTATTAAACTAGCGATGATTTTCACTTATCCAGTGTTTTTTCAAATGTGTTATGCAATACTATCATGTGTACCAGTGTGAAATTTAAATTGCATTTTTAGAAAATAACTGGTGTTATAACTGTAAACATTCTCTAAAATTAGCACCAATTGATATCCTTATTAATACTATAAGTAAATGTAAAACTGTTTTTAAAAATAACTCAGTACAAGATAAAAAATTTGTATTATATTTTGCTGGATAAAAATGATGAAGAAGAAAGTATTACTTTCCAGATGTCTAAGTTTCTAGAGCAAGGGATTCATTAATTTATCTATTCTTTACTCTCTTAGCTATGAACATCCAGATATCCATATACCGATCAACATGGAGTTTTAACTGAGTTGGCTATAAACCATCTACCAAAAAAGAAAAGCTTTAATGGAATCTAAAACAATTTTCAGATTTACTTAGTAGAATTTGAACCTAGGTCATGATATTAAGTCTATATAAAACATTATTAAGTATCCAAATTCTTAAATATTTTTATATAACCAAAAAGAAAGATACAGATGAAAGCAGCTTTTGGTTAAGACATCTTGGAGACTATTATCTTCTCAGAAACTTATTTGGTAGTCATTGTGATGCAAGCACTTTATGAATGACTTTGTGCCCCTATTTGAAGAAAACGTCCTTCTACTAAGTATCTGAATATTCATTTCAATATTATCATGAGAAATAAATTTAAATTTACTTCTTTGCAGTAGTTTCCTATTTTTTCATATATTGCTGATATTTTAAGAGATATAGCATTGCAGGAAATTTATAAAAAGCTGTTTAACTGGTCTTATAAATAAAGTCTAAGACTCATCTCAAATCAAACATTTTTTTCTGGATGTTTAACTAAGAATCTACAACTGAAAAAACTTTTGGCATAAGAATAGACTTCTTGTGAGGTTTTTTCCCTATATCTATTAATAAAGATAGATGACTTTGATTTTCCTGGATATTATGATGTTTTAATTAATAGATTCAGGATTATCTATGGCTATTGCACCCATATATTTCATAAATTAAATAAAGCAGGCACTGACTCAGATGAACATGAGTAAAGATGAGCCATGAATAACATATGGGCTATCAAATCTATGGTACCATGACAGAATTAAATAACATATTAAATCACCAATGATTCTATTTTCTGATTGGAATCTCTACAAATTTGTTTATGATATTTAGGTATTAGTTATACTATTTAAAATATTTTTTTTCTATGTCAAAGCATCGGCCAGGAAGTGACCTCACAACAACTGTCTGAAAACAACTGCTTGCAAAACAACTGTGCTGACCTCTTGGCTACCAATGCTTGACGACTATCTAAAATTATTATAAACAAAATAAATAAATAAATTCATAATGTGACTATTATTTCAATCTTGATAAAAGGACAAAATGCATCTTATCATCATCATTTATTGATTAAAGAATAATGAATGATACTAAATTTTACATTGTTTATGTAATTAGTTAATGTATTATTATATTTTATCAAGATTATTTAATAAATCTTAGAAATCTTTTAAATGAAAATAATTTGAAAAAAGATTATAATGTTATATTTAGTGTTAGATATAATTTCATTATAGATAGAAATTAATTGCCTTTTTTGTAAAATAAAAACTTTTGTTTGTTCAAACTTAGTAAATGAACAGAAACTTAATTTCAAAAATCATCTAATTACGATATCTTTTGCTTTATCTAAAAGTCATCAAAATATAGAGTGAAGTTATTAAAACTGTTAAAAATTCATATTGCCACAGTAACCTACTGTAAAAATGTTTACTGGAAATGATATCCTCAGAAATCACTGTTTTTTAGTCATTAATATATGTTTTAACATTTTATATTTTGGTTTAGGCCTTCTATTATACATTATAAAGTATTAGTTAATCAAATTATTTAAAAGAGAATATTCTGACTATGTAGGAATTTGGATATTTCAAGAACATAGCTATCTTTCCTGATTGATTGACCTATTATTTATTCCAATTTGCATTGATGGCAGAATCAGTTTTATATTTATTTAAAAGGGTGCCACAATCGTTGACCCACTAAATCCTGCTGCATTGCATCATGTATTTTTTTTGCAGAAATAATTAAATGTAAATTTTTTTTAAAAGAAATTTCCCCGGACTTAACTATTAAACAAGCATATTAGCAAAAGTAATTTATACAATTTTCTAAACTTAATAATAAAATCTAATAAATTAAAATTAGGAATGTACAAGGAAAAGTTGATATTAATGTTAAATATTTTATTAAAATCAGAAAGAATATACACATGCTCGTCCAGATAATAATGCTAAATAATTAAAACAGTTAATATTTTCATCTTTTACAGTTTCTTTTAGAAGGCCATAAATGAAAGTTCCTTGAATAATAAATCAGAAAATGTCTCTATTGATAGGGTAAGATAAGCTTATAGTTTAGGTTTAGTTTGCAAACATTTTTAATTAGACACAAATTAGAGTATGAATTTTTAATTACTGGTAAGTTCTGTGGGTTTACGTAGATTATACCCTGCATGGTTTTTTTGGTGTTGAAGAGCTCATACTTTGGTTTCTTCTGCTGACAATTTCACATTCCTGGTCTGTTTTAAGGCTGGACTCGAAAGTGTTTTGATGTGATCTCTTTATGATGGAATAAAGGTGTCCACAAATTCTCTAGTTTCCACTCCCACATGAAGACTTAGGTCAACATATCATGGTCCGGGATGCTTTGTGATCCAGAACCAGCCAAAATTACTGATAAGACAGGACCTCCTCCTCAAAGTTATTTAGTTTTTACATCTGGTCAGTTTTAGGTTTCTGTGCATATATTCTTATCTTTTTTGTTATCAAAATACAAGTTGGTAATCTTCTACCTTTATTATTACTTTTTAGTTACAAAGTCTTTTTTATATATAAATTATGTCTGTCATCTTTAATTATCTCATAAAAGGTTTTTACTCTGTAATCATTTAAATTTGGAATTTCTTTTGTTTATCTGGATAAACAATCTGTATGCATTTCTATTCCCTCCAATTTTTAACTCTAACTAATTAAATAGATAATATCAAATGCAAATAACTTTCATTTTATGTATTTAAAAAAAAATTACAGCAAAAAAAACTAAATAGTATTTATTGACTATTTCTAAATTTTACATTTTTCAATTTCTAAATCTTACTCAATTCCAACATACTTAAACCATAAATATGTAAATGGTTCAATATATATATATTGAAACAGTATATTCCTGCTCTATCTGTTTCATCTATTTTCCCCATAGCTCTATCTATACCAAATTTAACCAAGTTATATATGTATCACTGCACATATGTATATGAATAAATGGCTGTACTATCATATATATATATATATGTTATATATATATATATATATATATATATATATATAAATATATATATATATTTAACAGAGTAAAATTTATTACTTTATATATATATATATATATATTGTGCCCTTTTCTATAGGTCAGTAATAGTTCATAACAGTCAATTACTAAAAATTTTAAATTTTAGAATATGTTCTTTTAATACATTAATTATAGTTTGTCGATTATATTTTTAAAGTACAATTTGAAGCTAAAGAAAATACGTAGTATATAAAATTATAGCGAATCATTTAAAAATAGTTATGTAAAGCTTTAAAATATTGTTGCATATGGTTGTAAAAGCTGGCCATATTAAATAACACAGCTATAAATATTAAAAGTATATTTAATAAATTCGATTTTAATAGTTTAAAACTGATAATTTAATAAATGCTATATTAAAATTTATAATCATATTTAATAGTCAAAATTAATATAGTATATTTTTAAAATAAACTTTATGATGGTGAAAATTATATCTAGTTCTATATTTTTAAAATTATTCTTCCAAATTTTTTATAATTATTTTATATAATATAATAAGTGTATCAATTTTATAAATCTAGGCAGAGAAATAGATTGAAAATCGTCTGTCAAAGTTATATTGATCATGTGACTTGTATACTACATACTTTCACACACTGCTTGTTTGAATTAATAACAGAGTTTGAAATATTTAAAAGTTGTATTATAGAACTGAATGTAATTACTATCTATCATAGAAGTGAATATTAAATAGTTGTTATAAATGTTTCTAAATGTTTTAAAATAGTATCATAAAGACGAATACACTCATAATATAAAAATTAAATATTTTATTTAAATAAAACTAGATAAATTGAATATTAAAAATGGAATAGGTTATTAAAGTTATTTTAACAGTTATCTTAAATGTTTAAATAGTTTTGATAAAGTAATAATTGAATTAAAAGTGGAATTTTAAATAATATTTTTTAAATTTTATTACGTCATAAAAATTTTTATTTTTTGAAACTTGATTCTGCTATAAACTGAAAATATGTAAATTTGTTCTCAAGTTAAAGTAAGAATCAACCAATCAAATGAGGTATTCTTACAGACTATAAATATGAATTGCACGGGGGTATAAGAGGAGATTAATAATGTATTGAAACCAGAGAAAGGTAAATTATAGCTATCAAAGAGATAGTATTTTTAAATTTTTATTTTAGTCAATTTTTTAGTACTTTCTTATAACTTTATCTGCAAAAAAAACTAATTGATAATTTTAAAGTATTTTGCAAAAGAGAGTTTAAAAATATATATATATATTTAGAAACTTCGTGGAAATGATTTTCTAGTTTTTTAAAAGTTACTTGCCAGGAGTATTTTATCTGAAGTTTAACCTAAACTACGCAATAGAGATGGATATACTACAAAATAAAATATGTTTAAATTATAATACAGCTTTATTTATGCTCAACCGGAGGATTATTCTAACTCATATAAAAATAATTCGGGCATTATGCTGGAAGCTTAAACAGAAAACTATTTGCCGTCTAAAAAAATTTGTGACGCATTATTTATAAGCTTATCCAGGAGTTTTTTTTTTTAAAAAAGAATAAGATATTTATATCGTATGAGTTATCATAAAATATAATGAAAGAAATAGAATGTTTAGTCCTTTTTGAAGGAAACATTTTTTTTTAAATATATATTTTACAAGAATTAAAAAGAACTTATTAAGAAATAAAACCTATATAAAAAAAATGAACATATAGTAGATAAATAAAGGATGGATCCATGAAAATACAAATATTGTGTAAAAGTTTACCGGATAACTTAAGTTAAATTGAACAGAGTGATGCATCAGAGAATATTGAATAAACTTCGTGGGAATAATTCTTTAATATTACAGTTTAATAATTTTCATTCTGAACAGTAAAGACCCAGGATTATTTTCTATAAATTTTACTAAATGGATTAATAATTATTTTTATTTTTAAACTTTAACGCGCTTGGAGGAGAACATTTTAAAACTCTAGAGAAAATAATAAACATTTTTGGATTTTATCATGAACTATGGTCAAGTGAAGACGTAATTATAGTTTTAAATTTTTATTTTACTAACTTAGTTAAATGTAAATTTTTCTATTTATAAGATTAGGAAAACATAAAACATTAATTTGTTAATAACATAAAATTTATAATATAATCTAATAATTTAGATAAGAATATTTTTAAATAAAACGTATGGATGTGTCTTTTCGTTTATGTATGCAATGTTTTTCTATATCCAGTGGATGGAAGAAGCCTACTAAAAATGATGACCAGATAAAAAGGGTTATTTGGTAATAATAATAACTATTAATAATTTATAATGTATATTTTTGTTTTCTTTAGATCATCTATGAATCTAAGAATGAAGTGTAAAAGTTTTAATTATATGTAATGCATTTTCATACAACATTTTAAAAAAACATTATGAGATAGGATTGATTTGAAAATATGCATACGACGATTATTTTTTTTTATATATTAGTGATATAATCCAACATAATAACAAATAATTATGTGATTCTTTTAGAACTTTCATGTTATTGGATATTCAAATATTGTCTAAGTAGATTGTATATGATTAAACATATAGAATAATGAAGTAAGCAAACTTTTCTTATGGAACAGTGAAATTGTTTTAAACTATCAATGAATTTTATTTATTGTTTTGTAAATGCAGATAGTTATTTATCGATGTAAGATGTAGAAAAATCTTGAGAAATAATGTTGAGATAGTGGCTTGGAAGTACTATAGTTAGCAGGAAACCAAGATGATGTATTTTTTAAAAAATAGGATATGATAAGGAATAGAAATAATATTTAGTCTTTATGTGGTTATCAGCATAGTTAACAAAGCCCTATGACTGATACACATTTTATTTGGACAGTGTTTTATATGTCTTTAAATATTTGATGTTTTAAATAAAGCTGAAGAAGTAGCTTTAACATCGTTCATGTATTAGAGGTTATTAGACAGGTAAAGGTCATACCTCTTTGCACTGTGCCATGATTTTTTGAGATATATTAAGAGTGATACTCTAGCTTTCTTCCTTAAATCCTATACATCTGTTTTGCTATCTTTATTTCATGTAACTGCATCGTTCAGTAAGATATTTTGAAAAGAAATGATAAATAATTTAGAACTTAGGTTATGCTATCGTTTTGTATAAGATTGGTTTATTTGCTTAGAAGGAATAGAATTTTATAACTTAAAATTGAAGGTCCAATGAATCCTAAGGAAAGGAAAGAATCATAGAATATATTTTTGAATTTATTTCGGAAATGAAATATAAATTTTTAAAATAGAGTATCTAAACAAAGACATTTTCTTTAAAATGTTAATTATTTTTGAATGCTTTATTATTATTTTTTTTAAGAGAAAAATAAGTATTGCATATTTTTAAAATACAATAATATACAATAAATGTAGGGACAATATGCATAGTATATTTTTTGTTTATTGAATAACAGGAATATATTGATTATTACACTTATATCATACTAAAGTAAGGCTAAATAAGAATATATTATGATTAGTAAACATCGTGTGATAAAACACTAAAATCTAGTACTGAATTTTGGATGAATATTTTATGTAACATCTTTGACTTTGCAAGATGAAATTTTTTTTTAATATTTTGAGAAATCCATACTCATTATAAAGTTAATTTTGTTTTTTCTGTAGAATGTTTTCCTATGAATTTTTTTTTTTTAAAAATAAGATAGTTTAATAATATTAAGGATGAAATATTTTGCTAATAAGTAAATATATTTATAATAAGTTAACCATAATGAGAAACCAAATGGTAACATTTTTTTTATTTTGTCTTAAGTATAAATAAAGATATAACTAAACTATAAACTATTTTTATATAACCTAGTAGATAAAAATGTAAGAATAAAATAAGGATATCCATTGTAAATAGTGTACATAAATTGTTTATTTTATTTGTTGTTGTTAATAAACTTTGTTAAAATTTGTTTTTCAAAATTTTTGTGTCTGGATTGTTTATTTCTCCACTTCACTGCATGAAATCACGATATATTCATAACAATTGAAACAAAAATATAATTTTGCACAAAAAGATAAATAGAGAATTATTTAAGAATTTTAAATATTTTATTGGTATTCTTTTAATTAAATAATTATAATTTTACATTGTTTTATTGGTCATAAATCAGTTATCACAATAGTATACTGAATTATATGCTATCAGTTGCCACACATCCTTTGTTTATCAGATTATCATATGCTACCACGTATTTATTATATTATTACATGAAGATAAAAGATTATATAAAATTATTTTATTATTTTATTATGGTAATAAAAATATAACGAAAAGAAAAGATATCCAGTAGTAGTTAAACAATGAAGAATATTATTATTATTATTTATTATTATTAGTTTCAGTGTAGTAGATTATGACATAAAATCCCTTCTCATATTTTACTACCGTATTTTTAAATTAACTTAGAATAAACTTTATGAACCTGAGATTATTTTATTGAGCTAGATTATTACAAATAGAAGATTAAGACTTAATTATTAGTTTAATCTTAGTGAGTAGAAGTTATTAAAGTCGTAAGAATACTATGAGTTTGTTATTTGAAATAGTAATAAGGGGGGATAGTGTTCTTATGCCATTGAGGTAGTATCCTGTGGGATATTGGCTCAATGTAATCTATCTTGTCACCTGTATTTTCACTTCAAGTCTCATGAAAATATTAAATATTTATTTAATTTATTTTTATAAACTGAACCTTATTCGTATTTTAAATTTGAGCTAGTGAAACATTTTAATTTTAATGCTGAATATTTTATTTATTAATTATTAACTGAGCTAGAACCCGTTTTATTTTATATCATATACTATTCTGAAGTGAGGATGCACAAGACCAGGTTAGAATATATATATATGTGTGTGTGTGTGTGTGTGAGTGTGTGTGTAGCTCACGTATTACCATGATATATATATATCATAAATAGTATTTAGCAGTTTCTAATGCTTCTTTATTTTAGATTAAAATAGTTGTAAACAAAAATCACATCACCGCACACCTATGCCAATATAGCATGTGTCCAAAATTTAAGATCTTATTTTTGATAATAATATTTTCAAAAAATGTATTTGGTGTAAACAAAATTTAATGAACTAGCACTATGGCTCAATCTTTAGGGAACTGAGACAACCAAGTCAAAAACATCACACTTAAATTTTAAACAAAGAATTAAATAAATTTAGTAAATTAAATTACAAAATATCAGATAGTTGCTAATGGATTTTCAAACAGTAAAAAATCTTGTTCACAGCAAGATGTTGTAATCCTAGAGTCATATAAATAGGCTATATTTTGGGCTGTCAAATATATATGTTCTAAAAAAAACATTGGCACCAATCATCATGCCAGGTTGACCTTTGATATGGCAGAGTAGAAGGGCATTAGATTTGCCATTTTCCTGATAGGGGATGGCAATATCCAGTCTCATTCTACATGTCTAACAATTCATCATCATCATGGTAAAGATGGAAAACCTTCCAGCTATCAGCCTTCTGCAAGAAGACCATAGTTCAAACCATACAGTCTATCCAGAGATCGAGAGTGCCACCACACCTGCTGCCTGATGTGCTTAAATTTCCAGCTGCATTAAAAATGATTGGTAACATTCTTATAAAAAACCACAGAGCTCTTAGTCAATTTCTAAATCTTTAAATATTAATACTTAAAGCTAGCTAAATGTTAACTGAACATTCAAATTTAACTCTGTAAAACTACCTAAAGTAAAATCTAAAGTCTGTATCAATCTACCTAAAATTAAATCTGTTAACTTTTATTTTAATATTTTAATTATGATAACTGTAATCAGTTGTTTATCTAAATTCCTGTATTACTGTGGGCATACCTATATATATATTTATTTATTGTTTTATTTTCTAAAAACACTAAGCTCAATAAACCTTTAATGGAGGTACAATTATTAATAGCTCCATTTTAATATTTTACTAATGCTATTTGGCTCACCATAGCACTGTTTCAAAGTCCTATTATGTCAGATAATAACTGATCACTATTGAAGCGAAATCTAAGATTCAGATTGCACTTCACAGCCCACTTCCAATCTTCCGCTACCAACCTAAATTCAAACCCTATTCTTGCATATATATTCCACTCACTAACACATTTTTTATCCTTTTTGTTTGAGTATTATT
The DNA here is from genome assembly GCA_028023455.1 of Epiperipatus broadwayi. Classification (NCBI taxonomy): domain Eukaryota; kingdom Metazoa; phylum Onychophora; class Udeonychophora; order Euonychophora; family Peripatidae; genus Epiperipatus; species Epiperipatus broadwayi. The sequence continues at coordinate 3,025,693 of JAQFVV010012524.1, forward strand.
AACTAACATATTTATTAACGAAGATATTGGCATAAATATCTGAATTTAAACATGCAAAATAAAATTAATAAATATAGCATTTAAAAATTCGTATACGCAATAGGGAATGGGGGATTAATTATAACGGACTTATAATATCAAAATATATTATAATTTCTGTATTTATTTATTTTATAAAAGTTATAGTAATTGTTTGTTAATTGCAGCTCAGATATCTATAGATATTGTAGAGACAAAAGTACTGAGCAAATATTTAGTGGAAAAGTTCGTTATATGTAATTTTATAAAATTGTGTTTTTAAATTATTTTTGCCATTAAACTCCACTTTTCTTTTAAATCCAATATGGAAGATGCGATTGTAATTAGTCAAAATTAATTAAAGGTGAGAAGCGTAATCTTGTATAATATTCTAACATAACTTTAATTAAAAGTTTCTCTAAAATCAAAAGTAGAAACTAAACTTAATTGATTTACTTTTGTTACAAACATTTTCTTTTATCAAAATTAATTAAAGTTTGAATACTTATCTAACAATGGCATCTTCCATCACAATGGGTAAAAGCTTGTATACGAATTCTTTTGGAAATTAGATTGCAATGACCAATCAGAAAGGGATTCCAAAAATACCAAGGCATGGAATAATTACGAATTAAGTTAGAGAGTAACTAGGACAGTCAAGGAGAGCAGTCACCAAGAAAATTTGCGTTCGTTAATTTCAATGTGTACTGAGTAAATCTAAGTCGCCTTTCTCGCCATTCGAGATGGCCTTCCCTGCAATCTGTGCCCATGGATCCTGATACTCATAGACTATAATTATATGCCTGTTCGTTAAATAATAAAATTACTACCTGCCTGAATAACTATGTTTACAATATATCTATCTCCCGAATTGAAATCATCAAAAACCCATTTTTACAATAATCATTTCAAATGCTGCTAGACTCTTAAAGTTACCGTGAATAATTTTAACTTTCACCTATCTATTTCTTTAAACATTTTGTAAAGCTTTCATTTGTAAAATTTAATATTAGTTATGAATCAATTTGTAAAGTTCTTACCTTTTTGTTAATTGTACCTTGTTCTCTCTATATATAACTTAGCTGTAATCTCTCCTACATTAAACCTCTCCTGAATAATTATTAGTTCTTAATTTCACGTCTATGCGGCAATATTTTATTTTCATTATTATATTTTATACTTTCAGATACTAAATTATATGTCGATAATTTCCCCCCAGAATCGCAAATGCTTACGCTATCTCTTTTAATAAAAGAAAACCCTCCTTACTTTTCAGAGGGTAATTAACCTAGTAGTTTTTAAAAACAAATTTGTTATTCTTAGTATAGCGGGTGCCTGCCAGTCTGGGGAAATAAAATCAGAATTTGATAATTATTGTACAGTGTTATTCTCAAAAACTAAGTAAAAATCTATTTTCTTAGAAATGTGTTTCTTTGGTTAATTAAATAATAGCGCTAACTTCTAAAATCTGCAAATAGATTTATACGAATTAAATTAATATTAATTTCTTGAAATCAATAGCCACCACTGACTTTATATATATTTAATAATATGAAAGTATGTATTTATTAAAGCATTCACAACCAAAGATTTGTATTAGTTATACGTTGGGGAAAGTTTATGTGTAGTTTAAAGTAATACATAAGGGGGGGGGGGAATCCTTTAGTTCTATGAGCTATATTATATTAGCATTAACTGTAATTCTTCCACATCCACGTAGTAATCAAATCATACCGGTACGATAGGTTTTTATTAATAAAGATAGGCAATAATTCTTTATTTCTTAGTTAAATATATCTATTTATATTAATGCAAGCGTTACGTGTATACCGGCCTTTCGTTATATATATATCTTTGTGCTTCGTTCATTTTTACTTCCAATACCAAGGACAAGGTTTGGCAAACCTCTTTGGATTTCTTCAGCGCGAGATATTATTGCATAGGGTTCGCTCTGGCAAAAGTCCAGCCTATGGCAATTCAATAAAGCGCCTTCTTCGTTGTTTATGACCCGACCCTGCCGACGTTTGCAGAGAGTCGCCTTCTTTAACTATGAATTGAAGCATCTTCTTGGATCTTAGAATAGATCGTTCCATTGCCATCATACACGTACCGCTCTCCCAGATTTTGTTCTCGTTAAAAGCCTATTAATTCTCCTAAACCGTACTGTTATGATTATACTAAATGGATTGCCATTTTTTATTATATATTTCATTCACACTTTCAGATACGACACTTCTGCCATTATTATTATTTCCCAAATTAGCTTCCCACACACGTTCTTATATAGCAAATGCAAATATTAATTAAATAAAATTACCCTTATCATCCAACTTAATAAACTTACATATTGGTATGAATGCTGTTGTTTTATTACTGGTGGATTCAAATAACTTTAGGTACCATAGTCTAGTGCTATTATTAAAAATCTTATGTATCCCATTCGATCGATAAATTATTGACATATAAATAGCCGCAATAGAATAAAGCCATGAATTATTTGTTATTGATGATTAAATATGTTCATTGTATAGTATTGTAAGAGAGGTTAATGTTGTCCAAGGGAGATAAACACCCATTTTATTTACATTGTAACACCAATAACGTTTGCAATCATATATACTCCAAGTTGATTTAATAAATTTTATATCTTTCTAAATATCTAAGTCATTGTTTCATTTATTGACTAGAAATAATTTTGATGTAATATAAAAAGGTTTCACTTACTAGATGATCGAAAATCGCTAATTGTAATATTCTAGACATGAACCAAGTTCGAATAAGAGTCTTTTTGTGTCACGACTTTGTGATGCCGGCGGGGTAGGAATAAATTAGATCAGTATCATTGGAATTGTTGCTCATAAGTGGGTAGATCTGGAAAATAGGCAAATAGGGCAGAGTTCATGAATGTTCCTGACTTGTGTATCTTGCACAGGATTGGATTCGAGATACTTTTGCCTAGATGCTAGATCTTGTTATATGAACAGACGAAACTGACCGGTACACTATGCACTCATTATTATCAAGTGATTTAGATTTACATCATATTATGTTATTTGTGGTTTGCTTAGTCAAATTTATCCTTTGCAATTTTTAATATCTATTATTTATAAGTAGTAGATTAGCCTTGAAGATTGTGATAAAGTATATTTATTAACATTTTATTAATTGCCACTAAAGATACTTTCCCCTCCTTAATTAATAATTAAAGATGTAGATACATATATTAAACTAAATTGATAAATTAGTTTTAGATCTTTTTAGTTAGCATAATAATAATGCTATTTTTAAAAACTGGATTCTGTTAGCTATACAGGTAGATGCTATCTGTTTTTAGGTACATTTAATTTAGATATATACATTTGTATTTTACTGATGTGTTGTGGATGTGTCCTTACTATGTACACATTTGTACATTTACTTCTTGCTACATCCTTTTAAGTGGACTCATGGTGTCAGGCACCCCATTCCCTTAGTTTGGGTATGGCTATCTTTTAGAACTGGAACATGAGAATACAGATCATTGTATAAAGTCTATCCAAGTCCCCAAACTGATATGTTTGTATATTAATAGAAGCAAACCATATGGTCCTAGGGAAACATGCATTTTGATGCAGAATCCTGTGAATTATTACCCACCTGCACTGTGAACTTATTCTTAATATTTTAGTCAGCACCATAGCATATACATGTAGATCTAATATAACCAGTTCTTTCCCCATTTTAAATAATTGTTCAGAATTTGTCTGAAACCTCAATCTCTGGTTATTAAATTAAATCTGTATTTCTTGTGAACTTATTTAAATGCTTAATATTAATATATATAGCAGCCATATTAGTGCTGTATTAATAATCTATCTTAGGCTAGAATATGTAATTGTAAAATTGGCAAACCATAATGTAAGAATAGGTTTGGCATATTAATTAAATATAGGCATAACATTATTAACTGCACATACACACACACACATCTATTTAAAATGTTAAGATGAGGTCTCTGCAATGTCTTAGTCTCATCCACTATGTAATGTCTGTGTATGTTGATCCCACATATTTAATACTATCTAATTATTGGCATTTTGTATTCTCCAATTTTATTTTATTTTATTAATAAAACTATTTAAAATATAAAACTCATTTCATATCATTTTACTTGCAACCAAATTCCAATTCCATTAATGTTTTATATGTTGAATATGCATTATAGTTAATTATTGATTTAAACTTTAGTTTTAAGTTAATTAGTGTATTAAGCATTCCATATTAAGCCTTTTAGTTAAATTGCTGGTCTGTTTTGGAGTCTCATGTCTCCCAGTTTTGAACTGGTTTGTAGAAAAAATTGAGACCTGTGTGTAACATCAGAAATGTTATTCATAAGGTGTTAAATCACAGAGTACTGGTAAATAAGTTGAAGCTTGGTCAGATTTAAGATCTCACCTTCCAGTTTCATCAGGTTTGGTGTACTTTACCTGATATCTTGGGTTTGTTATGTGAATATACAAATCTGACCATTACTATATATATATTTGTAGACATTGGCCAATTCAGGTCAAATATTACAAGATTCTTTTTAAAATGTATTTAATTAATGGGGAAATATTAAATTTAATCAAAAATTGTGTTTTTTGAAAAGAATAAGTCTTTGTTAATTAAATATTTTGCTTTACCAAATGATAATATGAAAATTCTAGACAATGTTTTTAATAATATGAATAATATGAGTATTATTTTAATGTGTTATAAATATTTGTAAAAACAGAGAAAAATAATTAAACATATAATAATTTTTTCCTTCACTTCATTATTTATAATTATTTACCAGTTTTAATTTTAAATTTAAAAAAGTACTAAAAGAAGAAAAAAAAATAACAATTTTTAATTTTAACTTTTTAAGAGAGTTAAAGTGAACAAAATTTTATATTTAGTAGTATTTTTAAAAGAAAAAAAGGGGGGTTAAAATATTGTTAAATTTTGTTTCAATTAATAAAAGGTGATTTTTCTTTTCTCTTTATCTCTTTCCAAAAAAAAGGCAGTTTTTCAAATCAGTGAAATTAACTGATTATCTTGTTTTTTTTGGCATAAGCGACAAACAACTGCAGAAGTATATTTTATCTTTGTAATGTCGTTTTGTAATTTTAATTTTGAAAAAGGAAAGGAAATAACCATTTGTAAAAATAAATTCAATTGGACAGAATTTAAGGCAGTCATGTAGAAAATAGGATTGTTATTGGATGGATACAGAATGGTTTTAAAAAAATGAATATACAGGCTGGGTAAATCAAGAGAACACACTGTCTTGTAAGAAGAATTCATTCTTCATAAATATGTTGAGGAAAGTAGTGGCAGCAATTATTTTTGACTCAGCAATTGAAGGGAAAACTAGCAGCTCATTATTGAATCACCTGTTGATAGAAGCAACAACAGTCATCATTGACCCAGTGATTGAAGAAGATAGAAGCAGATGTTCTGCCATATAAAGCACACTACAAGTAAAAATAATGTTTTCTAAAATGGATGTGAAGAAAACCATGTGCTAAAGTTTAGGTAAAAGCTGAGCATCATTAAACCTCGAACATATAACATGTTCACTAGAAAAATATAAAGGAGAATACATTTAGCTCTAACAAGCCTCATTTTCATTCAAGAGCATGACTTTCTATGTCTGTATGTTTTAGCGTTCTTTGGACAATTATCAAAAAGAAAAATGGATAAATTATTTCTGTGTGATAACCTGAAAATATTATATGACAAAAGTGGATAAATTAACTGTGTACATTAGACTAGAAATAGATGGTAATGGAGAAAACAATATGAAAACTACAAAATGTAACTATCAAAGAAGAACTCAAAAGAAAAAGAAAATTATGATCAAAGGCATTTTAATGTGCACAATATATCTTCACTTATAGATAAAAAATTTATAGAAATAATAATTGATAACAATGAATTATTTCATTAATTTAATATTCTTTTTGAAACATGTTTTTTTATTCTATGATTTTTCCTCAAAATTATACAAAGTGTTGATAGATAATTAAAAATTTTCATACATCTTATTGTTAAAAGTTGTTTTCCAACATTGTTATTGAAAAGAAAATAATTTAATGAAAGTAAAACTTAATTAATTTAATGAACAAAAATCAACTGAACAATTATTTTTGCTATATGAAATTATATTTTTTGATAAAAATGTATAAATTTAAATTATCATACTATCATGTCAATTTTTAATTTTCTTAACTAATCAGACAAATTATTTAATAACTGTTATAAAAATATAGTGTTAATGTCAGTTATCTGTTCTATGAATTAGCAATATGTGTGAATTGATTTCTTTACAGCAGAGTGTTTTAGGAATATGTAAATTATCCTAGTAAAACTTTTTAAAGTAAATTTAAAATAAGCTGTTGTATTTAGCCTTTTTTTGTTTACAGTAACAATCCCAAGGGTCATTGCTTCCTGAGCTAGTTTAGAGTAGTAATGATTATATGGATATAGGGATTTATGTTTGTGTTTGGACATCCATCTAGTTCTCTGAATGGTGCAATGATATCTTTAAAATTCATTTACTATATTTTATTTTATTTATTAGAAATTAAGTTTTAGTGGATCTGTACAATAATGGCACCATATGCAAGAACATGGATGATAAAAAGCATGTATCAGTATTCCAGCAATATGTTTTTGTTATGGGTAGGCAGATGATTGTGCTATGTTTTGCCCTAAGTCTGGTAGTGGCTAAATAATTAGCATGTTTGTAGTGTATCTCTTTTAGATCCAGTTACAAAGAATTGACCATTAATAAATGAGCTAATTGTTTACATGTAATGTTGGCTGCTGTAGTGAAATCTTACTGTTAGTCCATGTATGCTCTCATGCTCTTATTCCTGTCTATATTTGCTCATTCTATATTTTATTTATTCAGTAAGAATAATATGTTTTCATTTCCCCATGTAATCCTTACTTTCCATAAAAATACAATATATATACATATAGATGTAAAAATTAAAAGTTATTATTCTAGATAATATTCAGCCATGATGTAACTGATTATTACATTCCAAACTAAAATTCTAACATCTAATAGAATTTGTACAATACAGAATAATAAACTAAAATCTCGTCTATTTTTTGTTTTAAGCAAGTTAGGTTAATACAATTAATAGATAATATGATTTCAGTTTACAGTTACTAATTTTTAATTGATTATTTTCCTAGTTAAATCAGAGTTAAAATTTACCTAGAAAATTATAAGGAAAATTCTGTTAAAAGTTTCAATATATATTGTAGTGGAATTAGTGAAGGGTTTTATATAAAAAATATTTATGCATATGTGATTACTCATTCAAATTATATGAGAATACATAATGATTTTATTTATATTCTTATTATCAAGGTCAGTTTATATTAAAATAATCTAACTCACATTAATTGCTCAATATTTAATTAAATTTCATATTAGATAGTATTTTCATTATCGATAACTATGATGGTCTAATATTATTACTTCTAACTTCGAAAGTCTGCTTCATATTCAAATATATGAGTAATAATCATGTAATTTCTATCAAGATATTACTAAATAATATAAAAATGTTAATAATTTTGATCCCTTTTTGTTACAATATATGCCCGATGTATTTAATTAGTGATCTACATCATTTAATGCTTTGTATGAGGTATCATAAAATATACCATTAAATTTCTTAATTATATAAAATTGTGAAAATATGTCTATGAGTTTGAAGGAAGAAAAAAAAGTAAATATCAAGCTTAATTGTTCTCAAGCATAATATTTTAATAAATAATTAATTTACCTATCCAAGAATATTATCAGATAAGGTATAATAAATAAATAATAATTTGACATTCTTTTAATAAGAATAAATAATCTAATTAATATCTAAGGAGCTGCATATATATTTAAGTATTAGTAAAAAAAATGCATTTGTAATAGTTCTTTTTTAGTCCCAAATTATTTTAAATAGATTTAATAAATTAATGATCAGCTTTTCAAGCTAATGCACATGTGCTTTATGAATCTTAATAATAAATAAATACTCTCATTTTCAACACAAGATAAAGTTTTTGTGAAAGAATAGAATGAATGAGAGTATTCATTTTATATTAAGATTCATAAAGCGCATGTGCATTAGCTTGAAAAGCTGATCATTAGTTTATTACAATTCATAAATATCTCATATAAATAGATTTGTTTTTTTTTCTTGTTTTTTTTTTTAAAATAAACATTATAGATTAATAATCACAATAAAACTATTAATAACTATATCGCCCCTTTTATTATAAGTGTATATTTTTAATAATTATACAATTGTAAATAGAATTATTTATTATAAGACTATTAAAATATAAATGTATATTAAACTAAATTATTGTTCATTTTATATTATTTATACGTATCTCCAGTTGAATAATCTATTCTTAAACAAAATGTTCTGTAAAGTAATAAATATTCTCAAAAGATAAAATATAATCATAATAATTAATATCACAATGATTATGACAATTTTTTTGATAACAGTTTTACTCTAATATTCAGCATGATGAATGAAGGACCCGACTTATTTTCCATTCAGTTAATCTTCACAAATATTTATTCTTTACTCAAATTGATAATTACAATATTACTTTTATTATAAAAGTATGCAATTTATAAATAACTTTGCATGCAGATTCTTTAGAAATAAAAACAAAATATTAGTAGGTAATTTTTATTCATCAAAATAAAGACCGATGTTCCTTGGGATCTTTTCTAGAGTTCTGCAATGTGTGATGATTGATTTTAATATTACAAAATATTTTAATCTCATACATCAGAAAATTTTTGAAATAAAATTGTTATATTATTTTATCTTTTTAGAATTCTGTTGCTAATCCAACTGTCTCTTCGGATGCTATTTTACATTATACGTGCAGACGATTTTTATTATTTTACATTACATAGGATATAATTGCACATTTTCTTGTATGTAAAACTTGTTAAAGTCAGTTTTTTTTTGTACTTCGAACTGTATTGTAAATAATTAGATATTTATAATGCAGTTTTTTTAACTTGTATTTACAGATATAGATGCAAATTTCAATTGTTATCACATACATACAGATTAAAAAAAACATACTGTCAGTTAGTTTAAGATCAAGAAATATAATCTATAAGATTAGAAATTACAAAATGTAAATGTGGTGGGAAATTAATTGTATATGCACACTTATTTATCAATTCTTGAATACATTTTAAAAATAAAAATATATATACCCTCACTTTGGTACATAGTTTCTTTGTCACTATATGCATATATTAACGAATTAAAAATAACAAAAAGATTTTTATCTTTTTAAATGCTAAATTTCTAATATGCTGATAATTGTACTCGTATTATTATTCTTTTCAAATAAAAAGTTCGTTCTAGAAGGTTTTCAATGTTCTTTATGAATCTATAAAACTTGGGTTTAAACTCAGACTTTCACACAACCCTCAACTATCCACGTTATCTTATACTGCTAACACACTTGATCACACACATGTCTTGGGTGTGATCAAGTATGTCAGCAGTATGAGATAGTGTGGATAGTTGAGGGACATGTGAAAGACTGAGTTCAAACTCCCTATATATTAGATATTGGAGTGCAGATATGAAAAAAACTGTATTATAGAAAAAAAATTCATATATTAAAACTTGGGCTTAGTATTTTTAATATTTAAATATCAACTCAAGTATTTATTAAATTATGGCAATTTAATTATCAAATTTCTGCATGCACAATTTTGACTCCATTTACTTCAAGTAAATACATAAATGATTATTATTAGTTATTTATTATGCTAGAAATTATCATATCATTCCTAGAACAGATATAATCTTTAAACCAATTTAAAGATTAATATATATATATACTTTTTAATCAAACATAAATATATAGAATAATTTATATAATTTCATCTTTTTTTCCCATATTTAATATCTTTTTTAGATGTACTTACAATGTTTAATATAGCACACAGTTTTGAAACATGAATAAAAATACCTGAAAAAAGACTCCTAAGATAAATTTCATGCCAAACTAACATCCATTTGGATCAGATCACAATCACTTATTTCTTCATCATTTATTAAGTATTTATGATTATAAGCCAATAAATATCACATGATCACCATTTCTTATGCTTGCTTATAACAGGCAAAACTCACTATACGTATTGCCACACACAGCAAGCTAGCATAATCAGTGGATGACGAAGGCCATAATCCAGAAACTAGTTTGGGGATATTGGATGAGTAGGCATTAGATGGGGATTTTATGCACAAGCCTTCTGGCATCCATTGATTACTCTAGTTTGCTGTGTGTGGTAATACGTATAGTGAGTTTTGCCTGTTTTATTTATGATTAGCAAATTATCACAATTTATGGAAAAAATATCTTCAGCTTGAACAATTATCTCTTTGAAAAAATTGATGCAATATAATCTTTGATATGTTGACTAATGTTTAATATGTTAAAGAATGTGATATTTTATCATAATGATAAGATTATCTCATCTAAATTAGTTGTATAATATTAGGATGTTATTTTGATCAATTTATTGTGTAGAGATGAGAGGTGGATCTTACATGGTTTAATTGCAATGATAAAATGCCAGACCCCCATGGCCTTTGACAGTATGGCTCAGTTGGTTAGAGTGGTACTTTAAAATTCAACACTCAAGAATCTAAAGGTTCAGATTCAAATCCCATGTTAGTACTGTCACTGATCAGGCCTCCAACACCTGAAGAAGAGGGGAGAATAATACCTCTCAGAAGAGGGGAGAATAATACTTCTCGAAATGTGCATATACTAACCTGTTTGATGTGCTATTACTAACAGTTGAATGTATTTAGAATAGTTAAATAAAGTTAAGTTTTTCTAAAGACATTTCAATATGCATATTAGATGATGGAAATAGTCCAATATAAAAATACAGGTGGATCTTACATGTATTGGTAAAATGTTATATTCTCTATAATATTCTGGATATATAATTGCAAATCATAAAAAGCAATCAATATGTCTCTATCTTGTTTGTAGCAGTGACATTAAATTTATTTTTCTGTAGACATGTTTTTCATTGATTAGAGCATTTGAAGCAAGCAAAAAATAATAGTAATTACTAAATAAATATTTTTATGATGAACTTAAACAGATTTTTCAAAGAAGAGACATAATATGATTTTTGGAGAAAAGGCATAACATAATTTATATTCTTATATTATTTTAAAAACATACAATACTATAGAGATTGTTTTTGGAAGAATATAGATAAGAAAAAATATATAATAGAAAGCTAGAATTATATTAGGTGGTGAAGTTTTTTTGAAAAGTAATGTTTCTGCAAATGAAATTAAATCACAACCTGTTGTGTATATGGTTGGAATGCAATTTGAAAGACATAATTGACAATTTGTTAGTCAGCTTTCAGAACAGGTTATATTTATCTGTTTAATGAGTTTTATTTAAACTTCTTTGTATCAATAATTTCACTCTCTGTGATCAAGTTACAATCTTTATTGTCTATATAAACAGATTAGACCATAAATAAAAGTAGATTTCCACCTTTATTGGTTAAAAGATGTTGCCTTGACAACAGATTGAGATTGTTAATGATATTGGTATTGTTTATATGTTCACTGCTTTCATGTATTTATACATATTTTGTATAGTCAGTTGTTTTTAAGTTTTTAATTACTTTTTACTCTGTTTTTTTTTCTTTTAGAATCAGAATGGTCTTACTTGTTCATAAGTAGTAGCTAATTGTATAGTTAAACATAATATGTCACAATGATGGAAGTGACTTCATTATAGTATGTCTATGTGTAAACAATGGAACTTTTTAATGCATGCAATTAGAAGTACTAAAATAAACTGATATTAAAAAAAATGGAGATGGGGGGGGGGTGCTGCCAGCAATGGCATTTCATTAATAATGTTTATCAAGTGTTAACTTTTGATTGTAGAATTTTATTGTTTAGATGATTAAACTTAAATTCATAACTATGGTTATTTTTCATTCTGTTATTAGATTATGTTGAGTTGATAATTTTCAGTGTCTTTATATGTATAAGGATCTACAGTTTTCTATGATTCTCTCAATGTTTTGATATTTTTGCAGGTGCTTTTCTGTGACTTCCATTATATCATAATTTTTTTTTATATATGTTCGTATTGATTGTTTTTCCACTCAGTTAAGTCAATCATTAAAATTTTCTCATCCATCAGATTATTAATTGTATGTTCTTAGCCAAAATATGATTTTTTTGTTTGGAATTTTGGCTTCCAGTAGACACTAGGAATGATTTTTTTTCAATAATAGATTTATTGATCTCTTTTTTTCTCAAAATTTTTGATTAGCCCGTTCAAGCACCATAATTTAAAAAAGATTTAACTTATTATAACTCTATATATAAAATTCATATTTCACCATTATACATCAACACTAAACAGATCTGTGCTTGGACATTTCTTTTCCTCTTCAGATTTTTATTTGATTAATATTAAAAATTAATTTATCATGACAGCTTTATTCACCATATTGTTATATTGGATATTTTTTTACTAAGTTCTCATTATTTTGTTTATTTTAAAATTTGCAAAATAGAAATGAAGAACTAACTTGCTATTATTTTTTCTAGTACTATGACCATTAAATATGTCTACCTATGCATGATTATCTAGTTCTTGCCATTAGCAATGTGATTTATAATTATTTCAAGTGAGTAATAGTTACTTACATTCATAATCTGGCCCAAACTCTAAGAATAACAGCATAGCTTTGGAAATCTGTCTTTTAGCTATTCCAATAATTACTGACTTGTATCTCATGAAGCTGTCAGAAAAGAAAAGCTCTTTTACTTGAATCATAAAAATAATCACACGTACATGCCAAAAAGAAGACATCAATGAGAAAGATTATTTTATATATTTAATTCTAAAATAGGACTGTATAATATTAATAATATTTTTATTAGCATTTACAATCTTGATTTATTTAAGTAAATACTTACTGATGTAAGAAAATGCAAAATTTAAAATTATTAATTAATTAAAAGTAATATATAATAAATTTACATTGGGAGCAACCAAGAAGAGATTGAAAGTAAAATACTTTAGTAAGAAAGCAAGTACATATTATTGATATCACTAAGAGATTAAAATGAAGAAAAACCGGACACATTGCTAAAATAGTTAATAATAGATGAACAATTGAAATCTTAAACTGGATTTTAAGAGTTGATTTATTAAGAGATTATATATTAGATAAATGGATAAATAAGGCAGTTGGCTGATGTAATATGGAGAATGAATACTGGTTGAAAATGATGATAATGAATATATTAATACATAGTGGATAATTCTCCAATCATGAGAAAGAATTATTATACATTAGTGTTAATCTTTATAGCTTCATCTTCAACCATTTTATGATAAAGCAATATCTTTAAATTTTGGAATACATTTTTTTTAAAATTTTCATTGAGTCTTACAAAAGCATTGACTCCAGACATCTATACAAATTATCATTATGGATAATATCTATTAGCAGATTTTATAAATTGCTAAAATAGTATTTTTCAAATTATGTAAAAAATCTCACACTATTGGCTGACAAAAAATCTGGTTATTTATAATATGAGATAATTCATGTAAATTATAATGCCATGATAAGTTAAATGCTTTTTTTCATATGACTCCACATAAGTTTATTAACGTTCTAAACAAGCTTAGTATTTATCTTTGAGGTAGTCAGCCCATAACCAACTATCCAACCATCTATTTCTTGGTATGTAAATATATATTGTAAAAGACCAGAAAGAGACCACATGTGAGATGGATGGATGAAATAAAAAAGTGTGCAGAGTAATGTGGAAAAAAAAAAGCTAAAGATTGGAGAAGATGGATTGAACTTGGAGAGACCTTCATCCTGCAGTGGATTGATAGTGGTTGATGATGATTATTATTCTTAGCCTGAAATTAAAATAAAGAAAAAAACTCTAAATATTCATCAACTAGGATTGGATTAACTTGATAAATACTATCCTTTACATCTTTTCTCTGCAGAAAGATTTATTTTGCCAACCATTTGTCTTACCTACTTCTTTGAATAATATTTTGCATCTCTCAAATAGTATTTATATTGGACGCTGCTAATTTAAAAATAGACATAGATATATCTAAAAGCGTTTATATGGTTGTCTTTATTTTGATAAAATAAACAAATCTGTTAAAGTATAAATAAGTCCAAAATATTTTTACTTTAGACATAGAATCATATTGCATTTATTTTTTAAACTTATCTTCAGATAAAGAACACAAACAAAAATAAATGCAAAATCAATTACGTAAAAGTTATATATATATAAAATTTAAAACATTTTAATAATATCAAGAATCTCATTATTTTATAACTTAGCTCTAATTTTGAGATATTTTAAATCAATAAAATAAATTAGCTTGAATACAAGGTCATAATATTCTAATGTCTAAATATTCCACATACCTTTGGCAAAAAACATATATACATGTTTAAATTACTATATATACTAGACAAGTTGTACACATATATACATGTTTAAACGAAAAAAAATATCATTAAAACAAAACAATTTATTAGCTTTTTTATTTTTACAAACTTTGTAATTGCTAAATCACCTATTTAAGTTATCGTAAGAGAGTTGTAGTTGCATATATTTTATTACATCCGGTTTCATGAGTAATTCGTGATTCCTTTTTTTCATTAAAATAGTAACACTTTTACATTGCCATTAATGTAATGACTTAGAAATCGTATCAGTTGCTAAGTAAAACTATTACCAGTTATATTAGTCAAGCTAAATTAAATGTTATATGTTTAACATATGATTAAATACAATAATTTATTACATTTAGAAACATAAATTTATTAATTAACTAAGTCACATAAACCATTTATTATTTTTCTGTCAATAGAAAAGCTTTTACATGTAATTCTATATCCTTTCATGCTGAAATGGAATATATAATATTAATTTCTATAGTAAAAAAAAATCAGTTGAGATTTATTTTTTGCTAAAATAATATTTCTACAGTAAAAAAAAAATGTAAATTGAAATGTGTTAAATAACATAGATTATTGTCAATATTAAATTATTTGTGTTAAAAATTTCTAATTAAAAACTAATGCACACCATTTTCGCACGAGTTATGCATTTAGTAATCATAGGAAGTTTATTCACTGAATTTTAACATTCCCAATAGTCTTAACATGCTTTTAACTTATAATAAATTGACTTTTTTTCATTAACGAAACTATTAAAATATTGAAATTTTTACAAGCATTATGTAATTAATTGTTTGACAGATTGCCGCCAGACTTCGCGTTATCGATTATAAAGTGGCTAACAGGTTTATCTGGGCATAATTGCTGAGATATTCTTGACTTCGTTTAAGGAGAAGTCACAATACATCATATCACATCACATAATCACTGCAAATTATGTAAGGAAGGCAACAGATAGTGAAATTATAAAAGAATAATTATAAACAAAGTGATTATACAGAAAGTGGGTTCTTGGTTTTGGGAGAAAAGATAAGGGAGATTTAGATATAAAAACAATGAAGTTGATAAAGGTTATGTTGTGGAAATGGGATGGAGCAGGATAGAGAAGAATACGGCAAAAACTTAGGATGGGGAATGGAAAGGGAAAGTAAGGTAGCTAACAGGTTTCTCTGGACATAGTAGCTAAGAGATTCCTGACTTCGAGAAAGGAGAAAACATAGTGCTTCACATCGCTTGTAGTTGAGGGAAAAATCAGTCCATTCATGGATTTATAAAATTTCTTAATATAAATTCAGATTATAATAAAATTAACAGTGACAAACAATTGATTAACTAATTAAAGAAATAAACAAATGCTAAGTCATTATTATACAGATAGTAATATTAATCCTGAATGTGTTTATTAACAATTCATTTTATGAAATAAGTATAAGAAATTAAAAACAATAGTAATTAATGCTGTATATTCAGAGCAAACATTGAAATTTATGAAATTCAAACTTAATACTTTTGACCAAGATGACCAGTATTGTAAAGGCATTAGGGTTGTAGTTAATATTTTCATAGTTTACTTCTAATGTTAATTTATTACATTTTATTGGGAATTATTATATATCATCATCATCATCATCAAACATTATCAATCCACTGCAGGATGAAGGTCTCTCCAAGTTTAATCCATCTTCTCCAATCTTTAGCTTCTCTTCCCCACAACACCCCTGCACATTTTCTTATTTCATCCATCCATCTCACATGTGGCCTCTTTCTGGGTCTTTTACAATCTCTTGGAAGCCAGTTTAAAATTTCAATTGTCCATCTATTATCATCTCTTCTAGCAATATGTCCAGCCCAACTCCATTTCAATCTTTTAATTTTTTCAATAAGGTCAGTAACACCTGTTTGTTGTCTTACCCATACATTGCATTTTCAATCTCTTCTTGTTACTCCCAACATACATATCTCCATACTCCTTTGAGTGGTCTGAAGTCTCTGTATTGCTCTTCTATTAAGTGTCCAAGTCTCAGATCCATAAGTAAGAACTGGTAAAACACATTTGTTAAAAACCATCCTTTTCAAACACATAGGCATATTTCCTTTTAGTATCAAGTTATTTCTACCAAAAGCACTCCAACTAAGTTTAATTCTATAATTAATTTCCTCCATTATGTTTCCATCTGTATTAATAATCTGACCAAGGTATTTGTAACTGTTAACTTCTTCTAATTCTTCATAATCAATCTTTATTTTCATATTTTGAGCAAATCGATTAAACATTACTTTAGTCTTTTTAACATTTATCTTTAGTCCTACTTTTCTACTTTCATCTTCTAACTCCTGCAACATTTCCTGCAGCTCTGAAGCATTATTTGCAAAAACAACTACATCATCTGCGAAATCTAAATGACTTAAATACTCTCCATTTACTTTCACTCCTTTAGTTTCCCATTTTAATCCACAAAATACTTCTTGCAGCACTGCTGTAAAGAGTTTTGGAGATATGGAGTCACCTTGTCTTACACCTTTCTCAATGTTGATTTTTCCAGTATCATTATGTAATCTAATTGTTGCTGTTGCATTTTTATAAATATTCTTTAAAATATGACAATATCCTGGATCTATATCTTGATGATCCAATGCTTTAATCACTGAAGAAATGTGTATAGAATCGAATGCCTTTTCATAATCTACAAATCCAAAACATAATGACAACTCATATTCGTTTGTCCTTTCTATGACTTCTCTCAATACCTGGATATGATCTATTGTACTAAAACCACTTTTAAATCCAGCTTGTTCTCTTGGTTGGTGGAAATCCAAAGTTCTCTGTAGACGAGTTGTAATTATCTTGGTAAAAATTTTATATAAAACTGATAAAAGGCTGATAGGTCTGTAATTTCTAATATCTTCTTTACCACCTTTTTTAAATATTAATATTATTAATGGATTCTTCCAATCTTCCAGTACATCTTTATCATTTAGACATTTGGTATATAAATTTGCTAAAATTGTTTCTATTTCTTCACCTGCTTCTTTTAATATATCAATTATAATTCCATCATTTCTTGGAACCTTTCCTTTCTTCATACACTTAATTGCATGTCTCACTTCTTCATTTAAAATTCTGGGCAATTCAAAAGATGTAATAGATATAGGAGGTACTTGTTCTTTATTACTATATAATTCTTGATAAAAATCTTCTACCAATTTCATGATGTCATCTCTCTTTTTAGTAATAATTCCATCTTTTTTTCTTATTGCAGATAGAAATTTCCTACCAATACCAAAATGTTGTTTAACATTTTTGAGACTTTTATTTTCTTCTACAGCTTTCCTTGCTATTTCACAGTTATACTTTCTTATATCATTTTCAACTCTTTTCCGTACCATTTTACAAAATTCGAGATATTCAATTCTTTTTAAAACATCATTTTTGTATATCTTCACATTCCTTCTTTTCTTCATAAATTCTCTAGTCTCAGTAGAAATTTTATTAGTCAATTGCTGCTTTTTACTACCAGCTATGTTTATTGCAGTTTTTAAAAGTGTATCAGCTATTTTCATATTAATTTCATTCAAATCTGAATCATGTTCAAAATCTCCTAACACTTGAAACCTATTTGTAAGTTCTAATTTAAATTCATTAGAATGTTTCTGAAGATTAGAAATATCAACTGTAAATATTGTTTTTCTTAATAATTTTTGTCTCTTTAGTTTGACATTAACACGTAACTTACACCTTACTAATCGATGATCACTTCCTGTGTTAAATTTATTAAGAACATTACAATCTTGAAATATGTATTTTCTGTTAGTCAAAATATAATCCAATTCTGCTGTACCTTCATTTGGATGCTTCCATGTCCATTTCCTTTTAACATTTTTCTCAAAAAATGAATTCATAATATAAAGTTTTTCTTTTTCTGCAAACTCCTCAAGTCTATGTCCTCTCTCATTTCTATTACCATAACCAAAATTACCTACAGCAATTTCATCTTTCATTTGTCTACCAATTCTAGCATTAAAGTCTCCCATAACAATTTTAAAATGTTGTTTACTCTGATCAAAAGCCTTTTGTACATCCATATAAAAATCTTCTACTACTTCATCACTATGAGAACCTGTTGGGGCATAAACCTGAATTATCTGCATTTGGTATCTGCTATTAAGTTGTATAACTAATCTTGCCATTCTGTCCGATACACCATCAATCTCCACAATATTGTTTTTCCATATTATATATCATTTAGAAATAAATGTTATGACAAATTACAATAATTACAAATCTCATTGCCCTATATGGTATTCCACATTCGTAAGAATGGTAGATACAAAAATGAAATAAATATTTAAAAAAAAAACATAAATTCAATTAATAGAGTGAATCTGTTGCACAAAATTAGTCAATTTGGTGCTCAAAGATTACCTGATATTCTGAGAAATTGACCACATGATTGTAATATTTATTATTTATTCTGAATTGTATCACAATATCAGGAGCACCAAACAAAATGTATTATGATATTTATTCTAAATAGTAACAAAATATAAAATATCAATCAAAGTCTGTTGTCTTTTTTCCAATTTCCAGTGTTATTGAACATCTGAAGTTTACCATAAATAATGGAGTTACCCAACTGTAGACCTTTCTATATTGGATTTACAGTACAATATTAATTGGCAATGACACAATGGTAATGCAAACAAATAGGATATGACATAAACTGGATCATATTTGAGAGAGAAGAAAGCACAATGTTTAAGGTTAGTAATTGAAAGTCTAGAACGATTCTGATAATAATATATGATGTCCACTATTTTCAGAAACAAGTTAGGCATGGTCAAATATGGAATGAGAAGCTACTGGCACCAAATAGCCTCATATCACTCATAAAGTAAGCCAGTGTAAGTGGAAATATAGTTTTCTTACAATGAGTTATGGTATTCTTTCAATGATTAATGTTATGGGAAACAATTACACATTTGTAATACCACTACACATACTGGATGGTGAACTTTTAATGTCGGTTATAAATATATTACTATAAATAGGATTTGAACCCAGACTTTTAAACTCCTTTCAACTATCCACTATTCTATACAACCAACACCTATGACCACACACATTATTTTAATTGTATCTCATTTACTTATCAGCAAAAACACATTACTTTCTGGCAGCAAAACATATACATGCAACAGACAGCAAAATATTAAGAATAACAACATGTATTGTCATTGTGAACTATCTCATTAATAAGTAATCATATATTTGAATTAAAGTTATAAATATTAGAAATATATTTCATGCAATTAATTAATTAATTAATAAGAGATTGTTGGAAATTAGAATGTAAAATATTAAAATAACTTTAAAACAATAACATGACACTACATTTGCATTATATTTTATTTACTTTTCTTTGAATTATGAAGCAATATTTCTATAAATTATGCTAAAGATGGGCAATCAATAATATAACAAAAATAAAAGAGAAAAATGAATTAATATTAACAGAATGTAATATTTCATACCACTTACACCTTTTTAGACACTTCATCAATACTTTTATTTGTATTAAACTAACAGTTTTGACTGTCCTGAAGTCATCATCAGAGCTACAATATTCAAATATATAATTATATAATTAATACACTTAACCACATATTGATATACATAATTAAATACACAAAAATAATTATACATTTTAATATGACTTTTAGAAATAATCATTTCCCATTTTATTACTTTACCTGATGATGACTGCAGGACAGTTGAAACTGTTAGTTTAATACAAATAAAGGTATTGATAAAGTGTCTAAAAAGGTGTAAATGGTATGATATATTATAATAGAAATCAATACATAGGAAAAGAAGAAGTAGAAAATTATATGTAATATTTGTAGGTGTTAATGAATTCTCCAAGTGGTAACCATATTTATTAACATCTCATATAGTCAAAACAATAGCATTTCCCCCCAACAATAGTGCAATCTAGTTCAAGTTTTAGTAATCAATAAAAGTTAGATAGTAGTATCTCATAATCTGTATTCAGTGCTTTCCTATCCAATATCCCTAAACTAGTTTCTAACTTATTGCTTTTATCAGTGAGAAACTGATTTAAGAGCAATGCACCTGGACCTTTGAATCCATTTCCAGCACCCACCTTTTACATTTGGAATTATTGGGCACTACAATCCAGCACTTATTGATTATTAAAACTTGCACTAAGTCACACTAATATAGGAAAAATGCTACTGCTTTTAACAGCTTGTGTAAACATAAAAAAGTGGTTATGGTTATTAAAAAGTCAAGGACAGCAATATATATTGTACACATTCCAATTTGGCCTTGTGACTCCATTGCAATCATGTGATGCATAAAGTAAAAAAAATGTTGTTGTTAAATGTATAAATAAGGTGCTTATATTTCTTGAAACACTGTGGTTATATTAAGCTGTATGGCATCAAGTTCAAAGCCTACCTAATCAATTCCCAAAGTCATCAGAAGAAAAGTGGGAGAAATATTTTTCTTCTATTCAACTAATTTTGTTAGTGAAAGAGGACAATATTTAAATCATTGAATAGTTTAATAGCTGTACTTAAGAATTAAAAATATTAAGCATGTATAAATAATTGTCTGTAGACATAAAATCCATGAGATATTATTTTTCTAAGTCTACTTATTAACTTTCTATGTTTAATGTATATCTAACAAATTATAATATTCTTTTTTACTAATGGTTTGATTTTAATACTTTGTCATTACTAATTTATTTTATAACTTTAATACTAATGATATTAATAATCTATAGCTTTCAAATCACTTAGATGATTTTTGATAGGCAAGTTTTATATACTTGAATATATATGTGTATGTACAAACACAAACTTAAACATTTATAGATATATTAGAGTTTTAAAATAACTTTTATTTTCTGTGTGAAAATTTGTTTTCTTGTATATTATTTAAGATCAATTGGTCTTATTTTATATGAAAGAGGTCAGGAAAAGTTTCATGCTAATGTCCAACTGATGTCCAGCTAATATCTACAGGTCATGAGAGAGGGATAAAAGGTCAATTTTGGCCATAACTTCAATGTGAGAAATGAGGGATGAAAACAATCACTCATTAATAAGCTATTAAAACTTACAGTGACCAGATAATTTGGACAACACCAAATAATAAATTTTGAAAAAATTTGTCAATTCAAAGAAAGGAATGTACCCAGCTATACTTTAGAAATGACCAGGTGTTTCAGTAACAAAAATATGTGTAGTGTAATCAGACAGACTAGCATATATATAGTCTGAAAAATAAGACAGTTTGGCAGAATAAATCTGATTGCCTCTTGGAAACCACACATTAATATTTTTTTATTTGAAGGTTTCTACAACATTATGATGGCTAAATAATTTTGTTGACGGGTCTCCATGACTTGATCCCAAAGAATTCTTATGCACATTGGAAGAGTTAGAATCTAAAGTGGAAATAAAAGATGTTATCCTATGGCTGATCTCCAAGTTTATTGTTTTGCCTACGCAATCTGAATTCAAATAAAAGCACCAAAAATGCTGAAATTTATATTAAACCAGTCATATCAAAAAAAATGTTGCAATTTACATCAAATCAGTCATACCAAGAAAATGCTGACATTTATATTAAACCAGTCATATCCAGAGAAGTAGAAATGAAGAAACCATTCCAGTCCTAAAATTGTCCCTAAAGAAACAATTTATTTCACAGCATCATCATCACAGGAAAACAGAAGAATTGCAAGCACAAGCCAAAAACAGAACTGTTCCAGTAAACCACTGCAATTGATAAATCCATACATGTTAAATATTGGTGTGATTGAATTCAAATTCTCAACCTTAAACAAGCTAACTTCAAAATGAAATTAATCAGAGTCATTGAAACTGTCTCCACATCAGAAAATAAATGAAAAACTTGGTAATATTAATTTTAATTTTATTTTATCAGTGATTATTAACAATTCTTTTATAAATAAATTCATTTATCTTTCATTAAAAATTAAAATGAGAATCAATTATTAAAGATTTTCGATAATAATAAATATTGACCCTATTAATATATTATGTACTATTAGATTATCATTACATGTGACCATTTATATGTGTATTTGTTTTATCAAAGGTCTTTATTATGTATTAATTCGAGTATTATATAAATATGTTTTATTTATATTATATGTAAAGGGTTAAATACAAATTTCATTGATAATGGGAAGTGACATATGTACACACATCTAATAATATAAATATGTTTACATGTATATTTGTAGAGTATGAATGTACAAATCGATAAGGTAGAAATTTAGCATCATAGAGATAGATTTTAAAGTAGTTAGTGACTTAGATTAATGAAAATTGAGATAAGTCATATTCTTATCTTTATAATTTAACTAACTTTTCTATACTTATTTTTTGATTATTACTACTAAGATTATAAATATAAAAATATATGTTATGTGCAATGTGCGAGTGTGTGCATGTATTGAGTGTTTATTTTAAAAATTAAAATGTTTCTATAATATATTATTTCTTTTCACCCATTAGAGATATGAATATACCCACATCACACTCTATAATATTAACGATTGAATTTAAATTTCATTATGGGAAGGAGGGAAGATTTTTGGTTATTATTATTATTATTATTTGAATGTAGATAATTTTATTATTTATTATATAAATTTTCTATTTGTATTATTAATGATTGATCAATAAGAAATTTTAATTTGTTTTTATTAAAAAAGACATATATATTTCTTAAGAGCTAACCATTGTGTGTAGTTAATTTAATCATCATCATCACTGATGAATGTCAATCTTTAAGACATTATAACAATATGTTGGTAAATAATTATAGATTGGTAAAAGATAAAATTTGGGTTGTGAGTTGGTTCTACTAAAGCTGTGGCTGAAAGCATCATTGTCATCCATCATCATCATCATCATTATCATATTAATTAGTAGTCTAAACAAATATAATAAATGGCCATATATAAATAATGGCTCTCACTGTGTTTGTTTAGTATTTGTGAGATATCATAAGAGATAATGACTACCATTAGAAGATCATTGAATGTCCCTCAAGGTTTAGTAAATTACCACTGATAAATCTATGGTATTAAATATGAGCTAGTAACACTTATAATAATATTAAATATAAACTTATAATGTTAAACTCTTATATGATAATTTATCTGAGAATTTATTTGTACAATTAGAGAGTAATAAAAATGTTTCCCCCTTAATACAAGTGCACATGATATTATTATAAAATGGAAAATCCTACATACTTTTATAAATAATGTAGCAACTGACGTTCAAACTCAGTAAATTATAAGTAGATATCTAATGTAACTTTACCTAGGTTTATACAGCCTAGTGGCACCCAGATATACGAATATACGTATAAGAAAAAGAATGGAAAGAGATTCCTAGATATTTTCATTCCAAGATGATTTTCAATTAGTTACAAAATTAGAGATCTCTATTTTATTTATCTCTCCTTTTTATTTAGTTACAATATATATATATATATATATATATGTTGATATGAAGATTTTCACAGGTTGCATATATAAAAAACCTTTTATCACCCAGTGGATGACTTGTGTGATCAAGTCGAAATGTCGGGGTATCAGTATTTAAATTTTTTAACATGGATGAACCTGAAAAATCCTGTGAAAATCTTTGTATCAATATTATTAACCTCTATGGAGAGGACATTATTGAACAGCTTTGAGTATTTGAAAGAATTGGGTCTTTCTACTTTTTATCACCCAGCGGATGACTTGTGTAATCACGTTGAAATGTCGGTATATCAATATTTAAATTTTTTAACATGGACGAACCTGAAAAATATGTTTTATATATATTTAATTAGTCAGGCAAGATATATTGGATTAAAAATATTTGTGAGTTTTTCAGGTTGGTCTGATAGCTTTATAGTAAAGCAAAAAGATAAAAAGTGATGCTGGAGAAGGAAGGAATGCATTAGATCCAGAGATCCAGGTACGCTTCTATTAGATACAAAGTTCCTCATTGATGAAAGCCATATGTTAGAAGCAAAGCTAGTCTGGGCATATAGGATAGGAAAACACTAGCTAGGAATTATGATGCACCACCATCTATCACTTACTGATTACTAAAGCTTGCAAAAGGTGGCACTATTGTAAGAAAAAATTACTAGTTTTAACAGTTCATGTACATAACAGAAAAGTGATCACATGGTGTTGTAACTGGCATTTAATTCTAATATTTCTCTGGAATGTGGGATACTGGGATTGATTCTGGTGCTGTCAATCAATAAATCCATTTGAATATGTTAATGTTTTTACTATTTCAATTGTGAATAACTTTGAATTGTAATTGTTCATTTAATATCATTCTGTATGTGTGTAATGCAATTTGAAATTATTTTAAAATAGTTTATTGACAAAGTTTACTTTCATTAATATCTTTAAATTCTGAATTTATTTTACATTCATCTTTTTTAATTTCATTCATAATCATTTTTTAAAAGTTGTAATTAATCATATCACCTTTGTTTATATTTTTCCATGTTTGTAATGCTCTATATATATTCGTGAAGCCAGAAAGTTGCAGAATTAAGAATTTGCAAGACTCCTGTATTGATTCGCAGCTACGAAAAGTTATAAACAAGACTAAGTTTAATTATAGGGGATTTGAACTCAGATTTTCAAGCACCCTCCATCTATCCACATTATCTCATACAACTGATACACACAACCACACACATGTAGAAAAGATAAATAATCACCAATATATGTATTTCATGCTAAACCAGCACTCATCAGTTGGTCCAGATAATCATCCCCACATATATATACAATCAGTGCTCAGTTTATATTAAGATAGCAAATCTTCATACTTTAAGGGACACTCCAACCTCCAACTTTTCAGACATTCATATCATTAAAAAATTTGATGATGAAAACCCAAATCCCATGCTGATGCCAATATTATTGCCATGCCCATGTTGAATGAATTGAGTAAAATTATTGCACCCAATCCTGCACTTGGATACTCCAATGTTGCATGACTTCTCATACGATCATTATTTTGTAATAAATTGTTTTTCTCTTCACTAGTAAAAATTGTAATTATAAATATGCGACTTTTTTCGCATGCATTAGTGAAGCTATAATTATATTATAATGTGTAATAGGTCTGCTTAGCACTTTCGAGATTTAATGTTCGAAAAACAACATCGACAAATATATAAAGGCAATGACTAACATAGGCTTTAAACCCAATATGATCAATCAGAGAATAAAAACATTTTATAGAAAACTCAGAAATAAACAGCCTAAAGACCATATGAAATATCTAACAATTTTTTTTATACCTAATGTAACATCAAATATTGCAAAAAAATTGTCTAACAATTTCAAATTTAGCTTCAGAACACTTTTCAGTACTAACTGATTAATAAATAACTCCAAAGATAAAATATAAAAAGATCAAGCCCCTCATGTAGTCTATAAAATGGCATGCCCTCAATTAGGTTGTGAGGCATCTTACTATAGTGAGACTCAGGCTAACCTTAATACAAGAATTTACCAACAAAGGTATGCATACAATAGGGTTAAAAATAAAAATGAAAGAACATCAGTATTCTGGGACCACCAAGCAGCTACAGGCCATGTATTCGAACCCAGTTCTGCCCAAATAATTTGTACAGAGAAGAGTGATGCCAAAAAAAAGTTAAAGAAGCTTTTTACATAGCAAATGATCTGAGTGCCATTAATAGAAGAGAGGCATGCTTTGCTCTCTCCAAACAATGGACTAATTAATTAAAAATTCAAACTCATTTGCATATGTGTACAATAAATCACAACAGCCTTCATTCACAAAGCTATGAGTATGAGATTCGAACATTAAATCTCCAAAGCGCTAAGCAGTCCTATTACACATTTTAATATAATTATAGCTTCACTAACGCATGCAAAAAAAGTAGCGTATTTATAATTACGATCATTATTTTGGTGTTTTGCGTTTGCAATTGTTTGTAATCCTTTTTTAAAAAATGTAACATTTATTTATCAACTTAAAAATGGAAGCAATTTTGTTGAAACAATAAAGTGCTTTAATTGGATTTATGTATTTTTATATTAAAACATACATCAGCAATTTTTAAGGTTGTTTTAAATAAATTAAATGTCTTTTATGAATTAATAATTATCATTTAAAAAACGAATTTCATTAAAAACTGAATTTACATTAAAACTTCGAGAATATGAAGATTTTATAATAAAGACGTGATAGAGTTGGCTTTTTTTTTCTGCTAAAATTTTACAGATAAGTTTCATTAAGAAAGAGTTCAGTTTCTTTTAGATTAAAATTTCACTTTTTCGGTTAAAATGTTTTAAAAAATAATGTTATCTTTTTTTAAAAAAAACAACAACATTAATTTCAATTTAAAATGTCTAAAATCGTTATGAAAACTAATAAGAACATCTGGGTAGGTGATACGTATGCCAGAAAGACTTGAATTAAATACTATAGTAGAACTATTTTAAAGATTAATTATCATTTAGAGTAATAAATATATCCGAAATAAAATAATATCATTTTAAAAAGTATATATATATATTATGACAATGTTAAATGTGATTTGTAAAAAAACAAAAAAACAATTATTACCAAAATATCTTTTTCTTTAAAAATATTATATACAAAAAAGACTTTAAAAAAATAAATAAATAAATATTGATTTATTGTTACAGTAAAGACGATAAACCTGTATAATAAATATAATTTTAAAATTTTTATTTGAGCTATATTATTTAACAGCGAATTGACTAAACGGATCAAACATCTTCATCGCTGCTAAATTTGTGATGTCTTAAAATATTTATAAATACGTTGATATATGGATAGAATATTACAGAACTTATAAATATGTTATAATTGAAAACATAAAACCCCAAAGAACTACTTAAATAAATGCATTACCTAGTAATATCAATATCGATTATAGTCAGATGAAAAATGTATTAATCTTGTCGTCTAAAATAAGATCTTAATCCTATACAGACATGTAGATTAGACAACAACAACAACAACAACAACAACAACAACAACAATAATAATAATAATAATAATAATAATAATAATAATAATAATAATAAATTTTAAATCAACATCAACTAAACAGTTATCATATCTTCATTTCAATTAGCTCAAATTTAACTTTATTTAACTAATGTTTTAGGTATTTATCTCCAATTATTACATATTTATTATTGCTGTAATATTCCATCATTCATCATTATCATCATTATCAACCATTATCAATCCACTGCAGTCCATCTTCTGTGATCTTTAGCTTCTCTTCTCCATATCACCCCTGCACACTTTCTCATCTCATCCATCCATCTCATTTGTGGCCTCTTTCTGGGTCTTTTACAATCTCTTGGAATCCAGTTTCAGACTTCAATTGTCCATCTATTATCATCTCTTCTAGTAGTATGTCCAGTCCAACTCCATTTCAATCTTTTAATTTTTTCAATGAGGTCAGTAACATCTGTTTGTTCTCTTACCCATACATTGTGTTTTTGATCTCTTCTTGTTACTCCCAGCATGCATCTCTCCATACTTCTATGAGTGGTCTGAAGTCTCTTTATTGCTTCTCTATTAAGTGTTCAAGTCTCAGATCCATAAGTAAGAACTGGTAAAACACATTTATTAAAAACCTTCCTTTTCAAACACAGAGGCATATTTCCTTTCAGTATCAAGTTATTTCTACCAAAAGCACTCCAACCAAGTTTAATTCTATGATTAATTTCATCCATTATGTTTCCATCTGTATTAATAATCTGACCAAGGTATTTGTAACTGTTAACTTCTTCTAATTCATCATAATCTTCATTTTCATATTTTGAGCAAATCGATTAAATATTACTTTAGACTTTTTAACATTTCTCTTTACTCCATCATTACACATCTGATATTTGATAGTTTATTTGCAAGAATGTTAAAGTAAATAGAATTTAAATTTAAAAAATGAAACTACAAGAATATCTTAGTTGATTTAAATTCACCTTTGGGTAATTATTGTTTAATCTGTACATTTATATAAAATCTAAGATGGCAAGATAAAGATGAATTCATTTTTCATTTGCACATAAAAGATTTTGATAAGAGGTGATACATTTTTTAAACTATTGCTTTGAAGATATCTCTCTGCAGTTATGATCTAAAGATATTTACATCTAATAACAAATTATAAAAAATATTTTAAAAGTATTTAATGAATAACAATAAATTATGATATAGTAATTCCCAAAAATAGCCATATAGCAAAATAGAATGTAAAGAATTTGTTATAGGTTAGCAAGAGAGCTCGTGATAAACTCATTCATAATTGTGAAAAATAAATAAATCAAATTCTGTATCTAAATTAAAATGGTTTGAAAAATAAAATTATTAAATATATTTTTAGATTATCAACTCTCATCATATTTTATTAATGTCCAATGTGCCATTATGAGGGATAAAGATATATACTTATGTTGAAATATATGTTAATAATTTAATGAAAGTAGGTTATAGTAGAAAAAATATTTTTAAGTACATTTTACAAGTTTAAAAACAGAAGGAGAAAGAGGAATAGAGAACACATGAATAGCATTGCATTATATAAATAGTATTGTGTGTAAGAGGATTACTTTATTAGTGTCTGCTCATTTTAAAGTTACAGTTAAGTTTAGTCCAAATATAGAGTATTGATTATTAATAGAAAAAGATTGTGTTGATAAAATCAATAAATGTAATATTATTTATAAAGTGGTTTGTTATTATTATGGATATTTAAACACCTTACTTAAGTTTAGAAACAGATGGAAGGGGAACAAAAAAAAGAAAACAAGAATAGCATTGCCTTATATAAATGACATTGTGTAAAAGAATTACTTTTTTGGTGTTTGCTACTTTTAATGTTGCATTTAAAATTGGTGTTGATAAAATCAACTAAATGTATCATTATTTATTAAGTGGTATGTCATTGTGGATGTAGTTATACTGGAGAAACTAAATGTGCATTAAAAAAAGGATTTTTAGTATGTATTATTATATAATAAGTTGGGTCATTGTGTGGATAGATATAAATCTGTTTTTGCTTTGATAGTGTTTTTATTTTACACATGGAAAATGAATTGAAGAAAAATTAAAGAATCATATTTTGTAAATATTATAGACCCTAACTTGGATAAATAATGCAATTGTGTGAGTATTCATAATTTATGGAAAGTTGACGTGGAACATTACTGTTATGTCAATGGTTGATTGCTATTCAAGATGGCAGAAAATGCCATAAGCTAGCTATAGCAAAGATTGTATTTTATATAGGCATAGGGATTTTTTTAGTATTTATTTGAGAATATTTTGATTATTATATTTATTTCATTTGACATTATATATATATATATATATATATATATATATATATATATATATATATATATATAATATATAATAAAGAGTGAATAATTATAATCTGAGTGTGTGAATTATTAAAAATATTAGGGACTTTATTGTTGCGAATGTCTCTCTGGATCTTAGAGATGCTCTCTCTGTTTGTAATACTCTCAAGAAAGGATCTTTTGCAGCAACAAGATTATCTATCTTTATAACATTTTCTTTATGGTTGATGTATTGCAGGCTCATTTTTGGTCATTCTCAGGACTTGGTTCTAACTGTCTTTATCAAGCTCCTTGACCAAATCAAGCAGTGAGACTTTCTGCTTTCACCTGTGAGTCTACATGATGATACTTGGGTGAAAGTTTCATTTTCCTCTTAGTCTTATTAATCTTTTTCTCTGAATTGACCTTTTCAAGTTTTATTCTGAATGCTATGTAATTTTTTATAAAGTTTAACTGTATATTACTATGTTACTGTGTTTAATAAATTTATTTTAAAACAATAATTTAAAAAGTTTTTATTTTTCCTTACACATAATAATAGGGTGGTTGTATTTTAATAATAAGAAGTAAATCAGAGTTTGCATCTTTAATCATAATAATTTTTGAAAAATTTCTCTCACAAGCTTTATCTTTAAATTATGCAATAAACTGTTTTAAAAACCATCATCATTCTTTACAATTGTTATCAATGCTCTAAAATTTTTTCAGGTTTAATCCAATGTTTCTAACCATAGTCTCCTTTTTCAACATCAGATCAACAAACTTTTATATTTCATCTATCCATGTCACGTGTGGTCTTTTTCTAGGTCGTTTACCTTTTGCAATACAGTTTCAGACTTCTACAGTCTATCTATTATCATCTACACTAGCAATATGTTCAGCCCAGTTCTATTTTAATCCCTTAATTTTTCGAATAATGTCAATAAACCCATTTGTTCTCCCAATCAATTATTTTGATTTCTGTTATTTCTTGTTATTACTAATATAATGTCTCCATAATTTATGAAATGGCCTGAAGTTTCTGTATTATTTTTTTTTTTAAGAATCCACATCACAGATGCATTAAAACCACTGGTAAAATATTTCTATTAACAAACCTTCTATTTTAAACACATAAGTATATTTATTTTTAATATTATTTCTACAAAAGGCATTCCACCCAAGTTTTAATTCTATGATTAATTTCATTCATTATATTTTTGTATATATTAATAATCTTGATCAAGGTATTTGAAATTGTTAACTTCTTTTAATTTATGATTATCAGTCTTTATTATCTTTTGAGAAGATCCATTAAACATTACTTCAGTCACTTTGATAGTCCTAATTTTTTACCTTTATCTGAAAACAATATTCCCTGATGCTCTGATATATTATTTTAAAGATAACCACATCATCAGCAAAATTTAGATGACATAAATAATCACATGATCACCACTTCTTATGCTTGCTCATAACTATTATTAAAACAGGCAAAACTCTCCATATAGTAGTGCCACTCAGTGCAAGCCAGAGTAATCAATAGATGCCAAAAGGCTTGTGCATAAAATCCCTATCTAGTGCCTGCTCAGATTAGTTTCTAGCTTGTGGCTTTCATCAGTGAGGAGCCTTGCATCTGAGAGTACTGCACCTAGATATTAGGATCTAGTGCAACCCTCCATCAGCCACCTTTTATCTCTACTTAAATACAGAACTATGAGAATAAAATTAAAAATACAAAAATATTTTCAATCCAAGCTCATTATCATATATAGTCATATAGATCTGATGTCAGTTCAGTACCCATACATTTTGGTGCCTTTTGTTCTTTAATAACCATAGCCACCACTATCCTATTAGACAGAATTGATATTAAACCAGTAAACATCACATGTTAACCTTTTTATTATGCTTGCTCATAACTGTTATTAAAACAGGAAAACCTCTCCAAACAGTAGTGCTTTTCAGTGTAAGCCAGAGTAATCAATGGATGCCAGAAGGCTTGTGCATAAAATCCCTATCTAGTGCCTACTCATCCAATATCCCCAGACTAGTTTTTTTCACTGAAAAAAGCCACAAGTTAGAAACTAGTCTGTGGATATTGAATGAGTAGGCACTAGATAGGGATTTTATGCACAAGCTTTCTGGTATCCATTGTTTACTCTGACTTGCATTGAGTGGCATTATTGTATGGAGAATTTTACCTGTTTTTGACATAAATAATCCCATTTATTTTTATTTGATTAACTTTCCATTTTAATCCACAAAATATTTCCTGTATAATTATTGTGAAAAGTTTTAGATAAAGCATACTTTTAAATTGTTATTAATTTTCTTCTCTTCTGGGTCAAAATTGTATGTGGTAATTAATGAATATGCTCATAGGAAAAGTAGTTTTATTTAATATTTAGATTTATTAATGCCTAGAATGCTTTCAATTTATTTACTATGTCATATTCATGGCATAAAGTGGTGTGTTTAACTGGTTCTTTATATAAGTGTTTAATCAATATTTAATTAACTTTGTGGCATGGATATCATGATAATAAGATAAGAAATGGATTGGCACTTTTGAAGTGATATATTATTGAAGGTTGTTTGAGATTCCTTGGATAGCTGATAGAACTAATAAATAGGTTTTGGTAAAGGCAAATATATTAAGATAAGTGACAGAGATGGTAAAGTGAAAAAAACCCTATATCATTGTGGACATGTGATGAGATAGGCAGATGTACTACAAAAGAATGTGAAGGATTAGAATTGTGAATGGATTAAGAAGAAAAAATGATCAACCGGTCTTGGATGACTAACAGGACACAATCATAGGATTAACAATTTTGGAAGCATGCATAAAAGTGGAGAGATGAATGGCCTGTTAGTGGTTATCCAAGCACTCATCATCATTGAAACTACAGATCAAGTGAATGATGGTGATATAGTAAATGGAATCACATGATCTAAGGATAATCCATATGTTGCCATTTCTACAATCTTAGGTTATGATCCGAGCAAGACAAAATTTTTAATTTTTTTTTAGGTTTTAATCAAGCTTTGATATTTTTTAGATAGTTAACACATATCCAACTAATCTAATCACTAAATATTGATCAGCCAATGGGTATCTCACTATTCTTATTAAAGGGTAAAACAAGAATGAAAAACTAGTCACGTACTAATCACCCATCAATAGGTATCGGTTCTCCTGGAAAGTACAGTAAATCTTCTTTTTGAAAAGTTGTTGCTGAAGCCATAATTTTTCGTTAGTCTGTACTGTTCCATCTATCATCAT
This sequence comes from Epiperipatus broadwayi, assembly GCA_028023455.1. NCBI lineage: Eukaryota > Metazoa > Onychophora > Udeonychophora > Euonychophora > Peripatidae > Epiperipatus > Epiperipatus broadwayi. The sequence goes on from JAQFVV010012524.1 coordinate 3,059,042, forward strand.
ATATATGTATATATGTTGTGATTTCAAACGGTAATGAGCATTTAAAATGTATAAAAGCAAATCTTAAATAGCTTTGTAGCATGATAATATTTAATAACAAATTTATTTCTCTTGATACATTTGTATAATTATTATTTTAAAATAACATTGCATATTTAAATGACAATATAATTAGTAAAATAACATACAACACCTGTCATCAAACGTTAATTGCTGCATCCATTTACAACTGTCTGCCGATTGTTATTTGAGGCTCTAAATATCTCTCATTTGTTACTGACTGCCACAGAAGACATATGCTTTCATTTATTTTATTTTTTAATTAGCGTTCTTGCTCAATGTATAAAATATTCCGATAGAACTCCTGCAATATTATCTGTTTTTATCTTTATGAAGTAAACCAAGCAAAATTTCAAATATTTAATTATTTAAAAATATTTTTAAAAATTAATTAAGTTTAAAAAAAATAACCAGTAGACATGTTTAAATTATTAATCATTTTAACCAGACAATATTTTACTAGGTAGTACAACTGTTTCGTTTAGTAAATGAATGATTTAATAAAATATACGTTAATTATTACATTCTAACTAATCAATCATTTAAAACTATAATTAATATTGCGAATTCTTATTAATTTGTAAGTATGAGAATGTGAGCATGTCTGAGATATATATATTTGAAATAAACTATGTGAGCGTGTCTGAGATATATATTTGAAATAAAACAACTTGAATATATGGAACTGAATTATTCCGCCGGCCCTGAACAACTTGAATATATGGAACTTAATTACATTTCTCAGATCCAAACTTTATTAATTTTTAAGAGTACATGGGACCTTCTTTCCATTGCAGATTTTCGTTTATGATGCTTGCTTGGGCTGTACATTTAGTGGTGCCTGACTGCAAGACTAGTTGGGTGGTCCTCATCCCGGCTTTTTTGTTAACTTTATTGCGTTCACCATTGTATTAATGTAATCATTTTATCTAAGTAATAAAGTTATTATGAGAGAAAAAAAACTATATACATATTTTTAATGTAATTAAAATATTGTTTAAGTAGTTATTATGAATTAAAGTTTAGGTTCTTACTTCACTGGCCGATTTGGTTGCTGAAAGCGCTTAGTGTTGAGAGGAAAATGAAAACTGGCATATGAAACATATGAAAAAAAAGAGATTTGTGGATTTTGAAAGGTAAAATTTTTCTATTTATTGGTTACTAATATGATATGAATATTTTTGTTTGAATAGAACATGAATAGATAAGTACAAGGCAAAACTCTCCATACAGTAGTGTCACCCTGTGCCAAACAGAGTAATCAATGGATGCCAGAAGGCTTGTGCATAAAATCCCTATCTAATGCCTACTCATCCAATATCCCCAGACTAGTTTCTGGCTTGTGGCCTTTGTCAGTGAGGAGCTTTGGATATGAGAGCACTGCACCTAGATCTTAGGCATTAGATAGGGATTTTATGCACAAGCCTTCTGGCATCCATTGATTACTCTGGTTGGTTATAGGGTGGCACTACTGTATGAGAGTTGCCTTGTTTATAAACAATTATGTGCTAGTATAAGAGATGGTGATCATGTGATGCTTAATAGATAAGTAACTAGACAAGTTTAATAGAAACTTGAGGATGGAATTGTAGTGCAGAGAGATATGATTTCCTTATTTTGAATTCAAACTTGGATACAATGGTGGTCAATAGGTTAAAAAATATTGTATATGTTTGAGTAAAATTTTTGTTATTCCTAATTCAAGTTTAACATTCAAATAAAACATTTAATATGTTAAAATTAGTACAATCAAGAAAGGAAAATCTCATATCATAATGCTGCAATATAACCATACAAAAACATATTGTATCTGCTAGTTTAGTCTGTTTTGTAATCGCAAAAAGGGTGTTTTATGCTCTTGTATAAATGTTGCAATTTCTGTTTTTTTTTCATCATAATCGATTTCCATTAGTACTTTCCTATTATTACTTTTCTATTTATTCTTTTTTATCTTACAAGGGAAAGAAGACACTAATGCATGAACATTTTGCAAATTGCACTTCTTAATCTCATAAGCTATCAAGTCAGTGACAATATTTCAAAATGACTTTATTTCTCAGATAAGTTATCTGTTTAAACACTGGAATCTTCTCCTCAAATATAATCACCCAATATCCTAAGCTGATTGCATAGTAATTTGTTTAATTTGTTTTAAAGTTTAAGCATATTCACAAATAATATATATATATATATTGTAGCCCTTGGGTTTGCCCAAGACTCCATTTTTTGAATTAAATATGTAAAATAATGTATAATAAAAATTTTCCTCATAATTTGTATATATATATATTTCAATAGACAAACTTTTTAGCCAAGGCTAGGTTTGAACCCATATTCATAGGGATTGCGTACGTTTTACTTGGTAGGCAATTTATACATTTGTCATTAAAAGATATCTAACCAAAAAATTGTTTTATTTGATATTAATTTATGGGACAATTTGATATTAAGGATATAATTTGTTAGATAGGCAATGTTTATACATTATTTAATAGTTGGAGTAAAAAAAAAAGATGAGGGGGATATGCGATTTGTAAAACTACTTTAGGGAGTGAGAATAGATAGTCATAGTTTTATACTGACAAGTTAGAACTAAACAGTTCATAAAATTAAAATTATAAATTGTAAAAAAAAATAATAATAATTAAGGATTAAAATATTAAACAATCGATTTAATTAAAAAATTGTATATGTGAAACATGTGCGTGTGTATTTAATCTAGCTGTGGATTTTATTTATAAAGTTCACAATTAAATAATAAGTATTCTGTGTCTCTCTGTGAGGAACTACTCTAAAAAAGAAATTAAGTCATTTTAATGGTTTATTCAGGGCAACCAAAATTTCAGTCAAGATTCTGGGTTTGAAGTTGAGCTGCTATACATTTTTTATATTAAAGAAAAAGTAAAGTGGGGGGAAGAGCTTTTCTCATTTGTTTTGTCCTTTGGAAAGATTCTCACAGTGTAGAATTACTAAAGTAATTACAAAAGTGATTTAATGATGTCTGTATGGCACAGGAATTTAAGTTTAAAATTAATTGGTGATTATCTATTAGAATGCAGATATAAATTTGGCATGTGATTTTCAAGAGGTCAGAAAGGTTAAGAGAACCATAAAGAAAAGAAACAATGGGCAATTAATCTAGAAAACAGAGACTGACCAGACATTTTGAAAGGTCAATAAAAGGTCACATTGGGGAAGAGAGTGAAGAGAGCTAGACACTATAAAAACTCTGCTCCTGTGTGAAGGGGGGTAGCTCTATATCAATAGCTTTATCTGACTTTCCTCTCTTGCAAATTCACTTGTTATAAGTTTTAGAGAGAAGCTTGGCTGAAAAAGTTTTTTTTAAAAAAGAAACATTTTTGTTTTTGAAAAAAGAAAGAAATTGTTTATTATTATTATTTTGTCTGTCTCTTGAAAAACGAACTTTGCCAAATTTAATAATATGGAAAAAGCAATGGTTCTTGAGTAAAGTTTAAGTTAGATATACATCAAACCCCAGAAGTCAATCAACGGTTATGATTGTCTCTACTAATTTGTCAGAAATCAAATGGTAAAATTTAAAATACAGAAAATAAGAAAATCTAAATTTTGATTTTGCATATAAAACATTAAATTTGAGTGCTATAATGTCATATAAAGTGTTGAATATGAATATTAAGTGAACTAAAAAAAATGCAACAAGAAGTGGACTCATATATTTAAAAATTAAAACAAGTTCTCTTCAGCTTTAATCCACAGAAACTAAAATGAGGAAATCTCAGCAGTGTAAAAACTTTATATATTTTGGCATAGGAATCAAACTCTATCACAAGAACTCTTTGTACATAATGTCATATGTGTACACAAACCGGCCAAAGAGAGGAAAAACAGGAAAAATGGAAACCAGAAATCTAAAAGACATTCCCGGAGAACTATTTAAGTATATTTTTATTATTATTGCTATTCATGTAGAACATTTAATTTAAAAAAGAAAAAGGAAAATAATTTTTTATTTATTTATCATATATTTCCGTTTAAAATTAATCCATGTAAGTGCTTATTAAATGCTTTTATTATTATTATTATTATTTTGGCGGTAGATGAAATTAATATCAAGTCATTTTATATGTGCCTGTTAAATTCTTTTATTATTATTATTATTATTATTATTATTATTATTATTATTATTATTATTATTATTATTATTATTATTATTATTATTATTATTATTATTATTATTATCATATCATCATCATCATCATTTAGGGGTAAATGAAATTAATGCTAAATCATTCTGTATATGCCTTGTTTTAAATGCTTTACATTTGTTTTTATGATAAGAGTGAGAGATATTGTTGTGGGAAATGTTTTTTTGAATCAGATCAGGAATTTTTGTCAAGTGCTTAAACCTAATGCTATGTTTTATGAAGGTTGCATGATTGTTGGGCTAAAATATCATCATTATTCTATAAAAGTTCAGAGAAGTAGTTTTGAAATTATAATGCGCATTTCTTATTATTATTATTATCATAAAGTTAAATAAAGTTAAAGCTAGATACAAGCTAATTAAGGCTTGGAAATATTATTGGCTCATGTTCCAGTCTACTATTTTGCAAGAATAATGTAGATATAAAAGTTTTACTTGTACGAATTGATGACAGACCTGTATATATGTGGGTGGACAATGAGTCCCTGCCAAGCCAGTGGAGTCATAGTTTAGCTCGCTCCCTAAGATATATATACTATATTTATAAAGTATTTAAACACAGTGGAAGAGTCTTCCCACTTAGTTGTTTCTCTACACTATAAGATGAGTTCTTTATTGATGGCCAGAGGTTGATAGGTAAACCTAAGTCTCTTTATATGACTAGCGATAAAAATCCTAGCATATCTCAACTTTAGTGAAAAGTTTTTCTTTTATTCAGATCATTGCCAGCCTCATGTTAATGTTGATATTCCTTACGGGTGTATGAACTCTAGCTATTACTAAGCATTGCTTACAAATGTTGGATACAGGGTCGCAAACTCAATTTGATGTCAGGATGAGTGCTGGTAGTGTGTGTGTGATTGGTGTAATTGAACATTGTTTTGTTGATACATTTTAATTTATCAATAAGAGCCAAGAGTAATAATGTCAATAAATATTCAACTTAAGAGTTAAATAAAACCTGCGAATGTAAGCAATGCGTATCTAAAATTATTTAATAAACATATACCCGCAGCCAGCTGACAACTTCGCTGGAAAGGTAATATTGCTAAAATATTATTATTATTATTATTATTATTATTATTATTATTATTATTATTATTATTATTATTATTATTATTATTATTATTATTATTATTATTATTATTATTATTATTATTATTATTATTATTATTATTATTATTATTATTATTATTATTATTATTATTATTATTATTATTATTATTATTATTATTATTATTATTATTATTATTATTATTATTATTATTATTATTGTTATAAGAACATGAATATAGTGTGTATGCACATATGATGATGATTGAGCTAGATACCGATTTGTTGATATTTGAAAAGTAACTAAAATTAACTTAGTCCCACCATACATAAAATATCTCTATTGTTGAGCATAGGGCAAGGAATATTAAATTAAAATAATTAAATAAAATTATTAAATTTTATGATTGGAAGCATTACCTTTAGAAACAAATCAGTAGCTAAAAGCATTAAACATGGGGGGAGAAATTTAATGTTCCACTATATCTGGGATAAAAATGAGAACAAAAATATAATAGATGTGCAAGTTTTTATATTTTATCTATCTTATGCTAATATTACTCCATGGTAATCGTGGTTCCCTAATAGTTAAAAATGAATATTATTATTTTAAAGCCTCTTGATATTATTTATTGATTTAGGGATATTTGTTGTTTAGTTTTTTTTTTAAATATATCATAATACGGTTGTAGAACAGGGGAAAGCCATGCGAGTCATCGCAGCTTGTTCGATTTCCACACCTTATTGTTCTAAAAACCCTGAGAAGAGATTATAATGGGAGAAATGAGCTAGCATAATGGAAAATTTAACAGTAAAACAGATAATAGTGTAATAGACCTATGGATGTGAGGATGATAGGCGGATGGATCAGGAAGGTGGAGATGGATGTAGAACTTGTAATCAGAACAAAATATTACTTGTGACTTTAATGATAGTGAATGGAGAGTGTGCTGAGAATAACCAAGAATTTCAAAGAATATTAGTATTATTATTATCATAATACATTCTCAGTGGTCTCTCAATCCATTGATTATTTATTGATCCATTCATTAAATCTTATTGATGAAATTTATTAATAAGTTATTGCAACGAGGTTTGGCCTCAATATTTTATTAAAGTTGCAATTTGGCGCCCTGGAAAATAAGATTATATATGTTCTATACCATCATCATCATCCCAGTAGGCTTCAGAAATAATGTTAGCTGGGAACGATGAAGCATCCATCGATCCATTCTTAAATCGTTACAATTGGCATGCAACTTAGCCGCAAGTGTTTGAAAGACAGATGAATTCAATTATAGGTTATAATTAATGCATAGTGTGGTCGCCCAAACTTTAATAAATAAATATTACAATTGATCCATAACGTGGATGTGCAGCCATTTGAATAAAGTTATAATTAGCTTTAACTCTCCAATCGTACTCATTAGTTAGAATATATATGGAATTAAACCTTTAATATCTGCAATAAGAAAAAAAAGATGGAATTATTACTAAAAAGAGAGATGACATCATAAAATGGGTAGAATACTTTTATCAAGAATTATATAGTAATGAAGAGCAAGTGCCTTCTATATCAATTATATCTTCAGAATTGCCCAGAATTTTAAATGAAGAAGTGAGACATGCAATTAAGTTTATGGAAAAAGGAAAGACTTCAGGTAATGATGGAATTATAATTGATATATTAAAAGAATTAGGTGAAGAAATAGAATTTTTTTTAGCAAAGTTATAAACCAAATGTCTAAATAATAAAGATGTACCAGATTATTGGAAGAATGCAGAATTAATATTAATATTTAAAAAAGGTGATAAAGAAGATATTAGAAATTATAGACCTATCAGCCTTTTATCAGTTTTATACAAAATTTTTACAAAGATAATTACAACTCTACTACAGAGAACATTGGATTTCCAACAACCAAGAAAACAAGCTGCATTTAAAAGTAATATAGTACAGTAGATCATATCCAGGTATTGAGAGAAGTTATAAAAATGACAAATGAATGTGAGTTGCTATTATGCTTTGGATTTGTAGATTATGAAAAGGAATTTGATTCTATAACTATTTCTTCAGTGATTAAAGCATTGGATCATCAAGGTATAGATCCAGGATGTTGCCATATTTTAAAAAAAATTTATAAAAATGCCACAGCAACAATTAGATTACATAATGATACTATGAAAATCAACATCGAGAAGATTGTAAGACAGGGTGACTCCATATCTCCAAAACTTTTTACAGCAGTGCTGCAAGAAGTATTTTGTGGATTAAAATGGAAAGCTAAAGGACTGAAAGTAAATGGAGGGTATTTAAGTCATTTAGATTTTGCAGGTGATGTAGTTGTTTTTGCAGATAATGCTTTAGAACTGCAGGAAATGTTACAGGAGTTATCAGATGAACGTAAGAAAGTAGGACTAAGGATAAATGTTAAAAAGTCTAAAGTAATGTTCAATGGATTTTTTTCAAAATATGAAAATAAAGATTGATTATGATGAGTTAGAAGAAGTTAGCAGCTACAAATACCTTGATCAGTTTATTAATACAGATGGAAACATAATGGATGAAATTAATCATAGAATTAAACTTGGTTGGAGTGCTTTTGGTAGAAATAACTTGATACTAAAAGGAAAATGCCCATGTGTTTGAAAAGGAAGGTTTTTAATAAATGTGTTTTATCAGTTCTTTCTTATGGATCTGAGACTTCAGACCACTCAAAGAAATATGGAAAGATGCATGTTAGGAGTAACAAAAAGAGATTAAAAATGAATATATGGGTAAGAGAACAAACAGGTGTTACTGACCTCATTGAAAAAATTAAAAGACTTGGGCTAAACATATTTCTAGAAGAGATGATAATAGATGGACAATTGAATTCTTAAGCTGTGTTCCAAGGGATTGTAAAAGACCCAGAAAGAGACTAAATGTGAGTAAGATGGATGAATTAAAGTGTGCAAGGGTGATATGCAGAAGAGAAGCTAAAGATAAAAGACGGATTGAACTTGGAAAGACCTTTATCCTGCTGTAGATTGATAATGGTTGATGATGATGATGATATATTACAGTTATTTTTATAATGGATGACAACAACTTGAATATCTATCATGTACTTAAGGAATATATTTGTATAGATGAAGCATTATACTGGAAGCAAGTATATAATATACTGGAAGCAAGTATATAATCACTATATATATATATATATATATATATATATATATATATATATATATTGTAATAATAAATAAAATATATATATATATAATGTAATAATAAATAAACATAACTTTTAAATATCTGCAATGAAAACAGAAGTAACTACATTCAACTGAGTTTTAAGATGGGAAAACAATAAAAAAGAGAATGGTAACTATTCTGTGTTTTAAACCATTAAGCATCACATGATCACATTTCCTATACTAGCACATTAATTGTTGATAAACAGAGCAAAACTCTCCATACAGTATTGCCATTGATTACTCTGTTTAGCACAGGTGGCAATACTGTATGGAGAGTTTTGCTCTGTTTATTCTGTGTTTTATTGGTGTTTTTTCACATCACCTAACATAATGTAAGATAGTTAATTCTATCCAATTCCATTTCAATTTTATATACATATATTAAAATTATGTTATAAATTTTCAGGAGAATGTGGGGCTTTAAAAACATAGGATTTGTGTAATTAGGGTGTAACAGTTATATGTAAATTATTATTACATGTTATTGTAATCCAGAAAAGCTTTAAAAATTAAGAATTATAAATTATTCAAGTTTTGGCCATAGTGTCTGATTAAACAGAAAATCAAATGTAAACAATTTATCATCACATTCTAGGATTTTTTGCTACAATGCAGTTTACTGTAAAGTTTATAAAATTTATTAGAATTCATTAAATAATGTTCCATGCATTTTGAATATTGTTATTGTTTGAACTTGATTACAGGTCAATAATGAGTTAAAAAAGATATTCAGAATTTATTAAATCTAATCAAAAAGTTAAAAATAGAAAATTTTGAAACAAAATAAGGTTCGTAACCTTATAGTTTTTGCAAGTTTTTTTTGGGTCTTATAATTTTTTTTGACATTTTGTTAAAAAGCAAAGCAGTGGTAGCAAATCCATTATATCAGTTGTTAAGAAAAGGACAAAAATGGGAATGGACACAAATACATGAAGCGTTTGAAAGAAAAAAAGATTTACTTTCTGCAGATAAACTATTGATGCATTTTGATAACACATTAGAATTAAGAATCATGACAGACATGTCCAAAATAGGCATGGGAGTGGTTTTGGCACATCCAATGGAAGACAGTGAACGACCAATTGCATATGCATCAAGGACATTATCGAAGGCAGAATGCAACTATAGTCAAATAGACAAAGAGGCTTTAGCGATAATTTTTGCACTAAGAAAATATCAATTTATTTTTGGTAGACCTTTTCAAACCATTACAGATCATAAACCTCCCATAGCAATATTATGTAATAACCGACAGGCTCCAGAACATCTAAGCCCTTGCATGTTAAGATTGCATAACATACTGGCTGCATATGACTACATGCTGATTTGTAAATGAGGGAAAAATATTGGTCATGCTGATGCGCTATCAAGATTGTCCAACATAGATGAAACAGGAAATGAAGAATTAGAAATTAATTACATTGATGCAATGAAATCAAATAGATTTAATAGCAAAACTGTGGAAAGGTGGATGAGAGAAGACAAGGAATATAAAAAATTGATAGATTGGATTAGAAATGAATAGCCTGAGAGCAAGCCAAATTATGTAGTGAATGGGATTGGGTTAAATGGACAACAGTTATCTATATGCAAAGGATGTATCGTAATGGGTGATAGAGTGCTAATACCAACTGCAGGCAGAGAAGCAGTGATGAAATTACTACATGAAGGAATCCAGGAATAATGCGAGATAAAGCTCTGGCTCATAGTTACATATGGTGGCCAAGAGAAAATGGACATCGTACACTATATCAAGAAATGCTCTGCATGACAATCACATGCTGCGATGCTGCAAAGCAAAGAAACTGTGGGAGAGAAAACACATGGGCCATGCTTGACCAGTAGATGGGGAAATGCTATTGATACTTATAGATGCACACTCCAGATGGATTGAAACATATAAAGTCCAAGACATGATGGCAAATAAAGCAATCAAATGCCTTAAAAACAATTTCACGATACATGGGTACCCAGAGGTTTTAGTATCTGTCAATGGTGCTGCATTCACCAGAACAAAATGCAACAATTTGGTCAATATGATATACAACAAGTGTGGTCACCACCATACCATCCTCAATCAAATGGTCTAGCTAAAAATGCAGTACAGCAAGTGAAACAAAATTTGAAGAAAGCAGGAACAAAAAATATACAAGAAGCACTACAAGTGTTCATAATGGCTCAACACACAACACCATCGATAGCAATGGGTAAATCACCAGCAGAAATACTATACGGATGAAAATTGGAAAAAATTAACTGCATTATATATGAAAGAGAGCAACATAATACAACATGACAAAATGGATAAAGAATTTACCAACCAAAAACAAGTCTGGTTTAGAGACATATTAAGAAAGACATGGATACAGGGAATGATTAAACAATGATTGTCAAACAAGATATATGGAATAAATGGTTCAAACAAAAGAATATATAAAAGACACATAAAACACATGTGAAAAAGAGTATCAGATGAATGGCAATGGGATTGGGGACCAAGCGAGGATAAAAAGATTGACATTGAGAGGAATAGAAATAATAGTACAGGGAAAGAGAAAGAAGAGAGACAAATAGTGACAGAAGTAAATAGTGAAAAAGATGGAGACAAACAAAAACAAAAATACGGGAATAAGTCACCCAGGCCCACAAGAAATAGACATATACCCAAACGATTCAAAGACTATGTGTAATGGAAATATTTCTACTTCTGAAATGAGGGGAGGAAGTGAAATGATTGGTAAAAGAAAAACAAATATTTCAGAAGTGAGATTACAGACATAAGTTATTTGTTTAAAATGGCAGAATGAAAATATGTAAAACGGATTATGGAAGAGAAAGAATTATGAATAGAGAAATTAATAACAAGCCGGACTATAAAGAAATAATGAGGACACATTGATTGGTGGAAATACAGAAGAACGGACTATTGGAGTAACAAGAGAATTGAGCCAATGGACAGGTAAATCCATCAAAGTGTGAAGACATGTCACACACAAATAAAAATACTTTTTTTAAATATACGTATTGTAGTGTAATCAATTTTAAAAGTAGCGTGTTCTTGGAATATTTTCTTATTTGAATAAATCTATATACTGCTGTAAATAATAAAATGGAGTAAAGGTTTTTTAAATACACGACAAAAAAAGATATTCAGAGTTTATTAAATCTACTCAAAAAGTTAAAAATAAAAAAAATTGTAACCATATAATTGTTGAAAGCAAGATATTCTCTGGTTGAAAAAATAAAAGATTTTAGTCAGATTGCAAAGGGATAAGCATACAGCTTAATATTATCGGGTATAATTTAAAACTCTATGCGATTGAAAATATACTAAAAAATCATTTGAAAGGTTCATGATCTTAGATTTTTAACTAAAAATGAATGACTTTAATTAGAGTTTAGGCTTTAATGTAATATCTAAATTTAATAATTCAGTGTAAGCCAATTATGCATTACCTTAGAAATAGATTACATCATAGTAAAAGTTCAGCATATTTCTCTATTAATATATATATATATATATATATATATATATATTATAACCTACCCTCCAACACCGGTCATATCCATTATATGAGTAAATGCCCAGGGTGCCAGTTCTATTAATGAATAGAACAATATAACGATATATTTGATATAAAATTATTACTGAGACTCTTTACCTATGTCTACATTCAGCTCAGCTCAGTGGGAGGCTATAGGAAGTTCATAAGATATATAATTATAAGTAAACGAAAGAAGAAATACCATAAAACATTAAATATAATGTAAATCCTTTTTGTTAGCTAACTGCATGATAAAGAATCACAATGTTTATTAGTACATTCTATTAAAATATCCTTTCAACTTAATTTCTTCCTTCATCCAAGTATAACATATATCAGCTTGATTTAATTACATCACTAAACAATTCTATGATTTGGCATATCATCATCTAAACATTTACCTTAATGCCGATCAAAGAATATACAATAAGATCTCAGGGAATTTAAAAACACAGTTGAATGACATAAAATACATTGGCCCATAATCTATAATTCTAATTTATAATAAAATGTAATAAGATAAATTGACTAAATGTTTTACTGTGATTAACAATTAGATAATGACAAAAATAGGGTATTTTAATTTCACATCATCATCTAACAAATATACTAATTGGGCAACCTTTCTAATATGTTTATCAAGTAGCAAATGTTCCTTATAATGTTTGGATTAAGAAAACAAGATTGTCAGACACCAGCAAATTTGATATTATAACTATAAAATAATATATCTACTTTATAATAGATGTATGAAATGTGGAGATGTGGAAATTGAAACACGAATGTATACAAGAATAACTTAAGACACAGTTTTTAATAAATAAACAAATCATTTATTATACTGAAAATTTAATTTAATATACTTATTTACAATAAGACTGCTTGTCTTAATAATTTTAAATTCTCAAACAAACCTTGGACATCAGTTTGGGATTATCCCTATTATATTACATTATTTACCTATTTGAAATCAAAAAATTAACAACAAAACTTGAGTATTCTAACTTTGAATACCTGCTTTGCTTAAGCGTTTCATTTAAACATAACATTAGCTAAATAATATATTATATTATTGGCACAATAAATATTTATGAGAGGATATTCTATTGATTAATAAATAAATCAAACTAACACATTTGGCCATCAACAAAGCAGCTTTCTCTAACTAATTAAATAATCATTTTTAATTACATATACCTTTCACGCATAACAATAAATCATATTCATTCTGATGGTTTGATGATTTATAACTGTATGTTAAATGAATATAATATGTTTCAAAGCTTTTATTTTCTATTTTAATTTCAATAATATTATACTTTTATATCCGCGATATTGTTTATATTACATGTGTGTGTGTGTGAGCAACAATAATAGAAAACAATCTTTTCCACACACTATCCATTCACCAAGAAAATATTAAACAATTACTTCATTTTGGACAATGTCGTAGACCTATCAGCAAAATAAGATACTAATATTATATCAATAATTTAATTTGACTATTTATCTGGCCACATACTAAATAACACAGAGCTATATTTTCACGATTATACAAAACTAAACGTTCTAAGGGAAATCCACATGAGGAGCAAATAAACTCTTTCTTAACACTTCAACATAACTCATCTAATTCTGAAATATACTACTGGTGTGGCATTTTTCCTCATCACCAGGACCTTAAGAAAACATCACTTAACTTCAAAACTATCACTTCATAATATGCATATAATATAAACTAGGCGCTACTCATGGAAAAATTATTAAAATATACTATATAGGCAAAATCCCTTATCCCTACAAACATAGAATGCATTCAGAGTAATTTCCATTTCCAAAGCTCTTCTACATATCTAACATTACATATACACGCTGGCAGATAAATACATACAGATAACCTACTAATTCGTTCAATTCTTTAGAATATGACAACATCTGAAATTTATACATAAGATATTCACAAACTGAACTTTTATTAAACAAATGTTATAATTGTGCAAAAACAGACACACACACCTGCAAATAAGAATATATATAAAAAATAACTTTAAGTTATATACTATGCGAGCAACACGGTAACAAAATAATACATTAAAACATAACTGTTAATTACGAATTAACTTTAAGCTATTTTAAAATTGAACAGTTATCATTATTACGAACAAGATTTCTTTAACATCTCTATCAGACTATTTCTATTATATGTCCATTGATTTAAAAGCCAAAATTCTCACTTTGAGAAAAGAAAATATATAAAATAATATACACCTCTCTTTAACAATATAATAAAATAGAAAAGAAATACATTTCTTTTCCTTTACCTTCTTAAAAGACACATAAAAACATATTTGAACAAAAATCAATTTATACCAGTGTATCCACAGTTTGTGAATATGCAATCCCGAGATGATCTCGAAGTTCATAATAGCACAAAATTATACACAAAACATAACAATAAATATGTCTATCTATCTATTATATACAGTGATGATGACAAGTAATATATAAAAAAAATAAAGAAAACAAAAGTCATTTTGTTCTTTGATTTAAAATAAAAAAGTTCACTTGTGAGGTCCTCCTCCAAGTTTATTGAATGATATGGGGATAGATTCCAAACTGGGTTCGAACATAAAATGAATTTCTGTAGGATAACCCCCCAAAAATAATAATAATCATCACTTAAATATGATCCAGCAACTCCAATGTTCTAGCGTAGCTACTTGAACTCGCTACATCACACATAAGTAATCAATTTTTATTATGACAGAAATATGAAAGACACTTTTAGCTATAGTTATACAAGAATTATTTAACTCACTCCGTAACAATTTTTAAATTAAGTAAGCAATTGTTCTTAATAACTCTCCTAAATCGCATTTGTTTTTCCAATATTTATAAGCTAGTAGACATATAGTTTATTTTTAAATATTGCAAATTAATACATAATGATCTGTTGGCAATTCCACAATTAAATAATAGCTTATTTCATAATGCATTCTTATCGAAGAGAACAGAAATATACTGCTTTCCCGTCCTATCCGATTTAAGTGCATATTTAGCAAGTAGTATCCTTTAGTTATTTGGATAATTCATATTTTATTTTATTTTCATATAAGCACATATTATTTTAGGAATACCAAACAAATAAATAAAGTCATTTTTCCGTAATGAATTAAAGTATAAAATGTTATTTTATAATACACATATCCTGTAATTTTAACTTCACTTTTGTAGAAGTATGATATAAGATATAATGAAAAATTAAAATAAATTCTGTAAAAATGTTCTGCACACATTTCCTAATAATATAATAAGATACAAGTAGATTAGTTATATGATTATAAAGTTCATGCATTTTATTTTCCTTCTTAATGATAAGTAAATAAAATAATGCAAGCTTAGTGTTATTGATATACATTTTAAAATAGTAATAAGCAAAAAATGATTAATTCAAACATCTAAATGAGGTATAGAAATGAAAAACTAATGTACCTTCTTATATTTTTAGCACATCATGTTAATTGAAGACCTTTCCTGAAGTTTACTTTAAAGCTTTTTTAAGTTAATTTGACATCTGGAAAAAATATCTTCTTATTACAACAGAGACGAATAATACACTGGCTGCAATTACATCAATAATGAGCAATTTTTACTGAAAACTATCTGTTAAATAGATACCTCTCCCCCCATCAAAAAGGTCATTTTCCTTCAAAAGGTTAACTCCCATCTTTTTGCACTTAAACTCATTACATATGCAAGAAATCTTTTCTTTAAAAAAAAAAATCATTCTGATTTTTACAATTAAATTAAGACAAAAATAATAATAATAAAAATAACTTTTACAAACTTTAAAGAAAAGAATATTAATTAACTGTTAAACAAAAATGATTAATAATTTATTTAATTTGTAAAATAATCCATATATCTATTTGTTAAATTATTAAAGATAATTACTGTAATTTAAATGTCTTCATGTTAAATGTACTATTGCTTAGTGTTATTAAAAGATGAAAATGAAATGAAAATGATACAGAGTCATACATGCATGCACATGTAATGCAACCTAAATATTAAACTATATTGACTAAATATAATTGAAATGGCTATTAATGTTGACAAAAGGATAGATATCAATGAATAAAGGATTAGGAAACCATTCAATCCAATACTAAAATAAAATAACTTTGCATCCGCCTAACTAAAATATAGCTACTGTTGCTCCTCCAGCAGAAATAAAAACAGTTTTCTCATTGGGTCCTAAATTTGTTGAAGGGCAATGGAAACTCCCAAAACTGGAGTTAATTGCAGACACACAATCAAGTCTGTTAAACAATCCTCAGAGAGACAACATTATTTCTGATATTGTTAAAGCTATATGACATAAACAAATGTATGTGAGATCTGACATCTGGAATATCAACATTAAAAAAACTAAACACTTCTTAAAAAACAACAACATTATATGTTTAAAAGAAGACAAAGGCAACAGATTTGTGCTCTTAGATTATAAAGAGAAAATGACAACTGAAATCGTAAAGTTAAAATTTAATTTGGTAGAAAATTTTAACAACAAGCTTAATAGAGAAAAATTTATCTCCTCAATTCTCAGAACTTACAAAGACAAAGGTATATCGAGAGCAGAATATTATAGAATTTATCCATCTGCCACCAGGCCACCAAGAATGTTTGCCAATTCTTACATAAACCTGGAGAGCCTTTAAGACTAATGCTGGACTTTGGAGGAGTGCACTACTTTGAAACGGCTAAGCTGGTAAATCAATGGTTAGTTGATAGCATAGGTTTTGGAGTCTTCACAATTAAGTCTTCCTTCAAGTTCGTTAGAAAAATCAAGAATACATTAATAAATCAAGATTTTGAAATTGCAGCCATGGATGTGACAGAATTCTACGGATCGATTAACAGGAAGTGGTTGATTGACATCATCCATAAAGAATTAATAAATAAGCATTGTCCAAATGGGTGCATGAACTTTATATTAGCTTTTCTTAATTGGTTAGACAGGATGATATGATATAAAAGATGGTTAGCCGATGGGTCTTCCCTTAAGTGGAAGTAATTTCCAGCATATTTTTAAACTTTTTTGAAAAACAAATCATTTCTAACTATATCTCTAACATTGCTGGATTAATTTACGTGCATTATGTAGATGATGTGTTTATGGCAGATCCAAAAGATGTAATCACCAATATTAAAAATGAATTACAACTGCAAACTAAATTGATTATAAACACCACTTGAGAAAACGAATGGCAGAAGCTAAAATATTTGGATTTGCTGGTCCATAGAGAAGGCAGAGCTCTGCATTATTGCATGATTGTTAAGCCTCTTGAGGTCAGATGTTTCACCCACCTGAAATCCATTTCACCTACAGCACATAAATTTACAGGTTTAAACATGTTTTTATTTAGGAATCAAAATTTGTGTAAATTTGAGGCTGATAGGAAGACTAATATTGTATACTATATAAAAGATTTGTTAAGTGTTGGATTCAGCTACAGATTAATTACAAAAAATAATAATCAATTTTACAGAAAATCAATAACTAACCACATAAGTAAAGATAAACCACAAATTACCCTCCCTTATATTCCCAAATTATCACAACAGATGATAAAGACTTTGGCTGGTGAATTTAAAGTTGGCTTCCACACTCCCCCTAATACTAACAGACTTATTAATAATTCGAAAGATAGAACAGATCCATCTCAAACACCCCAGGTCATATACAGTATTTTATGCCTTCAGGCTGGATGCAGTGCCACATACTATGGGAAAACCAAGGCCACTGTTCATAATAGAGCTGCTCAACACATTTATACTTACAGAAGAGCAAAAAAGAACAACGATAACTTCTCAATATTCTTGAAACATGAGAAGCAGGATGGCCATGTGTTTGAACCAGGAAACCCTAAGATAGTATGCTCTGAAGCCAACAACTGCAAAAGAAAAGTCAAGGAGGTATATTTTATTATCAGTGACAACAATTCCATCAATAGACACGACATGTGCTTTTCTATCTCAAAAAAATGGACAAACTAATTTGCATTTACATTTGCATATTTTATTAGTTAACAATACTACATAAATGATTTATAACTTATGTTGGTCATGAATATGAGGGAAAACCTTGAAAGCGCTTGGCCCATTTAATTGTTTTTGGTTTTTGCAGCTTCTTCATCAGCGGGTAAATCGCTTTTATATGCTACCAATTCCTATAATAAATAATCCCTCTTTCCTGCATTAAATACTTCATTAACTATAATAATAATAATAATAATAATAATAATAATAAATGCTTATAAAGTGGTTAATCAAATGCATAAGCAATCAACATCGAAAGCTTTAAACAATTTCCAGCTAAATTTTTAAAATTCTGAGGCTATTTCATTTTTTTTTAAAAATACAATATAACTATTCACTGCAGATACAAAGTATCTCAACTCCTTATGCCCACTCAGAGGGTCACAATATATATATATATATATATGTGATATATCTGACCAATATATATCTATATATATATATATATATATATATATATATATATATTGGTCTGATAATATGAGAGATTGATTGATGTCAGCTTTGAGTCTTCTATCATCAATTTTTCAATGATATGAATGGTTGAATAGTTGTAAAGATGTGAAGAGTAAAAACCTGTGCATTAAAAATTGAGGAATTGCTATCTTAATATAAACCAGATACTGATTGTATATATATATGGAAGATTATGATCTTGCCCAATTGATGAGTGCTGGTTCTGCACAAAATAGATATATTGGGGATCATGCATCTTTTTTTAGGTGTGGTCATGTATGTCAGTTGCTTCAGATGAAGTGAAGGATGAATAGATGAAAAAAATCCTGAGATCAAATCCCTCTATTTACATACATAAGAAAGATTCAGGGTAAGCAAATTACATATTGCTTTAGAATTATATAATGCTTGAAAAATAGATTACAACTTAATATAGGTTCAGCCTATCCCTCTATTAATATCTATGAATATGTAATGGTTTGGTAATATGAGGAATTGGATTAATGTGATGTCTATATGAGTATGACTACATCATTAAATCCAATAAGGGCTTTGAGCATTCCATCATCAGTGGTTTCAATGAAATAGATGGTTGAATAGTTGGAAGAGTGAGAAGATTGGAGCTTGCCCAATAAAGTTAAATGAATTGCTATCTTAATATAAGCTGAGCACTGATTAAATATGTGTATTGGGAGATTATGATCTAGCCCAAGTAATAAGCGCTGATTCTGCTTGAAATATATATATATATATATAAATATATATATTGAAGATCCTTTATCTTTTTTCTATGAATGTGGTCATGTGCATCGATTGTTTGAAATGGAGTGGAGGACGAATATAGACTGAAAAGTCCTAATATCAAATTCCTCTACTTACATATAATAAGAAACATTCAGTAAAGCAAATTTAATAATTATATATATATAATAGATTGAACTTTTCCCATTATTGTAAATAATATATAGATATAATAAACATCTCCATACTTTCCCCATTCTTTTTAAATTCACTTAAATAAAGATACAATAAAAAACAAATGACCCCCCCCCCAGATGCATTTCATATTGAACCAGCACTCATCAGCTGGTCTATGTCACTATCTCTCTCATATATATATATATATCTTTATTATATGAAAAGTATTTATCTACTAGTAAATTGTTATATTTTCATTTACCAGTGTCAAACTCTCTCCACTCACAACTCCGACGCCAACCATTTCAGATAAATACAATAATGAGCATTACTAATCATTATCGAAAGTAGAGATTATCTCTAGCACTGATTTTTAACTGAGGTTTAAAGTTTATATCTGTGCTAGAGATAATCTCTAGTTTCGATAATGATTAGTAATGGTCATAGTATTTATCTGAAATGGATGGCGTCAGAGTGGTGAGTGGAGGGAGTTTGACAGTGGTAAATGAAAATGTAACAATTTAAATAATATAACAACACAAAACAAAGAATAAAATTCACTTAAACAAACGTCATTGAAAATGTACTTGGTTTATTTAACTTAATTTTATTCTTTATTCTCTGATTCAATATTTATATATAATTATACTTGGATCTATAAAAATCAAAGTTTTTGCATTATCACATGATTATTATTAATCATATCACCTAATGAATTTTTGATTTATTTATTAATTGGATTGTCTTGAAGTTGTAATTAATGTTTGTTGCTGCTGTAGACAGATATCTTATGCATTTCTTATCTGAATATTTAGAATTTTTTCTTTAAAAAATGTGCTTTAAACCATTTTTTAAAATCTGTTACCATTTAACACTTTCTAGATCCAACTTTTCCTATTTGAAAAACTTCCTGCATATTTGAACATTTTATTTTTACAATTAAAGATTTTTAAAAAAATATCATATATTGACAATCTTTATATTCTTATTACAAATGTAAGCTTTCAAGTAAAAGAAAGTTAATATTTTAACTTCCGAAAATAAGGAAAATAAATTACTAAATGGAATTTATATCTTGGCATTATTGTATATAATTTTGTCTGTTCAAAAAGTTTGTTGAACAAAATATTTTTTATATTCATTTCATTTTTGAAATTCAAAATACATTTAGAGTTAGTTATTGTTAATAAAATTAAAAAATTCTTTATCAGTATTAACAAAAAGCCATTCTTGTTACCCAGTAGAAATGACTTCTATTGCACCATAAGAAATTTCTATCACTTGTTTTTTTTTAATAATAAATATTTCAAATAAAATATAATTGCAGTCATATAAGTTTTTGGTTTAAAATAAGTAGTTTACAAAAATATTGCATAAATAACCATTACAAATTATGGAAAATTATAATTTTTTTAAACATAACTTTTCTGTTATTTGCCTTCAGACTAAACAATTTACTAATCAGAAATTGTTGTTTCTATTGAAATCAAAAGGGGCATGTCTACGTTTTTATTATGCAAATTATATATTGTAATTTGAATAGGTCTATTTTGTGCTGACATCTTCAATTTTTTTTACTAAGAATTTTAAAGCAATTTCTGCAGGAAAATAAAACTGTGCACAGCAATCTAATATTATAGATGCAAAATAATAGGGGAATAAGACATAATGATCTCAACACCATCTTAAAACTCAAAACAACAAAAGATACAAAATGTGGATGTGACTATAATGCATATAATTAAAACATGATTTACTCAAACAGTAATTTGATTGATAAATGATGAGTACAAGTTCATTTTATCATATGTAAATTTAATAATGATATGATCAGCATTTAATTACTTTATGTTATGAGTGATGCTTTGAGAATGGGGTAGTAAGTGAAATTGGTGGTGCAAATTCATTTGCAATTTTTGGTTCATGAAAAAATGTGGTAATCTCATAGTTGAGACATCGATCTTGTTTTAATTGTAAAATGAAAGCATTAGTTTTAATTAATAATTAATCTAATATAAATAAAGAATGAAGAATGTGAATATAGAGGATCCTTCAATGTATAAAATATTTACCATTGTTTGTGTTAAAAAGATGAACAATTCAAGATGCTTGCTAATAAATGTTATCAACTTTTCTAAAGGTCTTAATAGACTTTTGCCTTTCTCTTTATTTCCTGGTTCACTAGAAATGTAAATAATCTAATCATTCACCTGTTTGGAAATGCAGTAGGAACATTTTTACAAAAAATATATATTATCAGGAGTTGATGTGATCTATCAGTTCTATATTTAGAATTAGAGATTTATATAAAGGATTAGCATTACATTTCATTCCACTTTTTTCAATTTATACTTAAATATGAAGATCATTTGCTGTCATTTGGAAATAAGTGTGGCCAGATCAATTTCAAAAGGAGTAAAAACAAAAATAGAGAATGTCAAACAATAAGAATAAAATTATGAAAAATAATGTAATGATGAGAAATATAATTTAAAGCATATAACACTGTCTTCAAAAGTTATAATTGAAATATACAATAACTATCATCTAGAGAAAGAGCTTTTATTATTTTATTTTAAGAACAATCCTCCTAGAGTTCGTGGGAATATTATATAAAATATTTAATGTCATTGTCCTGTTTAATCTATAAACTCCAGATAAATCAATTAGTGTATATTGCAAAAAAAATCTTATCAAGATTGATACAGGTAATGTGTCATGAACCAAAGTGTTTGGATTTTGGAATTTTAATGTCATAGCTTTGACTCTTGGCTAGTTTTATCTGATTTTTTGAATAGTTTTCAGTTAAAATTAGACAAAATAAGCTACACTAAAAAAAAAAAAATGTAGGTTCATTAAAACCTGCTTCTGCTGAAAAGAGAAGTCATTTAGATGAGCATAATATTTTTCTCCACTATTTATGTGGGTATAGTTAGCTTTTTTTAAAATATTGGCAGAAAGCATATGACACCATTGTCATGGTTATTATATAATGATAAGTGATCAAATGAGATGCAACATATTCTAGCATATATTAGTGAATAAACTGACAATAATTCTGATAAATGAGTAGTTTATTTATAGAGTGGTTATAATAACATCACTACAAAGTTTTTTGCAAAGGTAATGGTAAACTATTCAAATGATGATTTTCTAACCAGTGATATTCAGTTTTGTTACTGATGCATCAACACTTTTCAAACCATCCAGATTATTTTCTATCCATATCTCCAGCTGAACATAGTTTGATACTGATTTAGACTGTGATCACTACCATTTTGAAGTTTAAGGACTGCCCAAAACCACTGCTGACATATCTAAGTGATAAATGAACATCGAATTATCCATTCCGGATTACTTGGATATGTCAGTGGTAGTTTTGGGTGGTCCTTAGAATTCAAAATGGGGTGGGTACAAACTAAACACTAAAAGTTTATAACTTCTAAAATGTAAATTTTATTACAATAATGAAGGTTTATGTGGAGGGGGGGGGAGGATGTTTAGGATGATATGAAATATTGTCCAAAAAATGCAGAGGTGTGATTTAGCCAAGCTTATAATTTTGAAATACTAAAAACTTTTAACTTCTAAAATACAATTTTATTTCAATATATGTCTATAACCACATGCTGAAATAATGTAAAATTGATCAAAGTATGCTTATAATTTCAAAATACTAAAAGCTTATAACTTCTAAAATACAAATTTTATTGTAATATATGCCATATTAATTTTATAATTAATTGGATTTTTTCTTACCAGAAAGAAACTGTGATATGCATATTTTTTCATGTAGATAGAAAAAAAATGGAGATAAGAAAAAATAGAATTGTTCACATTTGATCTTCTGACATGGATATTGGACCTACACTTGATAACATGAAATCCTTACAAAATTTGCACTTTAATTTTTTAATTATTGATGTAAGTTGTGATTTTGTAATGAATGGTCATATAGTGATCATGTGTGGATTATTCAATGTCATTTATCATTTGGATGTATTAGGGGTAGTTTTGTAGGATTCTTGGAATTCAAAATGTCCAGAAAAACACTTTAAATTGGTACCTATAGTTTAACACTCATTTAACAATTTTGATGGCTAGTAATGTTAGCTATCTAAATTAAGTTTTTTGAGATGTTTTGCTTTTATCCATATTTAATATTTATGTATTGATTATGGTAAATGAATGTATTGACCACCAATTTCTCAAGGCTTCATCTCCTTATATAATATATATTTTCGTGTTGATGGATAGTTGTTATATGGTAAAGTTGATATGAGAAAATACTGATAAAGCCCCCCAAAATTAAAATATATAACTCCAGTGGAATGTTTATTTTTCCATTTTAAAGGGAAAATGAATAAAAGTGCACAAAAGCTAATCTCTAGCTTGCATATCAATGGTGTGATAAAAGGTATTAAGCTGTAAATATGGACATGAATATATTGGATACTTGATACTTATAGCTCATCAAAAGAATGGTTGTTATTTGTAAAATGCATGTACAATAAAAATTTGCATCTAAGTTTCTGCACCTGGAAATGGTTGAATATGAAACAATGAGCATGGCAATGATATGGAAGTTAAGACATGAGATAAACTATTATCACTTTGAATATATATATATATATATATATACACAATTCTATGATTGTTAACTTTATACTATTATCACTTTGAATATATATATATATATATATATACACAATTCTATGATTGTTAACTTTTCCACAAAATATTAAAAATGGATAGAAGTCATTTCTATCTGGGTGTTTGTAGCATGATGAAAGATATCAAGAAGTAAAAATGGTCATGGTGAATTAGGTATTTATATATCTACTTTACTTGAAGAGTGAAAGTTGTTTATGAAATGAATTCATAATAAAAAAGGAGTCTGAGTTTTTGATGAATGTTTGTGATATTATGATGTTGAGATGAGAATGGCACTGATATCCTCCAATTAAAAAAAATGTATCTACAGTGCAGATTGTTAATGTTTCCACAAGATGCTAAAAGTGGATGGAAACTAATCCTCATTTTGTGTGAAAGTGATGTATGATGAAAGATATCAAGCTGCCATGACTATGGTAATTAATGTGTTTGATATCTGTTGTGTTTGGTCTGGATTACAGACCCAACCAACAGTAAATAATGTAAAATAATACTGAAACAAGTATTACAATTAATATATTTATTATGTACTAATATATACAATACAATATATACAAATAAATATTTACAAGATGAATATTGAAGTTTAATGTAAACTCTGTGTTCTGCCTGCCGCTTCCAGCCACACCTGAGGGCTTGCCTCACAGGTAGGGTCTGTGACTCTTCCAGCTGTACAAGACAACTTGCCTCAAGCTGAGAGTGATCTTAGCAGCATCCGGTCTCTGTGGGACTTGCTTAGCTGCGTAAATCTAAATAGCATAGTGCCATCAATGGGGATACTTGCTGCTGTTTAGGTTAGCAGAGTTTCCCTGGGAGAACACAAACAGTCTTTTTATGTTAGACACGTTCTTCCCTGATCCTCACAAAAGGCTGACTATTTATACCCAGATCCCTGACCTTATTGAAAACCTTCAGATTTAGCAAGTATCATTGTTTATTGGCCTATAATAATCATTTGCTATGTTGTTATCTATACATCAGCCTATTGGCCTGTGGCAAACAATGCTTAATCCGATCAGATAAGGAGGCATCTGGAATAGTCTACTTCTGAGAGAAGGGAGGACTATAACAATATCTCTAGCTCACTTAAACAGTGATGGTTGTTTGTAAAATCCTTGCATAGGGAGGTAGATGGTCTGACTTCTATTTTAAATGATTGTAATATGGTAGAATTTGATATAAGAAAAGCATTGATAAAAAGCAAAAAATTGAATATATATATGTAAAACTATAAAATGGTTTTTCAAGAGCCCGCAACAAAATAAAAATAGATTTACAGATGATGACATATTATTACTCATTAAATTTGTCACTTTTTGTGTAGTGAATGCTTACATTGTCTTTTATCTCTGCTTTACCTTCTCCTTAAAAGATAGATATCCATTTATCAACAGTCATTAGAAAGCTAGATCAAGTCGTTTAAGAAACAGGTATCTTAAACTTGTTTTAACCCTGGAAGTAAAACTTTCAATTAGTTTTACATTGCCTAATTTCAATCTCAGGTTTCAGGCTTGGAAAGCAGATATGATAATCATTTTACCACGAGCCCCTCTTTTATATTTATAAATAATTTTGTATGTGTATATAGTTATAAAAATTCTGAACCGTAAAAAATATAAATGGTGAAAGGAATTAATTTATTTTATTTAATTATAGTAATAAAAAACAATATAAAATTATGCTGCATTAAAGTATGTCATTTATTTTGCCGAAATGATTCAAATATAAGTTGAAAAAGGAAAGTTGTGACAAATGAGAAGTCAACCCAGTTCGTGTAAAATATTAATTTAATGTTATTCATTTCTGTTCATATATTTCTAAGGTTTCATAAAATCTGCTAGCCGCAATAAGACTCTCCACAACTGATTAAAATGCTTTCTGAAGAAAAAGAAGCATTACAAGAAGCCATCAGCTGACATCTGCTACCGAAGAACCTGTGAATAGTTAACTATCAATTACCACACAACTGCTTAAAATAACTGCAATTTCTGGCAAGAAAGATGAAGTGTGGACTACCAAGAATATAAACTAATTTATTATGTGAAAAGAAAATTACAATAGTTTTTTGTATCTAAATTACTGAAACTTAATATTGTCATAATTTAATTGAATATAAAGTTAATTATATCCCACTTACTGTATGTGTGAATATATATATAATATTCAGCCTGTATTCTGCCCATCCATTTTCTGTTAATTTAAATGCACATATTAAGGTCCTATAGGTGAGGGGTCAGAGTGACTTAAAGTCAACTTAGATATGACAAAAATATTGGCAAGGGCTTTGAATGTTCCAGCATTGGATTTTCAATGATATGGATGTCTGAAGAGTTGGAGGATGACAAAGATATCTTAATATAAACCGAGTACTGATTATATATATATGGGAAATGGTGATCTGGACCAAATGATGAGTGTTGGTTCAGCATGAAATGCATATATTGGTGATCATTTATCTTTTCCACATTATGTGTGATCTTGTATATCAGTTGTATAAGATCAAATCTATAACTGTAGAAAGCTTGAAAGTCTGAGTTCAAGTCTCTTCTAATTATATATAGTGCAAGGCATTATCAAATGTCCATGCACAAAATATGCTGTAAAGAACATTACAGCAGATACACATATAAATCTGTAGATATTAAGCACAACAAATACATAAATGTGCTATATTAATAATGGAAGTTGGGTCTGAGCATTAAAACACTCACACACACCAATTTAAAATAACATGAAATTGACACAAATATTATACACGTATAATAAACTCATGTATTTTTTATTTTTTATTTTTGCATATTTTATATGTTATTTTATGTATTTTGTTTCTCTCTGAAAAATTCAAATAGAGAAAAGCAAACTCTATTAAACAAATGGATCAAATGTTGGAACATTTTAGTAAAACAAATAATTAAAGCAATAGTTCCAACATACTTGTATATATATATATTTTAATTATTTTTTTAAAAAATGTATTCTTATTCAGTAATTAAAAAAAATGTTAATTGCTTTGGTAAAAACTTAATCAAAAAGCAAAATGTTTGATAATCAATGCTATAATTAAAATGTTATAGAAAATAAAAATTCTTTTGAATAATAATAGCTGTAATGAAGTGGTCTGGGTTTTCAAGATGGAAACCAAACATAGCAAACCCTAAAATGTAGAATTTAATCAGAAAAATTGTAAGAAATGTTATGATCTAAATGATAAGCTAAATTAAAAGGATTGGCTGATTCATACTTCTCAGGGGGGATATCTGAATTGGTTCTTATGAGTGGGATTTATAGGTTTTAGTCAGTGCTGTGGGATTCATTCTTTCTTTGGCAGTCATTCTGGGCAAGTCATTCACTACTTTGGCTCCAGAATTCTCCAATCATCCAGCTACTTAGAGATTAATTTATGGACTAGACTACTGCTGATATTTGTAAGAAATCCATTATACAGTTCTTTTAAGAACTTTTGATTTCGTAAGGATTTAATGAACCAGTCAAAATAGCGAATGAACATTTAATAAAAAGTATTATAATATACCAAAAAAAAAGAAAAATATGAAGCAATCTACCAGAGACTCCAGTAGAATAACCATGGGGTAGACAACCAGCCAGTGCACCCACCCTTTCTCTGTCCAAATCACCAAGGTGTGATCATGCCAGTTCCAGCCGGCCACAATGATGATGAAGAGGCCTCGCCTATGCCCAAATCAGATGAAATCCTCACTGCACAGCTAGTTGAATTGAACCCCACTCAGAGGATGAAGACGCCCACATAAGTTTATTTTACAAATATTTTATTAATATTGAACTAATTAACTGATATTTTTGATTAAATATATTATTATTAATCATTTAAAAAAAAGGGAGAGAATTGTTTCTAGCATATATATATTGAATTTACGGTTATTGCAGGCATAATGATACAGCTTTTACTTAAACCTGTTAATTCATGTTTCTATCCCAAATTCTAGTATTTTCAGCAAAGGTTGCAATTGGTTTTTTTTTTTTTTGCTGTTTTTTTTTTTTTTTTTTTTGTTGAAAATTGTCATATGTAAATATATATGTGTATATACGCGCACATGCACTGGTAATATTTGGTAAATACAATACCTCGTGTTGCGTATCTGAAATGTATTTATCCATATATCTTTAAGTTATTTTTGTCACTGTGGTACCTTATGATGAGTGCAAAAGGGTTTATTTATTGTGAATTTCCCGTAAGCAAGTTCACTAATAACTTTATATTTAGAATAGTGGGGAGTGTATAATTGTTCTGTATGTATAAGAATTTATCGTAAAAGGC
Source organism: Epiperipatus broadwayi (assembly GCA_028023455.1). Lineage (NCBI taxonomy): Eukaryota > Metazoa > Onychophora > Udeonychophora > Euonychophora > Peripatidae > Epiperipatus > Epiperipatus broadwayi. Next base: position 3,087,573 of record JAQFVV010012524.1, read on the forward strand.
AAATTGACACGTTATCTCATGTTGAGTACTATACAGCATCTGAGCTAATGCAACCTTATTGACATGTTGAAAAATATGAAATTAGTGAAATATTTCATAGTGCAAATATACGTATGCCTAGTTTTTATATTTGCTATCAATAAAAAAAGGTTTTAAAGTCCTTAGTAGAAGTGTATGCCTGTATAACCAAAAATCTTTTATAATGAGATATATATATATATATATATATATATATATATATATATATATATATATATCAAATTACACAAGACATAAGATATTTCTACAGGGTAAAAAAAGCTCAGACCACTTCCATTCCTTATAAATCATTGTAAATAGCTTTAGGGATTTATTATTTTTCTTATTAAAATTGTATTTTATCTATTTCAACGCCTTGAATATATATATGGGTTTGTGATAATTAATTATTTAGTATTTTTTTTATTATATTATCATTAGTATGAAACAGTGGTGGGTATTTGGGATTAAATAAATATTTAATCATAATATTAAATTGGTTTTGTCATCGTATTATTATTTATTTGATAAAAATGTATTCTTTCCTTATCAACCATGTACCTGTAATAACCATTTAACTTACCGATTGAAGACTCTAGATGTAGAGTACTGAGCTAGCCACACGGGATATCACTCTACCGGGGTGTTAAATCTTATTTTTATGCTCCGCTGAACATATGGTATTGCACATCCTTCTAGGAGGGGGGTGGAAATTCATTTTTGATTCTTTTCTAGAAGTGGTGTGCAAAAGCTATCTGTAAATAGACTTTTCAAAGGTGTGTACTTACCATAGGTTTTAAATATTTGGGCATTCGAGTAAGATATCAACTAAAAGTGTTTTTTAATTGGCCGAGTTCTGTAAATTCACTCTTTCTATCAGTTTAGCTGGAAGTACCAATATACATGAGTACAGACAATCGGCTAAATTGGTATCTATTTCCTTCCCTGTTAAATCTTGGTCACTTCATGCTCGGTGCAAGATTAGGAATAGAAATCCACAGGGAAGTATGGTCCAGTATAATATATATAAACATACTATAATCTATACAAAGATATAGCTATACAAAAATGTATATAGATATAAATCAATTTATTAAAGTTCAATCCATTTCTTTAATTTATAATTTCTCTTCTTCATACACATCTGAATTCTCAGAAATGATCTATTTCTAAGCCTTTTACCATCTTTAGTAATTGTCATTTGATTTAGTAATTTATCTACCTCAACTTTATTTCAGTTTCATAATTATTTAAATAATGTCAAAGTTATGTGTTTGTTTTTATATCTTTTTGTTACTGCTAATATAATCTTTCTGCATCTACTGTATCATCTAAAGTGTTCATATTTCTCTTGAATTAATTAATTAAATCTCAAATTAATATGCAAGAAATGGATATATTTATTAAAACATATCTTTTTTCAAACACTTGGCAAGTTTTCCTTTAACATTAAATTATTTTAAAATAATTTAATATTAAAGCATTTATTTAATTTTAATTCTATGACTAATTTCAGACATATTTTAAACTATATTAAAAATCTGATTATGATATTTATAATTAATAATTTTTTTCTATTTATTATCTTCATTTTCTTTTTTTTTTTTTGTAAAAACCCATTGAATTAGATGGTTGATTTCAATTAAATGTGTCCACATGGACTACTAGTAGAATATCTAAAAAAAATTTTTATGTGAGCCAATGAATGAAATAAGAAAGTTTTTGGAATGCATGAATAAAATATCACAAAAACTGGATAAAGCAGTTGGACCCTTATCATGCAATGGATTGATAAAAATAATGATAATAGGTTACATTAATACATTTAGTAATTATACCACACTTCAAACGCTCATTGATGAAGTTAGAAATATCAAAATTAAATATCAGACTTAGCACTTTTGAAGTCTTTTAACCTCATATTCATAGCTGAAGAGTAGCAAAAAAGCATGGGGCAAAACTAAAATTAACTCCTTAAGTTCATTACTGCATATATCAGGCATTCAGTATTACTATCCTCTTCAATGGATTCAGAACCTAGATTATATATTTTTGGCAAGAGAAAATATTAAATGCCTTCTACCTGCCCTATCTTGAAAAAAATACATTATCTAAATGATAGAATGAATTAATTAGAGAGGGAAACTGCATTGCTTGGAAAACAACTTAACACTAAGACATAACACAATATCTGGGTGCAGTGCTCTCAGATCCAAGGCTCCTCACTGATGAAGGCCACAAGCCAGAAACTAGTCTGGGGATATTGGATGAATAGGCACTAGATGGAAATTTTATGCACAAGCCTTCTGGCATCAATTGATTATTCTGGATGGCACTGAGGGGCACTACTGTATGAAGGGTTTTGCCTGTTTTAATAACACGTGCAAGCATAAGAAATGGTGATCATATGAGTTTGGTGGTTTAATATTAGCATATTTGTTTATCTATATTGAGTCATCTTTAAAAATGACAAAGATCATTATTACATGATAATTTATACTAACATAAATATACATTAATTAAATTAATATATCTTAAATATTTAAGATGTTTAATTTACAATAAATAACAATAGAAACCTAAATTATATATATATATATATATATATATATATATATATATATATTGGTGAAGAAGGGCATTTTACTTGGCCCCAATTGATAATCCAATCTGCTATCAATAAACTTTTTTGTAGCGTTAGACTGATAATGGTAAAAAAATTATATATGTATACACTGATGGAGAAAAGTTTGTTGCTTGGCACCAATTGATTATCTGATATAATATAATGAACTTTTTTATATGGTCACATCAAGACTTTCTAAATGTAGAATTAAAACTAAAATCATTTCAGGTAATCATTAAATATAAATGTGAAGTTTCGAATGATCCATTTACATGATTAAGCTGATATGTTTTTAAACTTTTTTCAAATAAGAATAGATCCAAAAACCATTTTAGTTCATTACTTTAAAAAAAAAAATAGTATTAAGTCTTAAGTGAATAATAATAATAATGAGAGCAACATTGCTAAGAATGCAGTTCTACTTTAAGATATAACCCTTTTTAAAAATCAAATTAGAATGCAAAAGAAGTGAATGTTTTCTATACCTCACATAGCTAAACAATCATAAAAGAATGTTTTGTAGAATATAAAAGTCAGCTTGAATGATCCATAAATAGTTGAAGTTTCCAAATAAGTCCCAAACAGTGACAGTTAAACTTTTAATTCTAGAATAATATAGCTTTACAATATTCATTCTCATTTTTGCTCTATACATTCATTTCTTGAAAATAAAAAAATAAATATTTAAAAAATAAACAGTAATAAACAAATCTGTGGCACTATACATAATATGATAAACTGAAGCAATTCCAAACCTTCAATGTACCCTCTACAAGTCATATAGTATTTATCCATTGTTGTGTTAAAAGGAACTGCATTTTAGATTCAACACATTGATCACCTCATGCAAAGTACTTTGGGCAAAACTTGATTTTCTAATGGCAATTGAACTGTAGAAATTGATAATTTTTATATAAATTGCAGGACACTTTAATGATATATCATTTCAACTCATTATATTAAACAATGGCAATATAACAAAGTGAATACAATAAAGTGTGATTTTGATTATTTAAATAATGTTGCAATACAGAGCGTAGTTTGTTATAAAAGAAAGATTAACAATATTATAAATTAACTACAGATTAGCATTGCTTTTTACTGGAAAAATCATATTCATAGCACAAGATAAAGTCATATTTGTAAGTGAGGAAGGGGAAGCAGAGAATGAATGTATAAAGTAATTATTATGTAAAATGAATCACTAACATATTCCACTTCTGTGATAAAGCAACATATGAATCCATTTTATTTATTGCATGGATGTTGTTGGTGATAAATTACGCCTCTTTGAATTTTCTCTTTCAATAGTTGTGCTCAGTGTAAACTACTTTGATGTTAAGTGAATCAAAATTGTGACCAGAATTGATCTCATACTTCAAAATACTGATTATATGGTCTGTTTTAGCATGACTAATATATATGTACTGATGTTGTGCTAAGTGATGTTAGTGGCACAGGATTCACCACAATAAATTGCATTGTTTGTTAAAAAAAGTCTCACCAGCCATCAGGCTGGTATAACATTTGATCACTACCAGGTGTAATTTTCCATTACTTATCACCATGTTAGTACTTTAGTATGGAAGTTTAAAACTATATTAATAATGATAACTTTATATCAAAATGTTATATTAACATTTTGCTTGGCAGAATTAATTATTTTTAAAATTAATTATTTGCTTCCAAAAGTAGCAAAATTGTATTTTGTAAGAAATATGTGAAATAAAAAAAATATATAATTGTCACTGGTATAGAAAATAAATTAGAGAAAATAAATATATTTCTTTTAAATAATCAAACTATATATCTAATAAAATTAGAAAGCAGTCAATACTTAGACAATCTCAATATAGATAACAATCAACAATCTCAAACTGTTGTCAAGGCAACCTCCTTTTAATACAATCCCAATATAGATAACATTCAACAATCTCAAACTGTTGTCAAGGCAACCTCATTTCAACAATAATAAAATATATTCTACCTGAGTATGTAGACAAGTATCAACTGTAACGATAATAAATCTTCAGTACAAACCAATATTTGTGATACAATATATCTTTGTCAAACCATGTCTATAATGAACATGAGCAAATTCTTTCTCTCAGACAGGCTACTTGATAATGTTTACTGTAGTCCTGCTTTGTCAAATATGTACTGCATCAAAAGCTTGGCCCAGCAAAGTAACAAATATTGTTGTGTACCAAAGACTTATTACAGTAATAATTGATAGGCGTCTGTATACGCTAGTAGAATATATTTTATTACATATTATCTATGGTATATAGATATAATATAGTTTATTTATATATACATATAACCAACTATACACTTTACAAACAATCGATGTCTAATTTATAGTGACCATCATTACAATATTAATATAAGTTAAGTGGCTGTTATATTTGTATTCCATCAAAAGCTTGGCTAACAATTTCGTAAATATTTATATCTTAATAATTATTGATTGTACATATACTCTTGTGGGATGTTATTTTGGAATTTATTATGATTAAACATTATATATATATGTGCACATTTTTTAATGTAAAAAACTTTTTTTTTCTAAACTTTTCCAACTTAACTCAGTCTGCATAATTTATTAAGTAAAGAAAAACTTTGCAATACAGTATAACAAAGACAAGTGGTCACAAATTGTAAATGTCAAAAAGAATGAGAGTTAAATATCAAACAAATTGTTACACTTCAATTTATTTTCCTTTAGAGAAAATACTTCTCAGAAATAAAAAGTGATGACAATATATATATATATGTGTATCATGATAATATATATGTATATTTTAACTGTAATTAAAAAGCCAATACAAGTGTGTGTGTGTTTTCACACTGCGCTAGCATGGCTGTCAGTATAAAAGCTTAATTTTGCAGTTGCGGAAAAATGGTACATTACAAATAGTTTTATTCTTAGAATTTAATATCTACTAACAGCTATTGATATTAACCTGTCTCAAAAGATAAATAAGAATACAATAGTCTTCCAGACATCAGCATAATTTCCGATAAATCGCTTATAACAAATTTAGAATGAAATAGTGAACTACCCAAGTGTTTTGCAAAAAAGGTGAATATTCAAAAATATTAAGTAAGGCAAAAAATAATGATACGAAAAAACTGCCGACATCCATTGTGTTCTCCATGAAGTTAAAAAAAGAGAATGTAGTAAAAACGAATAATAATAATAAAATTATATCAATCTCAGAAAAATAGCTTCCATTGTAGTTATCCAGAGACTATTACTTGAGGTGAGCGAATGTATCCCAAGAAAATGGAAAGAATGAGGTCGCGCTTAGTAATACCATTTTTAGTACACAAAACATGCTACGAAAATTTGAATCTCTAACTTTTCTCAGTTTCTAACGTGTTTCAGTTGCAATTAACCAAGCGAAACTCTCGAAAAAAAGCAAACAGAAAAAAATTATGTTGAAAACAAACAAGCAAAAAAATTCAACATTTAGTTCTAAAAACACTAAAAAATTTTCAGAATTTATTTTTATTAGAACAAATGAAGAAACTAACAAGTCTAAATACAGATCCTTCGGTAAATTAAACGATTACTGGCGAAATATATTTGCAAATAGACTCTCCATTATTAGTGTGATAGAAAATCATGATTAATCAGATAATCAACTAGTATTATCTCACTCTTTCTTCACTATCCAATTATTTAGAAGAGCTCCAGAAATATAATATGATCAAAACTATTGAGTAACAGCTATTTTCTCAGTAAGATCTTTTTTTTTCTCATGTGTTATGGCATCAGCCGGGAAGCGAACCCACTAACCTGGGACAACTATTTGTAAACCAGCTGTCGCTGACCTCTTGACCACCAATGCTTGACAGCAAGATCATTTTTAGCATTAAAATATTTTTAAAAACAACAGTGTGAAGTGGCAGAGAAAACAAGCATCTAAATTTTAAAAAGTTATATTATGTAACTAAAGATCCAAATCTAATTATACAAGGACACATTATGCATGCTCCGCCTGAATTCACTGAAGAAATTTTACAAAAAAAATATAACTGAAATTTCTCAAGCCATAAGTGTATCAAGAGAACCTACTCCAAACATAAAATTTGAAATTCCAACTAAATCTTGGAAAATCACATTAAAAATGAAGCAGGACATGTAACTCCCACATCATATTTTCATGTGATCAACTCCCATTACAGTTAGTAAAAGTTGGTAATCCCTTTGCTTCAAATGTTCCAGAATTGAACATATTTTTTCTCATTGCAATGTTGGAAGTTGCAACAGTTGTGGCAAAATTGACAGACTTGGTCACTGTTGCAATAATAATCATAAGACTATTTCATGGGTTAATGTAGTTTCTAAAAATAGCATGTCTACCTTAGGCATAAGTTATCATATTAACAATAAAATCTTACTTGCAATACAATCCACAAGTATTGTCTATCCAGAATCTAATGTATCATTCTACAATCAAGAATGCAGCACCAGCACACACTTTAACAGATACGTCACCAGTATTGTGCTATCAAGAGAATCAATATCAAATTTCATTTACTGATAATCATTTATAGCAATGTATGGTCGTGAACAATAGTCATAAACAGAATTCAGTTGTGTCATAACCAAAATACTACAACACTAAAAATTATGCAGAACTAAAAATAAAACTAAATCGTGAAGCACATAATAAAATTATGTCCTCTGCCAATGAAAATAGTAAAAGAGCTACAATACCTGATTCTGATGACAAACATGACAGCAAAAAGCATCGTTCATAACCACAATAAATGTGCAAGGACTTACCTCATATAATAGATGCTCACAGCTATGTTAATTTCTAAATAATCATCATACTGATAATTTTGCCATTATAGAAACAAAATTACTTTATCAACCAAACCAACAGTAAATATATATTTGTAAATAAGCACAACATCAGAGCAGCACAAGGAGTAGGTATTCTAATTAGTACACAACTTTTACTGATAAAGATTAAAAATAATATTCATGTCAGTTAATGTAATCATTATTTCTTTTATTTTTCCGTCATAGTTATACTATTTTATAACAATATATTCGTGCAAAAAAGCAAAATATATTGTAAGTTCTCTCCTGGTTTAACTATCATGTGTGACGATTTTAACTGTTTATATAATGCTCTCCCATTATTTCTTTAAGATCAATATTCACTTCTGATCATCTTTTTAATAAATGATATTATTAATTGAATTTATTCCTAAAGTGTAACAATAAATATTTTTGTTTACAAGATATTACAATTACAATAATATAAAAATAAATTCTTATCTTGTGGTAGATAATTGTTCCTTCTCTCGTTAACTATAATTTGAAATCTTTAGCTTTTAAAGGAACATTGCATGAAAATAAATTAAAGTCAAATTTATAAGTAATGATGTTTTTTTTAAAATGGACAAATATTGTATTAAAATTATATCATAGATTATATTAACTGAAACACACAGACTTATTATATACCTGTGTCTATATATGTATTATATATAGGGTATATGAGCACAGACTTTCACACAACCCACCACTCTCCACATTATCTCGTAACACTGATACACCTGAACACATATATGTTGAAAAGATAAATAATCACCAATATACGTATTTCATGCTAAAACAGCAATCATCAGTTGGTCCAGATTACCATCTCTACACATATATGCTATAAGTGCTCAGATATATTAAGATAGCCAAACCTCATACTTTAATGGACAGGCTTCAATCTACTCCACACTTCGACTCTTCAACCGTGCATAAAATTGAAAATCTGATGATGCATATATGTGTTCAGGTGTATCAGTGTTATGAGATAGTGTGGAGATGGTGGGTTGTGTGAAAGTCTGTGCTCATATACTCTATATATTACATAGATTATAATATAAATTATTTATAATTAACAATGTTTATTTAATCTCTACAGATTTCTCTTTTTAATCTATATGTATTAAGTCATTTCTTACTATTATATTCAAATTTATAGCATTACTATTATCTAAGTTATAAATTTAAAATTCTGGAGCTATAATTTACATTCAATATTCCATTCTTACCGTGGATAATTGATCAAAAGGTTACAATATATATATTAAGCAATGATATATATAGAAGTACAGTCAAAAGAAATCTATAGTTGAAAAAAGAATAAATTTGTTACTGATTGTTTTATTTTTACTTATTTATAATGAACTGAACGGAAGTAACTGAAATTTCCAATGAGATATATTATGCTTTCAACCAATCACAACCACCCATCAGTCCGGAAGTCAAACCAACCTCTCGAGCCATAGATACATTAGAAACATACACTCCGCCAAGCAATTCATATAGCACATGTGACAATTCAACTTTATATATTTATATATTATTTCTAGAGAACTCCTAACCTTAATTCTTTTTTATTTATAATTTTTTTTATTAAATATATTTCTATCACACATTACTAAAACATATGATCAAAGACATGTGAAAAGAATATATGATCTGATAATATGTGATAGAAATGTAATTAATAAAAAGAAGCCATAAAAAAGAAAATTAAGGTTAGGAGTTCTCTAGAAATAATGTATACATGAAGTTGAATTGTCACACGTGCTATAGGAATTGCTTGTTAAAGTGTATGTTTCTAATGTATCTGTGGGCTGAGAGGGTGGTCTGACTTCTGGGCTAATGGATTGTTATGATAGGGTTGCAAGCACAATAAAATTCACTGGAAGCTTCAGTTACTTCCCGTTCAGTTACATATAATCTGAGTTATTTACTTATTTATTTATAAGGAGTAAAATATGTATAGTGACCATATTTTAAAAGATTAACTCTAGTATTTAAAAAGATGCAAGAAAAAATTGGGTACTTGTCATTTTCTTTTCATATGTCAAAGCATCGGCCGGGAAGCGAAGCTGCAACAACTGCTTGCTGACCTCTCAGCTACCAACGCTTGACAACTTATCATTTTATTGTATAAAAATATTACTTTCCCTTGTTTTAAAAAAGAAAACTTATAAAAAATAGTGCTGCTTAGTGGAAATAAAGTTGAAAAAACTTTGTTAAATTTGCAAGTTAAAAAAATAAAAGACCAAAGATCTTCATGCCCCAGAGAAAGATTATCTCATATTTCTTTTTCTAAAGATTTTCCTATAAAAGTTTGTTTATGACTTATCCCTTTCAACGATTATTATTTAATTGGCCGAATGAGTTAAAAATCAAAACTTGTAATTGGCCAACTCACAACTTTAACAAAATCTATTGTTAAAATAGATCACTTTTAATAATATAAATACGTTAGTTTCGTTTGTAAAAAGTATATTACTGAATTGTAAGATTACGAAAGCAAACGAAAGTCTTTTCAAAAATAAAATTTGATTTATAATTTAAAAAATATTCAATTGCGGTGAAATAAAAGTAACCGCTATTCAACCAACCAAAAAAGATTGCTGACGCAATCTTTTTTTTTTCACTTTAATGTTACGATCAATATGTAGCAATAAATAAATAATTCTTGGTAATATCTTAACTATTTTTTTAAAATAATTTGATTTTTAGTATTATTTTATCAATAATAATTTGTAATTCAATTCAAATATTGTTTAAAATGTTGTAAACATTCGTTTATCATTTTCGTAATAAAAATCAAAATGAACGTAACTTTTTACTTTTTGGCAGCCATTTCCCTTTCTGACAGAAGTGGGACAGCCAATAAGATTCAAGAAAAGTTGGTGAGGAGGCGGTGCTTTGGTTTTGTTTGACATATATGGTCATTTTTATTGATTTTTTACTTGTAAAATAACTCTGAAGAGGGCACCATCTTACAGAACTTTTGATTTTCTTTCGAATGACATATAATATGTATACGTGCGATAAAAAGTAGCCGATTTAGAGTGACGTCAAATCTTCTCGTTTTTAGACGAGTCATGCATTTTAAGCGTTAACAGTGATCACATTTTATTTTTGTTTTAAATTTTATAAAAGTAATAATTTAATTAAAAGTTAAAAATAAATTATAATTAATGATTAACATATTTTTGTGGTATATCTATTAAATCAAAATTTATATATAACTTACATATAAAAAATAAATTAGATATTTATATTTTAAAAAACAAATTATTGAAAAGTGAAATATTTTTACAGTACAAATGCATATATATATATATATATATATATATATATATATATATATATATTAATTACTAAATTAATTTACTACATATGTATATAGTTAATATAGAATAATATTGGACTATAAATTGAAAGCAAATTAATAAGAATTCTATTATTTATTATATATACAAATGCAACCTGCAGAAGTACTTTCAGCTAATTACTTAACCCTCTTCAACTGCCATTAAATTCTAAAAACATAACCAAAGCAAACATCATTAATTCAAATCAGGATTCAAAATTTTAATGTTAGCAGCTTGTTCTTTAATTATATTTTTATTTCTTAATTTTTATTTTATTATAGTTTCTCTCTTCATAAAAAATTTCAACATTTTCAAGATCAAACTTAAATTTATATTTACACCTCTTTTCATAATCCAAGAAAACTGAAGCAGCCATTAAATCATTATTTTTACTTTTTACATGCTTCTATAACAGTTGATGCCCCTTTAATCTTTTCTCTATACTGCATTGTGATTCACCTATAAAGGATAACATACACTCACAAAAACATTTGTTAAACATTACTTTTTGGTGACTGTATATTATCATATATAGGTGAATTGAGTTGCAGTTTAAAGAAAACATTAAAAGATCATCAATTGTTATACAAGCATGTAAAAAGTCAAGATAATGATGATTTAATGATTATTTCAGTTTTCTTGGATCATGAAAGGACATATAAATTTAAATTTTGATCTTGAAAATGTTAAGATTCTTTATAAAGAGACAAACCATAATAATAATAAAATAAAAATAAAAAAAGCAACATATGGAATATCAACTCTGACTTTATTAACATATAATGTGTATGTATAATGAGATTGGGGAGGCTTTCATTGATGATCTCAATGACTAACAATCCTAGCATAAAATAATTAGTTAACATTTAGTATATATATATATAAATTTATAATTATGTGTATGATTGTATTTGTTTGGGACATGCCAGATGGCACATATATATATATATATATATATATATATATATATATATATATATATATATATATATATATATATATATATATATATTGTACATATATGTTCTCATTTCCCACATATATATATTCTTGAATTAGAAAAAAAATTCTTTGATATAGAGATTTATGTGTGCATGTATTATATATAGTTTATAGGTGATAGATTAATAAGCAGTAATGTATATAGTGTTATAAGAAATGATATTTGATATATTATTTTTCTTATTATTAAATGAATAATACATTCAGTTATTTAGTTCTATTTTTTAAAATAAAACAGGCTAAAAAGGTATAGAAACGATCAGTAGATTAATAGATAAACTAAGCACACCTGTAGAGAGGAGTGTGAAAGAATTGAGTGCAGCTGTTTTTAAACAAAACATTTTACACAAATCTTTATTGACTATAGATTGCAAGCTTTATTGTTTTGTATTATCTGGATCTTAGATATCCAAAGAGGGAGGAAGTGCTTTGATGGAATAAATGTAATTATTAATCTTGTTATTAATCTTATTAATGACTTGAGATGGTCTATGTGTGAGATTTGACAGCTATTAGTAGGAGGAGATTTTTTTTCTTTGATCAGAAATTCAGAATATAAAAAGAATGGTACAATATTAAAGAAGGCAGTCAGTTAACAATATTGAGAAAAAGATCATTTTTTAAAAAGTGTTTGGCTGAATATGTAGTTGTTTTAAAGTTAAAGGAAATGGGCAGTGAGTTAAAGAAAGAAAAAGTTAAAGAATTAGCAGCAATTTTCATCTGTTTTTTTAAAGCTTAATATGAGCTAGTGATTTTTTTTCTCTCTGTAAAAATTAAAGAAGAAAATATGACTCTTGCTTTAATATCAGCATGAAAGATGTGCAGACATATATAAGTAATTTCACCACAAAATTAGTCTAAAGATATGGATTTAAATTGAATCCTTTAAAAAAAGTTGTTAATATAACATATAATGGTATTTATATATATTTTGACTGTTTGTGAAACAATCAGGATGCTGTGCTAATTTTGCCAATTTCTGTTCCTTTGAGACCTCACATCTATGGGTTAATTTACTGTTCTATCTGTGGACTCATATACTGGTCTATAATAACCAAAGAATGGCTGAGTTTAAATCCAACCACAGATGCTATCTGAGAGGGCTTCTTTTTGTCTCCTGGCCTATTAAAGGATTATCACCTTTGAATGGAAGGAGAAGAGCAAGGAAGAGAAGAAGAAAGAAGATGAATAAAGCCATGCAGCCAACCTCGATTAATCTATGAATCAATTTTTTTAAAAGTGAAGAAACATTTATCTAAAAGTATCTGCAATATTTTTTTTCAAAATGTAGGAACAAGCAAACCAACCAGTTCATATTTATCTAAAAGTATTTGCAATAACTCTTTTTAAAATAGTAGAAACAAGCAAACCAACTAGTTCATATTTATCTAAAAGTATCTGCAATAGTTTTTTTTTTAAAATGGTAGAAACAATCCAAACCAACCTGTGGAATCTATAAATTAGGAAAGTGGTCTGAAAATTTAAAGCCTGGGACATTAATAAGAAATGAAAATGGATCAGGTAAATTTTAAATTTAATTAACAAATTTTTCTTGTTTACTTATTAAAAGTAAACTTTAATTTCTAAAATCAAAGCATTTTATTTTTTTCTTTTGATACAGAAACATTAAGAGTTTGTTTAGTGATTGTGATTCTTAATAATACATAGCAATACACACATACACAGTTTAAATTCATTAAACTTAGTTTTTTTATTATTGTTGTTTTTTATTATATATTGTAATACTAAAATGTTTTTTATTGTTATTGTTCTTTATTCATTGTGATAATTAAGCAACCTATCAATATGCTTGATAATGTTTTTTATTATTATTTATTTTTGCTATAATTTATTTTTGCTCAAGGTTGCAATAATATTTTTTTTGTATATGTGATTTATGTAATAATCTAAAATATAGAGGTACACATTTTAAATATATATGTTGACATATCACAGGGTGTGTGCATGTGTAACTGCTTATACAGACCCATCAAAAGAATAGGTTATGCATAGTTAATTTAAATATAGCAAATTGAAGAGAGCAGGGCTTTACATGTGTATAAAAATGAAAAAAACACACACATTATATAAATGAAAGTTATCTTTATGAAATATAATAAGTAGGGAAAGTCTTGAATAAGCTTTCAATAGAATATTTTTATGACATTTTAAGCTAACTTATTTCAAGATATGTAGTAACAAAAGCAGATATATAAAATTAGTTGGTTACGCATATAGTATTAAGATATTTTGTTTAATTATATATATTTAATAAAGTCAATTGTATATTTAGTAATTTAATTTATAAAAAAAAAAGAAGAGTGTTAATAAATATAATTATACCATATTTGTTTTCCGAGTTATTATTATCAATATTATTATATATATTTTTTCTTCTCTTGATTCTATCATTTTAATTGATCATCATCACTCGTAAATGTTAAGCATTGGATATTGATTTACATATAAGAATGTTTAAGGATTATGCTTGACATATAACCAAGTTTTTTTTTAATAATTAGAGGTTAATAATAAAGAGCTGAAATTATGTTGTGCTCAAGAGGTATGATCACCATCATCATTGATTAAATAATAATCATTAAATCCAATCTTAAAAAAATAATTAAAGGTTTGGTAAATAGAGGTTTATAGAAAGTTGAATATCATGTGGTGAGATTCATGATGATCATTCATCATTACTGGTATTATCGAATCCTAGTTTTAACTATAAAAGTATTTTGAGTAAATAACCATAAACGTATATAAATGCTACTGAGTATTATAATTAAATCCCAGTTCAATGTAGGATGATTTTAAGAGGGTGCCTATATGCTTATAAAGATAAATTAGTTGTTATATGTTCTTTATAAAAGCTGTGGCTGGTATCACCACCACCATCATCATTATATTATGATAAATAAGTAAATTAAGTAACTAGGTTTAATGGTCATATATCTAAGTAATGGTCTTCACTTTGTTTGTTTGGAAGCCATTAACAAGAGTACACTTACATCTGTTCATCAATATACTGAAGCTGAGCTGGTAATATCTATTAGAGTATTGGATATATAAATTTTATGGTACTGGGATCTTATAATTTTATTGACATGGATAAAATACAAGAATGTCATTTTTTTGTTGTTCATTAGTCATCTAAGCCATGTGTAATAAAGAATGTACTGAATGGGCTTAAACCTAGTACACTATGGACAGATAAGATTTATCTAGGTTTAAAATAATCTAGTGGCGCCTGTGGAAAACACATGTACTTAGCTAAGCTGAATAAAAATGATCAAGTCCCTTTTCAACTTATTAACTTTCTTTGATATTTTTATTATTATAAGTTGTTACAAATAATGCCAGCCAGTGTGTGTGTGACCATGAATGGTCTTATACATATGGAAAGAGGAATGGGAAGGATTCTTTGTTGAAAGAACCTACTATTGGAAATAAGCATAACACACTCCATGGATTTCACAGTAATTTTATTCAGTAGCTATAGCTAATATTTGTTTATCTGATGACAATGGCTAATATATTTTGTTAGTTAAAAAGACTTCCCAATATCGAAATATTTTAAATCTTAAATGATGACAGTGGTTAATTTTTATTTTGTGTGTTGAGAAATGGGATAATTTATTTATCACATTATTAGCGTGACAGGATTAATGTTTATGATAGTTGCAAACGGGCGATGGTGTTATATTTAATTAGTTACAAATGGACACCCAACTAAAGCATGACATGTATATGTTCTTATTCATATGTTAGCATCAACAATATTTAATTATAAATTATAGCGACTATCATTTGTCATTTTGTTATGAATTCATTTTTTTTAATCTGTTAAAAAATGCATTTTAGAGATTCATAATATCATTTTTTTTATTCTGCTACAATATATATATATATATATATATATATATATATATATATATATATATATATATACAATATATATATGTATATCTATATATATATATATATATATATATATATATATATATATATATATTAGATCTGTAATATAGAAGACATGCTATGGCTTATCATATTCATGATAAATGTGTATCCATGCAATTTCATCAAATAAACCCTGCTATTCTATCTGATCTTATCCAATAATATGATAAATTTACACTTTCATTTATTGCCCACATTTTATTTGGATAAGTTCTTTTCAAAGTGTTTTTTACTCAGTGCTGATTTATTTTTCCATTTTCTGATTAATACACAATTTTTTTAAAAAGCACAAAATAATGAACATTTGGAGTTTACCCACTACTGAGATCAATGTGGGCAAGTACATCCACACTTCAGACAAGAAATGACATTGTAATATTCGAGGATGTAATAATAAAATAGGCCTTCATAAAAAAATGTAGTTGGAGGCTTCCAGAATTCCATTTTTGATGGCAATCTGATTTATTTATACTTTGGCTTTCAAATTAACATCCATAGAATGGGGGAAAACAGTTTGGTTTAGCAGAGAAAAATGTAATATTGGAGGCCCTAACAAAATCATTGAAATTGACAAGAACCTTTTGCACAAAAAGAAAAATGACCAAGCCAGATAAATTCTTCTGGAACAGTGGATGTGTGATAGCATGTGCAGGATGACTAAGAAGTGTTCCATCATAAGAATTCAGGAAAGAACAGCAACAGCTCTGATGGAAGCCATCAAACAAAATGTGGAAGAGGAAACAACAATTTATTCAGATTGTTGGAAGATGTATAAAAGTTCTGAATTATAAGCTACCAGTCACCAACCATTTTCATCTGAATCACATGTTAAGTAAGTCTCCATTTTGAAAAAAAAAAACCTTTAAGTCTCTATTGTGGAACAAATTTTTATCCACTTAAACCAAAATACAACAGAAAAACAATTGCTTCATCATCATGGCAATTCATATTATATATTACACAGTAAATATGTTTTCATTTTAAGCATTTTGTAATTTCATAACAGATATATCCATACTATTTTAGTTATAATATATAGACATGCTAATATTTTAGACATAGACATAGTAATACTTTAGTTTTATTATTTTTTTGCCAATTTTGCTTTAGTGATTGTTTTGTAATTTCATGACAGGCTTAAACCTTGTATTTAATGTAACATTTGGGAATTGCATAATACCATGTCATATTTAATATTTCATGTGTGAAATTTATATTTTTAGTACTGTTAAAAATTTACTTTTTTAGATTTAGTCTGGTGCAATTAGTGACAAATATTAGAGCAGCTATGGCTTTTCATATATGTATTGAGTTGTTTTATAATAGCACTTTTGTTGGGGGGGGGGTCTTTAAAGCAAATGGTGTCCTCTTTTGTTTTAAACCCAAGTTTTTTTTATGGATTTAAACCTAAAAAACTACTTTTATTATAGGTGTGAGAATGTCAAAGAATAACATCTTTTTTGACATTCTGAAAATAATATTTTCTCCAGAGAGTTATGTATGTTGAATGAAATGTTTATATGGATTTTATTATATAGAAATCAGGAGATCATATCCCTTACATAGAGAAACACTTTAATTATTAAGTATTACTAATAAACAATCAATTATTACTAATTAAGAATTCCTGAGGCAAAGAATTATTATGAATAAACTTGCTTTGCCTCTGAAATTGTTAATTAGTAATAATTGATAGCTTCTTAGTAACATCAAAAGTTAAAATGTTTCTCTATTTAATGGATATTATCTCCTAATTTATACATAATAAAACCCATATAAACATTTAATTCAATATGTATATATTATAACCTTATATTTTAGTATAAAATATATAGCTTGGTAGAACTAATCTAAAATTCCCCTATCTTTTTCCAGATGACTTGATTATCATGGCTAGCAGGCTAACATTGTGAATTTCTGATACTTATGTCCAAATTAATTGAACAATGATATTATATAATTCCATTTTTTGCCTTACTTATTATATAATTTTTTTTCTTTCTTTCTTTTATCTATTAGTTTTGATCTGTTTCCAAATACTAAGTTAGGTAAACTGTGCTTAACCTAAAAGTGAAAACCAAAAGTCTATTAAATCAAACTTAGTGAGATATTATTTGTTTTTCTCTTTAAATAATCCTAGAGATTTTTTGGGTTTAATTAAAAAATTTATTTAACTTCTATTGAATTAATTTATAAAATATGATAAGATAAACGCTTTTTGTTCTTCTTTTTTACTTTTCATTTTTAACAGATATATAAATGAAAAGAAATTTAATTGGCTAAGAAACAAAATAGAACTGCCAGAGAGATTTTTTTTGAAGAACTGCTGTAGTAACATTAAGTGTAAAATATTTTTATTATTATTATTTTACTGTTGAAGATATAACAAAAATGAAAGCTTCTCTTTTAAAAAAGAAGAAAATGTAAAGATAGAAAAGGAAGTTAAGTTAAACCTCTTAAATAATTTAAGTTGCAATATTATCTAGTGTTAATAGCAAAATGTATAGCTAAATTGTAACTAATCTGTTCAAGTCTCCCAACCATTGATCTAGCTACTGATAATCTTTCACAAGGTCTACAACTGAAATGCCAGGGATTATTTTTGATTGTAACAACAGGAATAACAGTTCTAAAAG
Source organism: Epiperipatus broadwayi (assembly GCA_028023455.1). Classification (NCBI taxonomy): domain Eukaryota; kingdom Metazoa; phylum Onychophora; class Udeonychophora; order Euonychophora; family Peripatidae; genus Epiperipatus; species Epiperipatus broadwayi. Next base: position 3,106,023 of record JAQFVV010012524.1, read on the forward strand.
GTCAGTCTATTTGAAAATTCTTATTGTTTACAGACTATATTTAGACTTTGGATAGTTTTATCTTCATAACTTTAACACATATAAGTGCTATGCATGTGCAAAATGAAATACTGTATTTAACTTTGGATAAATTGTTGCTTTCATGACTTTAACACATATGGGAGTGTTATATATGTATGGAATAAAATGCTATATTTAACTTTGGTATAATGTTTTACTTCCATGACTTTAAACCTGTAGTAGTATTATATGTGTGTGAAATGAAATGCTGCTTTAATATTTTGTGCGCCAGTGTTTGAAAAATGAAGAATTAATTATAATTCCGCTCTGAACTTATATTAGAAACAACATTATGAATTATCTTACTAAAACTACAATATAGTTGTTGAAAGAAATAACAGCTAACCAGGAACTATTTTGGCTGTTATAGCACATCTGGGATAATTATTTCCTTGAACTATCATTCTTTGTCCTTGGTACTAATAAATGATAAATATTTTAATTTTGGAATAACACCTAAAATGAAGCCATGCAATTTCACTAACTTTTGAAAATAATCTGATTAAAATGATACATATCCTACCTCTCAAAAGATCTTGGATCTTAAGAACCTCTGTGTTGATCAAATAATTTATAAATATTCCTTATAAATAGAAATGAAGAAGTGTACAATCAACTTTTAAGATTCTATGTTATAATTAAACAAATATATTTAATTTATATTTGTCATTAAGTTTGAGAAATGTACTATTAATTGATTGGCTAATTGCCATGCATTTGAACCTAGTGTAGTAATTTAATGAGCATGCATTTTATGTTTTATATGTATTGTAAATTCTCTTATAAGTATGTTTAATTCATGGTATATATAATCTTGTGTGTATTAAATAATTACTTGTTCACTTAGATATAAAGATTAAAGAGAATCAATGTAGTAACAGTGCTTGCATAAAGATTTAATGATTAATTCAATATATCTATAATGCATCATTACTACATGGTGTCATCCTGTATATTTTCCAGGGTTCTGTGCTTATACTCATATTATAATATTAGGTAATATTCTTTCATACCATCTGGTCTATGGTCAGCCATTATCTCAATTGTTTTCTATAATAAAGTTTTTTTTTACATCTTTTGGGCTTAGTTCATACTTGTAAAATTGCATGTGTCTTCCAATTTAGCAGATTGATGAGGGTAATTTATTTCTATTTTATTAAAAAAATGAGTTTTAATACTATTTTAATATTATATGGCCTTTTCTGTTCTGATGATTAATCCGCAGAATAATTGTTTGCCATTATTTTATATATCCTTCAAGTTTGTTGCAGCACTGGTGGTTAATCCACTGAAAATTCTGTAGTTATGCTAGTTGCTCTGATGATGGTTAGAAACCCCACAGTGTACTTACTGTTCATTATTCCTTTGTGTGGATAAATACATCCACAGGTATAGCATTCCTCTTTGCTGTATAAATGTATGTTTGAGCAGAGTCTCCATGCATTATTATGCATACATTATTTTCATCATTTTAATGTTTGGCTTATGTGTTCTGTTATCAGCCATAAAATGGCATTTAAGTGAATTATAGGTCAATTATATGATATGATATTGCAGCTGAGTTGAAGTTCAAATTCCCTCTTTGATTTCATATCTTATCATAGTCAATTTTGATAGCTTTATTAATAGCAAATGTTGTCAGTAGTATTATAATTTTGAAGTATAGGTGCATTGTTTCTGGTTTTGTCATATTGGGATTATCATTGATTTGACATTTGAATCTATTCTCATCCTTATAAGGACCTAAATCAGTACATTTGTAATAAAATCTTAAATTGTATTATCTGAAACTAGTCCACATATTCATGTACAGAACTAAGTACATGTGATGATATTTTATTTTATTTTTATTTATTTATTTAATCAATATACATTATCCATGTAGAACAATTTACATACGGTGATATTTTATGTTTTTTATTGCTTATTTAATTTAAGAATATTGTTAACCAATTACTATTTAAATGTTTATTGAGTTATAAATACATGTTCATTTTATAACTTAATCTATTGATGCCATTGCTATTTATCACACACAGAGCCAGAAATCTAATGTAGTAAATAGATAATAAATATTAGAGCATATATTGTCTCTGATGATGTATACAAGGTCTACTGAAATATTCAGAGAATATGTTAATGCTTTTGTTTTGGGTAATTTGTGATGTAAAGGATATAATAAAATCCCATTTACCTTCTATACCACCTCCGCTTTGCTTTGTTAGTTCTGGAATATAATCCAGAATCTGTTATCTCTATTGATATTTGTGACATTAGCACTTAAATGATTAACAATTGTGTTAACTAGTATAACAATTGAACCTACTCTGTAATATTATAACAGGTATTTTATTTTTCCACTGAGAGTTTCATTGCTATTGATTTGATTTGATATTTGAGTTAATGAAGAAAAAACTTAAATTCCATATTACTCATCTTCCATTGTAAAGCATAACCTCATAGAACATTTCTGTACATAGAGCATGAGGATATATGAGCTACAGCCAATTATGTTATGAAGTCAATTAGATTTATTACTATCTTATTAAATGGCCCATATTCACCATGTAATGACTAGCAGTTTATAGATTATGCCAGCTTGTCCATGGTCAGCCATCGAATCCCAAGTAAATAAAATTGTAAAGTAAGATTTGGGAATGTAGTTTCAAGATCCAGTTGTTAAGAAGAATTATAGCTAATTAAAAATTCATACAATTTATATTAGATAATTTAATGTATTTTCAAGTAATGCTGTGATAGGTCTTCACGATATATACTGGCCATGATTGGTTTATATTGTAACAGCTTTCTATTGTATCATTTAATTTTAGCCTGTTACAGTCTGGGGTAGGACTTTTCAGTCACAGGTCTTGGCTTCCCACATGAACCAATTTGCTGATGACTAACCCGTTTGATTACTATATATATATATATATATATATATATATATATATATATATATATATAAAACTAACCAAAGGAAATACATATAAAAACAAAAAAAGACTTATAAATCCAAGAAATAATATAATATTTCAACAAGAGGACTGGTTTTCATCAGAAAGAAAAAATACACAGTAATATGTCTACAATACCAACCAAAAAAAAAAAAAAAATAAAAACAAGACAAATGAACCTCCAACAAAAAACACCAAAAAAAACAACGTAACAAAAATATTAATAATAATACCAATTATACTGAATAAAATAAAAATAATGCAAAAAAAAAATTGTCTTTTTTTAAATGTTACAAATTTACAATATCAAATTGTAATGAGATAAAGTGTCTACAATACAAAACTATAATAAAATACAATACACAAGATCAATTTATTTAATATATTTCACTACTTATGCCAACTTATAGTAATATATAATGGAAGTTAACCCTTTACATAACATTATAATTTGCAATACCCAATCATAATGACATAAGATCAATGAACGATTTTTATTTGACACTTGTACAAATACAATTAGAAAATCATAACAAATTTTTCTTCAAACTAATAAAGCCAAGTTAATAAACTCTAAATCAAAGTGCATTTAAATAAATTTATAATTACAACTTTAAATTATCGTAATAGATTTCTAACTATAAGATATTTTCATTGACTTGTAGTAAATCGAAAGATTTTGTGAGTGTTAATGTGGACTTAATCAGTGAAGTATTGAATAGCTTCATGCTCTCAGATCTAACCACTTCAGCTTCACCTATTTATATAGAAAGTAGGTTGAAGTAAAGAAGGGTTTCCTTTTTTTCTTCCAATGCGTAAGTTTGTGGTTAAGACCTATAGAGGTCCCTACCTTCACATTTTCAAGCACATACTCTTGAGGTTTATTGCCTTATTAAATATTACTTATGTAATGTGTGTTAAATAAATTTATAATTACAACTTTAAATTATCATAATAGATTTCTAACTATAAGATCGTTCCATTGACTCGTTATAAATTGAAAGATTTTGTGAGTACTAATGTGTAATAGGAATTGTGGACTTAATCAGTGAAGTATTGAATAGATTCATGCTCTCAGATATAACCACTTCAGTTTCACCTATTTATATAGAAAGTAGGTTGAAGTAAAGAAGGGTTCTCCTCTTTTCTTCCAAAATGTATGCTTGTGGTTAAGACCTGTAGAGGTATCTACTATCACACTTTTATGCACACATTCTTGAGGTTACAGCCTTAGTAAATATTAAACTTCAAATTATAATTACCCTAATATGCATTAATACTCTATTATAAGCAAATGGTAATATTAATAATTTAATATCCAAATTAAATATTTAATCTGCTCTGATGAGTTTTAAATCTAAGCAAAACAAATAATTCATTAGCTTGAAAGGCTGATCTTTAGTTTATTAAAATTCTATTTAATGAAATGTAAATAAGAATTTCAATATATATGATCACCAATTTTATAATAGCATAAGATTTCCATTTTTTAAACTAAATATTAAGTTACTATAAAATATGTCAATAAATAATAGTTTAAAAGAATAAGTAGCATCCAATTATAATCATCTTTGTTTACCCGAAATAAGTAATATATTTATACTTTATAAACTATAAAATCAGCTCAGGTATATATTTTATCCAAAAATAACTATTGCATATAACTATTAAAATATTGGTGATGATTTTTTAATTATCTATTAAATATCGAGCAATACCAAATTAGTTAATCTATTATTATATAAAAATGTACACCTAATTTAAAAAATAATATACTGAATTTGCTATAAAGAAAATAATATATAATTGTACAAACACCAATTCAATCAATTAGTTTCTGGTCTATTTTATGATTATTTATTATAAACTGTATGGTTTAAGTCAATATCTGACTATTAACTGTCAAAATATTATTAACCAATAGATTTGCATTATTAATTAAATAAAAACTATAACAAGTTTATTTGTTGTAAATGACTTTAAAATTTATTCACAATAAATATAAAAGTAAATGACAATACACAATAAACATTTGAAATATATACTCTAGTTAAATATCATAAAATATATTCTCCATTAAAATGAATATTAATAAGATAGGTGTTTATACATTAAAATTCACCTATATAATGTTTAATATATAATATATTTATGGAAGTGGTAGTGTGAAGGTGTTAAGCAATCACTTTAAATTACATTTGTTATAATGACATGTCATAAATTGTAAAGATTTCACAGGCGTCATTTGTTCAAACATAACAAATACAATTTAAAGTGATTGCTTAACACCTTCATGCTCTCATTTCCATATGCTTAAGATTTGCCCATACATAAATGTTTGGGTCAAAAGAATGGGTGATTCATTCCATTCTTTCTAAAATACTATATCTTGTGACTGGAAAAAAATGAGAGTATTCATTTATAATTTATTTTTAAAGCACATGTGCATTGGCTTAATTGCTAATATCACTATTACAGTATTAAAACATAGCACTATATAAAATAATATCTCATTATATATGTTTAATTTCAACTAAAGAATGGCATGTCATAAATTGTAAAGATTTCACAGGCGTCATTCGTTCAAACATAACAAATGTAATTTAAAGTGATTGCTTAACACCTTCACGCTCTCATTTCTACATGCTTAAGATTTGCCCATACATAAATGTTTGGGTCGAAAGAATGGGTGATTCATTCAATTCTTTCTAAAATACTATATCTTGTGGCTGGAAAAAATAAGAGTATTCATTTATAATTTATCTTTAAAGTGCATATGCATTGGATTAATTGCTAATATCACTATTACAGTATTAAAACATAATGCTATATAAAATAATATCTCATTATACATGAGATTAAGTAATAATTTTATTAAAACTAGCCTTAAATAAAGCAAAATTTTGTAATATATTATTACATTCATACTGGGAGGATGAATTGCCAATAATAATAATAAATGAAATAATGATAATGTGGGTGATATGATTTGACAAGCTACTTAAATTTACAATTCCAGTGATGGTCTTCTTCTATATGTCTAGGTTTATCATATCTCTGAATGTGTGCACATTTATAAATTCACAATCACAATGCATTTTATTAATTATATTTCCATCGGTTGACTTTCGGAATAAATAAACTTCACAATACGAATGGTACAATGAGCTAATTATTAAATTATAAATCCAACTTCAAGTATGTTACAGAAATCACTAAAATATTCATCTGAAATAACTAACATATACTACATGACAATAAATATGTAGAGGAAGAGCAAAATAATATCAAATAAATATTTACATATGTGCACATGGGAGTTAACAACAACTCTAACACATCAACTTAATTCTTCAACATAGCAACTATCAACTCTTCTACCACAAATGGTGTGGAATTCAGCCAAATTATCCTGAATAAATGGGGTGTCTATCACTTCCCTTTAAGAAATATAATTATCATATCACATAGTATCAAATAAGAAAATATACTACCACCCATGGTCCAATAGATAAATAAGTAACATGAGCGTTAATCATTCTGAATAGCATGATTATCCTATCAACCACCTCTCCACTTAAAAGGCATCTAACACACTTCATATAAGACAAAGCGATAACAGATAAATTCTTAAATTTTCACAATCTTTAGCCATAGCATGATCCAGAAACAAATAAGCATAAATTTAACTCTTATATAATAGCTTCTAATAGTGAACACACATGTGAATATAGGATCAAGTATGAAATATTTTTGAAATCACATCAGACAATATTAACATTAACTAAATTATAAATGAATCTAATATCTATGGAAAATTATGAACATAAAAATTTTAAATTAGTGTAAATACTATCCCATAAGTCTGACCATTCAGCAATAGTGGCATAAATGTTTTCATGTATCTTTTTACTATTACCAACTAATGAATGATGATAAAGCATGCAATTTGCACCAATAATATGAGCATGGGAATATATAATATTTTACATAATATAACAAAAGAAAAATATTACCCATTTGGTATAACTTATACCAAAATCTCCGAGACATTCTAGAGGAGATAGGCATATAAGTACATAATAATAAACCAAATTAATATCAAATCCAACATAAAAGAAAATAAATAAATAAATAAATACATCTATAGATCTATCCTATATCAAACCTTTTGTCATTAAAATAAAAGTTCTTCTAGTTTATTTTTATATATATTTTAGTTCATATTGAAACTTTAAAGAAACAGAAATGCACAATTAGCTCATAATGATAAGATGAATAAACAAACATTAAAACATAAAACATTATTCCTGCAGGTTAAACATGAATTTGGCAAAACAGAAATGACCTCCAATGTTCTTAGGGCTTCCTAATAGACATTGTAAACTGCTTTTGCACATATTTGAATCCATTTATTTTTCATAAACTCTGTTTTGTCTAAATTTTCCAACATTAAATAAATTTTATAATCATGATCAAGATAGGGGTTATTTGGTTATTCATGGTTATGCATGTTTCTGATAAATAATTATCAAATGTCATTGTCATGCATTCTATCACTCCTATATAGGTGTGAATGGTAAGATAATTTATTACACATAATTATTCCAATATTACAAAGTACTAGAATGAATAATATTTTTTTCAGCCTTATTTTACACAAAAAAAATAAAAAATTTGTTAAATAAGAGTCAATAAAATATTCCATTATACAGTTCAGCATATATTTTCTAATTAATATCATTATTATTACTTTCCATAATTCCAGCATCATACTATTTATTATAAATACATTATAGCAAAATTGTATTAGCAATTTTTCTAAATAATATCTATGCATTATGAATAATTGAATAATATTATCCTGTGTCCTTCACAGTTACACATTGGCCTTTATGCTTGAGTAGTATAAAAGAAGTTTCCTTATTAAAAGACAGAGTAGGGAATTCAATGAAAATATTAAGTTCACTTGTTTTATTATATTCCTTTCTTTTAGAAAATATTTCACCTTCTCTAACTTTTCTTTTGGAAATCTTCTGTCTACTTTACTGAAGTCTTCTGTAAAACTTAGCCATGCCTCTTTCTTTTATAGTTATAATGAGGCTAACAATATGCAAGAACTTATTTCTTGTAAAAAAAATGTTAGGAATAGAGTTTTGAAACAAAAAAAATATTAAGTTACAAATGTTAATTAATAATAAATAAAATAAATAACTTTTACATTTTTTTCTAATGCAAGATTTTATACAATAAATAATTAATAAAAAAATATATTAACTAATGGTGTGTGTGTGCATTTGTCTTTCCATTGATCCAGAGATCTATTAATGACTGAGTTTGTTATGGCAAATAAATAATGTTATTACAAGATGGATATTCTGAGTGATAATTAAAAATAGGCTGCAGAAAGGAGTTTGCTATTAACTGAAAGGAGACCCTTTGATTCCTCTTGGAGGTCTTAAAGGAACCGAGCAGGGCAAATTCCTAATGTCCACTCCATACGTTCTTGTCGTTGCAGCTGGTATTACTATGTGATTATTCATATAGTATACGAACATGGATGGGCTGCTCACCAACACGCATTAGCCAGTGTGGTGAGTTTATTGGCTTTTTACCTCTGAGTTTAAGATCAAGAAACACCATGGTCTTTCTTCTCAGTGCCTGATAAGGCAGAATGAATGTTTGTGTAAATGATAAATATTTTTCCAATACATATATACAATTATGACAGACAAAAATAAAGCATGTCCCTTATTCCCAGGAGGCTGTAAAGTCACCAACCAAGACAGCAGTTGGTGGTCAAAGGCAGAGGGTGCTAAGAATCCCCTGATTGTGGACCCAGGCTGCCATTTGATGACAACTTTTTATTTAGGTACTTACAAATGCAGATCACTTTCAAGTGAAGGAAGATTGCAAGAATTAGAAGAAGAATTGTCTTATATTAAATGGGACATTATTGGACTTTGTGAAGTTAGAAGAAAAGGTGAAGAAACAATTGATTTAAAAAGTGGACATATACGCTATTATAAAGGCACACATATTGGAAATACAAGTGGAGTAGGATTCATTATAAATAAAAAGTGGAAGAACAATATTGTGGAGATTGATGGTGTATCAGACAGAGTTGCAAGATTAGTTATACAACTTAATAGTAGATACCAAATGCAGATAATTCAGGTTTATGCCCCAACAAGTTCTCATAGTGATGAAGTAGTAGAAGATTTTTATATGGATGTACAAAAGGCTTTTGATCAGAGTAAACAACATTTTAAAATTGTTATGGAAGACTTTAATGCTAGAATTGGTAGACAAATGAAAGATGAAATTGCTGTAGGTAATTTTGGTTATGGTAATAGAAATGAGAGAGGACATAGACTTGTGGAGTTTGCAGAAAAAGAAAAACTTTATATTATGAATTCATTATTTGAGAAAAATGTTAAAAGGAAATGGACATGGAAGCATCCAAATGAAGGTACAGCAGAATTGGATTGTATTTTGACTAACAGGAAATACATATTTCAAGATTGTAATGTTCTTAATAAATTTAACACAGGAAGTGATCATCGATTAATAAGGTGTAAGTTACGTGTTAATGTAAAACTAGAGAGACAAAAATTATTGAGAAAAACAATATTTACAGTTGATATTCCTAATCTTCAGAAACATTCTAATGAATCTAAATTAGAACTTACAAATAGGTTTCAAGTGTTAGGAGATTTTGAACAGGATTCAGATTTGAAGAAAATTAATATGAAAATAACTGATACACTTTTAAAAACTGCAACAAAGATAGCTGGTAGAAAAAAGCAGCAATTGACTAATAAAATTTCTACTGAGACTAGAGAATTTATAAAGAAAAGAAGGAATATGAAGATTTACCAAAATTATGTATTAAAAAGAATTGAATATCTCGAATTTTGTAAAATGGTACGAAAAGAGTTGAAAATGATATAAGAAAGTATAACTGTGAAATAGCAAGGAAAGCTGTAGAAGAAAATAAAAGTCTCAAGAATGTTAAACAACATTTTGGTATTGGTAGGAAATTTATATCTGCAATAAGAAAAAAAGATGGAATTATTACTAAAAAGAGAGATGACATCATGAAATTTGTAGAAGATTTTTATCAAGAATTATATAGTAATAAAGAACAAGTACCTCCTATATCTATTACATCTTCCGAATTGCCCAGAATTTTAAATGAAGAAGTGAGACATGCAATTAAATGTATGAAGAAAGGAAAGGCTCCAGGAAATGATGGAATTATAATTGATATATTAAAAGAAGGAGGTGAAGAAATAGAAACAATTTTAGCAAAGTTATATACCAAATGTCTAAATGATAAAGATGTACTGGAAGATTGGAAGAATGCAGTAATAATATTAATATTTAAAAAAGGTGATAAAGAAGATATTAGAAATTACAGACCTATCAGCCTTTTATCAGTTTTATATAAAAATTTTACCAAGATAATTACAACTCGTCTACAGAGAACTTTGGATTTCCACCAACCAAGAGAACAAGCTGGATTTAAAAGTGGTTTTAGTACAATAGATCATATCCAGGTATTGAGAGAAGTCATAGAAAGGACAAATGAATATGAGTTGTCATTATGTTTTGGATTTGTAGATTATGAAAAGGCATTTGATTCTATACACATTTCTTCAGTGATTAAAGCATTGGATCATCAAGGTATAGATCCAGGATATTGTCATATTTTAAAGAATATTTATAAAAATGCAACAGCAACAATTAGATTACATAATGATACTGGAAAAATCAACATTGAGAAAGGTGTAAGGCAAGGTGACTCCATATCTCCAAAACTTTTTACAGCAGTGCTGCAAGAAGTATTTTGTGGATTAAAATGGGAAACTAAAGGAATGAAAGTAAATGGAGAGTATTTAAGTCATTTAGATTTTGCAGATGATGTAGTTGTTTTTGCAAATAATGCTTCAGAGCTGCAGGAAATGTTGCAGGAGTTAGCAGATGAAAGTAGAAAAGTAGGACTAAAGATAAATGTTAAAAAGACTAAAGTAATGTTTAATCGATTTGCTCAAAATATGAAAATAAAGATTGATTATAAAGAATTAGAAGAAGTTAACAGTTACAAATACCTAGGTCAGATTATTAATACAGATGGAAACATAATGGAGGAAATTAATCATAGAATTAAACTTGGTTGGAGTGCTTTTGGTAGAAATAACTTGATACTAAAAGGAAATATGCCTATGTGTTTGAAAAGAATGGTTTTTAACAAATGTGTTTTACCAGTTCTTACTTATGGATCTGAGACTTGGACACTTAATAGAAGAGCAATACAGAGACTTCAGACCACTCAAAGGAGTATGGAGAGATGTATGTTGGGAGTAACAAGAAGAGATCGAAAATGCAATGTATGGGTAAGACAACAAACAGGTGTTACTGACCTTATTGAAAAAATTAAAAGATTGAAATGGAGTTGGGCTGGACATATTGCTAGAAGAAATGATAATAGATGGACAATTGAAATTTTAAACTGGATTCCAAGAGATTGTAAAAGACCCAGAAAGAGACCACATGTGAGATGGATGGATGAAATAAGAAATTGTGCAGGGGTGTTGTGGAAAAGAGAAGCTAAAGATCGGAGAAGATGGATTAAACTTGGAGAGACCTTCATCCTGCAGTGGATTGATAATGGTTGATGATGATGATGATGATGAATTAAAAATATGAATGAAATGTGAGATGATGTGACTGGTCACACACACACATATACAAGTCAAATCTTAGAATGGCAATAAACAATAGGTTAGAAAATTAATGAATAAGCACTCATCATGGCCTTACAGACAATACAATATTCATTCCCACTGGCTTGGTTCTCATACCAACAATTCCTGATATAATCCATCTTCCTCTTCCACTATTAGATATACGTAAAATAAATAAAAAATTTAATGATTGGTACACCATAACTAACATCCTGAGAACTTTTAAACCAAATTATATACTAAGCTATGTCACAATTCATTTTTTATCTATTAGGTACCCCTGATCATTATTGGCACAATGTGAACTTCCCACATTCCTTCATGGTACCAATCTGGAAGGTTACAATATATATATATATATATATGAAGGTACAATATATATATATATATATATATATATATATATAATATATATATATATATATATATATATATATGGAAGGTTACAATATATATATATATATATTGTAACCTTCCAGATTGGTACATGTATATTCTTCAACAAATTAAAATCCTTTTTCTTTTCAAAATCTTTATTTTTTTTATATTAATACTGAACATATATATATATAATACAATCTCCAATACAATCTCCAATGTTTCAACTGTTTCATATTTTTACAGTCATTTTCAAGGATCTGCAACAACAACAAGAAATACATATTTATAAATAAAACCTTAACTACATAAAACTTTCATCTTCTATTAACATAAACAGTAACAGACATATTAATTATGCATAACTATATTTTACTTACATCTCCCTCCTCTACTTATATATATTATTGCACTTCCTTTTACATTATATAATTACAAATCTTACAATCATCCAAGAAACTTTTTATACAAATTTAAAACCAATCCTAATTTCAAATTACTCCTCCCTTTTTAAATCTTATCTAAAAACTCATATTAAAACCACATTCCTAAACCATATCTCTAAATGAATATAAAACAAATATAAATGTCTTTTTTTCCATATGTCATTTTTTTTTTAAAAAATTTTAACAATTTTCTTAAAAAACACATTTGTAAACTATATATTTAAATGTATATGAAACAAATATAAACACCTTTTTTTTAAAAAACTTTAACAAGTTATTTAAATCTATTTAAACATTTCATTTTTAATTATACATTACTCTACATTCCTTATCCACTCCAATAATTCTATTTAAAATAGAATTATATTTTTTTATATAAAAATATTCTTTTATCATCCTTTACCCTTTCCAATATTTTAATATTGAATTCTTTATGCCCTAAAACTTTACAATGTATGTAAACATTTGAATTTTTATCATATAAATGTTGTCTAAGTCTAGTTTTTAATGTATTCTTTGTTGTAACAATATATTATAACACAACAAATATACAATCACTTTTTTCTTTAAAATATATATGTTAAAATATAAAGTTTTTGAAAAGGAAAAGGATTTTTTTTAAATTTGTTGATGTTATTGGAGAATATATATTTTTTAAAGAAAAAAGTGATTGTATATATATATATATATTATAGAAAAAAGTGATTGTATATATATATATAATGTAACCACTTGGCTTACATAGCATACACTAATATAGTGTGTGTACATAAATATATACGTAAAATAAAGGAAAAGTAGAAATAAACACAGAATAAATTTTTGTAGATATTTTTTTAAATAAAATAATAATAAGAAAAGAGTTAAATAATAACTCTGATTTAAAATAAAAATTGGTTTTCTAAATTAAACTTTTAAAAGGTCTGAACAAATATAAATATTGTATTATTATTATTATTATTATTATTATTATTATTATTATTATTATTATTATTATTATTATTATTATTATTATTATTATTATTATTATTATTATTATTATTATTATTATTATTATTATTATTATTATTATTATTATTATTATTATTATTATTATTATTATTATTATTATTATTATTATTATTATTATTATTATTCTGATTTTGAAATGTAAAAACACAATAGTTGTTTTTCAATTTTTTTTAATTAATTAAAACATGTATATAGATTCCAAGGGATTAGAGAGATAAAAATAAAATTCTGTTTTTAATCAAGGTGTTGTTATAATACCTCAGATGATTTTATAAAAAGAGCTGATAAAAAATATCAGCAGTCTGGAGAGTGATTTTAAAGAGAACAGTTTTGGATTGTAGTTTTGTAAGAGTTAGCAGAAGAGCTAACTGTAAAGTTGGCTAAAATATTTTATGAAGAATTGGTAGCTGTAGCAGAAAATGGCCATAGTAAAGCTAGCTGCAAAGATGGCTAGAATAATTATCAAGAGAACTGCCATGAGGATTTAAGAATGCAAGGAAGTGGCTGTTCTATAATTCACTGGAGGAGCTTGAAATTTACAGGGAGGAAACGGGTCAAGATTCTTTGTAATTCATAGCCTTAAAAGTGTTCTGGAAAACAGCTTGCTGACCTGAAGTTTACAAAATCCAAGTATAAGTGGAACTGACTACATAAAGGAAAAAGCCAACCATACCTGAATTATGTACTTTTACTTGATTATGACAATTTCCTGGAATGACCAAAAAACAGCTTCCTCAAGAGAGCAGCTGAATAAAGAAGTAATTATACTATGCTGCTGTGTCTACATATGCGAAGAGAAGCACAGATGAACTTGCATACAAAAGTGAGTTCTTTTTCAATAATTTATTTGATGGACATTTTTAAATCTATATTTTTAAATTTAAAGACATTGATAATTCGTTAAGAGGTAACCTAATAAAAGCTTTCTAACCTCTAGAAAATTGACTATATATTTTTTGTAAAAGCATAAAAGAAAGCTATAATAGAATTTGTTAAACTGATTTTTTTTAAATATTGATACACATGTATAAGTGTGAAATTTATGTGTTTTCCAAATGAATTAAGTATGAAAAAAATATAATATTATTGTAACAAGTTGAAATAGATAAAAGTCAGTGTGCGTATGTATATACACGCACATTCATATATGTAAAATTTTAATATTTTCCTTTTATTAAATGTCAATTCATTTATGGAATATTCATTATATATTATAAATCGCGCGTCTGTGCGCATATATATATAGATGTAAACCATAATAATAATTTGAATATATTTTATTATACTTTTTGTAAATTAATGTAACAATTTAAATGTTGAATAGTAATTATTTAAATCTCAATGTGATCATTTGAAATTTTGTATTATAATTAAAATTAGAAAATTCCGCATAATATGTGTGCGTATATATGTCAATTGTATTGTAAATAACAATGCGTGTCAGATAGACACTTATGTGTAAAATTTTGATCATTTTTCTAAATTAAATGTTAATTCAAACATGTTAATTTTGTATCAACCCACATGCCTGGGTGCTGAATGGGTTTTAAGTAAATCTAATTTATTAATCATGTAACTCAATGTATACTTTTCAAAATCAGAACCCTTATAAGACCTTAAATATCATTCATTTTTTTTGTTATTAATAAACTTGTATTTAATTGTTAAAAATTGATTCCATCATCTCTTGTTCGCATACAGTAATAGAGCTTCATGTTCTCTGGGTTAGATTCGTGCACGGATAAATGGGGATGTGTTTAGTGCTTTGGGCATCCAGTGATGATCAGTCATGATCCTGGTTGGCACTAAAGAGGATACTCTTTAAAACCCATGCACTATATTTTATTTTAGTTTTGTCTTATTTAATAAGTTTATAGTTGGCCAGTACAAGTGGCCTGAGCATTGATGATGATCAGCATGTTTTAAATGTACCAGCATTATTGTTTAGATTTTCTGCTTATGTATTCTAATGGATGAGCACTAAGCTGGTGCATCCAAGTTATGTTTAAATAATTGCCCAAGGTGGCAAAGGCTCAGTAGTTAGCCTGGTCTACAGAAGACCCATTTCCAATCTAGTCACAAGGTTGACTGTTGATTTATATTTTTTATTGTTCAAATCCAACCACAAGATGGACTGCTGATTTATTGTACTGATTTGTTTATTCCCAATGATGATAATGGATGGTTATTTCTCTCAAGTATTTACTTGTACTTATTTTTAAAATAATAGTGCTGGTGGTCAATTATGCTTTTACTTGCTCTTTTTGTAGCTGGTTGATCTCACAATGATCTCAGCATTTTCTAATCTCATACTCTTATATCTTTAAATATTTACTTATAGATAATTTTTCAAACTATTGATATTTGTATTTCATTAAATGGTCTGCAAGTGCTGATGTTTCCATCACCCAGTTCAATTCTATTTTCACCATGTTTCCTATCACCCACCCCATCCCATAACAATATATATATATATATATATTATAACGGAATCGCATATATTTAATAAGCCAAATATATCTGAATCGATTATATTTAATGCCTGGAAATCATTGAT
This sequence comes from Epiperipatus broadwayi, assembly GCA_028023455.1. NCBI lineage: Eukaryota > Metazoa > Onychophora > Udeonychophora > Euonychophora > Peripatidae > Epiperipatus > Epiperipatus broadwayi. The sequence goes on from JAQFVV010012524.1 coordinate 3,122,182, forward strand.
TTAATGCTTCACAGTTGGGCTCACCAAATATAACAGAATCAATTATATTTAAAGTCTAAATTGGGCTTGTTAAATATAACAGGATGATTAAATTCACCAGAAAGAGGATATGCATTTCACTACAATCAGACTTTGGGTCTTCAGGTAGAATGCTAGAAATGAATCGATGAAATACTAAGTCCATGATTATATCTATCTTTATTATGCTAGCTCAATAATTTTTAAATAAAATTTAATATAATTTAGACTAGTTCATCCATCTCTCAGCCCTCTTTCAGTCACCATTATGCCATGATATTCAAACTCATGGAGAATTTGCAATTAGCTCTTTTCAGGGATAATTTCAAAACAAGTCATTAAATAGTATGCCTTTATATAAGTATTAACTAATAATTGATATTCATATGATGTTTATAATACTAACATATATATATAATATAATATAATAATGATTAGACAAAGAGATCAGGTTAATAACTCAATATTTAATAAACAATAAAAAATATAATGTAAAAGATAATAAAATATTAATAAATCAATAAGGATGAATTTTACCATTTTAAAATATTAATAATTAATATTCCCATTTAACACGCTATGATAAAATTCAATGTTATAATTAACCATTCAAAAATAAATAACATAATTTAAATTAACAGATATATAAAAACAATATCTAGATTCAAAAATTAATAACTTATATAACTTATTAATTTATTTATAGTTCTTATTATATATGTTTCATAATTGTTAATATATATATATATATTGTAACAATCCGGAGGAGACTTCACGTAATCTGCACTACAGGGCGCCATCTAGGCATTTGAACCTAGAAAAATTTATAAAGTAGGCAGATACGTAAGTAAAAAAAAATATTTTTTTTTTTTTTTAATATTTTGGTTCCGGTCGTTAGCCCATGTCACTAGCTCAGTGGAATAGCAGAGATTTAATAATATAATCTAAGAGTATATATAAAAAAAAGAATAAAATAAGCCACTGCCAGTAATTAACATACAAACATTTATTTATGCACATATATATAAGATTTAAAACTATTTTAGTATTACTTTTACATTTTAACATTTAACATTATTTTTAACTTTACCTTAGATTTTAATTTACATTTTAATTTCTATTATATTATAAGTTTACATTTTAATTGAGTTCTCACAGATGGGATTATAAAAGCTTGTTTTAATATGTTGCTATAGATCGGTTACATAGATTACACGGTTAAAAACATTTCAAAGTAAACATAAACGATCAAAAGATAAAATCATTGATACTGGCAATTGCAGAGGGAAATTTATAAGTAACCCCGTAGTATTCACCATAAGATACTTGCATTGTCACCAATGATTTAAAAGACATCCGAAGAAATACATTTTAGATACTCACCGTAAGGTATCATTATTTATCGAATATCTATATATTTTGATCAAATATGAAAACCCAAAACATACTTAACCAATAACCAATCCATGCAAGCGTCCATAAACAACTTAAATTTAATGCATTTTTATTTAGGGTTGAGCATAAATAGATTACATAGATTTGCATTTGAAAATAAAATATTCTATCCCTATTTAATCTTAGGTTAAAATTCGTAGTCAAACTGGCATCAATTCATCTGATATATCGATGTATTCAATGTAATAAAATACGGCAGCACAAAAAGTTAAGAGAAGAATTGCTTCTCATGAGATAGGAATATTAGATCTATCTGCAAAGAAGAGCAATAAAACAAAAAAAAACTCCATAGAAAGGAACTGCGGTATCCGACTTATAATTCCTTCCATAGGCAAACGGAAGTGTGCGGCGTATGAAGCGATTCTGCCCGTAGCGAATCAATATTACATCTACTAATTACACCAATATATCCAATCCATTGACCCAATTTAACCACAAAACAAATAACCTAAGATTACCCTCCCCTAATATAACTTTACAAATCTATACAGCCATTCACGCCCGACTTAAGTTTAACATTGATATATTTTAATTTATCGGAAAACAGAAATCATAAATAAACTTAAAGAACAAAATTAAATAAATGGAAATGATATTACACAAATAAATAAAAAATACATCAAATAACATTTTAACTACTTTAGTCAGATAGGAAACTAATGCAATTATTTTAAATACAAAAAATTTTTAATTTAATGTTCATTAATTGTAAAGTTCTTACGGTTTTAAACAGTTCATCTTTATCTGTCGTTTGTAAGTTTGAATGGGAATTCCCACGCTGTCCTGAAGATATTGGTATACATTTAGCCGATGTTTTATTTATTCATTCGGAGGTTTTTTAATTTAGTTGGTCCTCAATGTAGAAAATGATAGTTCATTTCTCTTTCTTTCTTTGGCAAAACTGAAGTGATTGAATTGTGCATCTCTTCAATTGCTTCTCCCACACCTCCGCACTAACACCTATCTGTCACATCATAATAATCATAATCCAGTCACTAATTAATAATTTCCAAATTTTCCTTTTATACGTATTCGAAGGATTGACTTGGCATTATGTCATCGATGTGATGATCCTTTCGCTGAGGTCCGATTTCCTGATGGATTTCTTTCATTGGCTATTTGTTTCTATTGTTTTCCTATCTGACCGATGTTTTTACATTTAAATGCCCAAGGCTGGTTTGCATTTAACTAATTAACAATCATTTCCATTTCTGATTAATTAACCTGTTTTCCAAATCAAATATATATTTTTATCTCTAAATCGTTTTAAGTTTTTGTTTTTAAAATACCTTTTCTATTTTTAATACAGTTTTATTTTAATAATTTTTTTTTTATCTGTGCGATTTAATATATACGAGTTTAAGATGATATTTAATTTCAATTTTTAATTCTTAAAGAAAATTTTTAAATGCGAACTTTTTAATTTACTTTCATGTTTAATAAATATAAAAAAAAAACCAATGTAACGAACGTCTGTGCTCATTACAATATATATATATATAAATACTATTTACAATTGTATAACTTATATATTATATGTATTTATAATAAATAAAATACATTAAATATTTATCATATTATATAATAAATATAATAAATCTATTCTAAATATCTGTTAAATTTTAACCATTTTTATATATTTCATTTAATTTTCATAAATTATGTTAAACTTTCAATTTGGGTTTATAATATCAAATTTAGATATTCCTATTAAGATATAATGATGCCAAATTTGAAATAATAATAATAATAATAATAATAATAATAATAATAATAATAATAATAATAATAATAATAATAATAATAATAATAATAATAATAATAAACATATTAAAATAATATAAGTATTATTATAATATATATAAATAAATAAATAAAACTTATTTTCCAAAGTTAAGAATAGATATTTAAGTCTGTAGTTCATAATTCTAATGAAGATCTTTTACAAAGTATAATGATAATTTATATATCCTTAATTGATAAACTGTTAATAATATCCAATGATTTGATTGATATAAAATAAAGTAAATATTCTTCGAATGTTGATGTTCTTATTCTCCATTTTTCTATTATCATTAGACGTTCTTTACAATTAATATTTCAAAATAGCATAGCAGTTGGTTTCAAAACCTTTATGATATAAAGTTATTTCACTCACTCCACATTGTAATATTTCTCTCTCTATATAATTACTTTAAATTTATATATATCCGTAGAATAACGAAGTGTTAAAACAATGTGGTTTCCAAAAACTCAAACAAATGTTCTTTTCTTTTATATTGCTATTCCTTTTAAGATTTAATAGAAGATTTAAATATTTTCCTTATAGTCTTTTAAACCATAGATTTATCTTAATTTGGAAAAGTTAATATTTAATTCCAAACGTTGAATAGTAATATTTATATTTATAAAATAAAAAGTTATTTTAAAGAGAAGTCATTTTCTTTTCTTCCCTTTAATAATTAGAGAAAGAATAAATCTCCTCATGTTGTTTTACAATTTCATGCTTAATTCAAATATCAATTGTTCAATATACATTAAGATTTAATAATATATATATATATATATATATATATATATATATATATATATATATATATATATATATATATATATATATATATATATATATATAATTATTTATTTCCCAACTTCCAATCTGGCATTTACTCAAAAGCTTAAGGTATGCATTATTTAAAATTCACATGTATATATAAATAGTATATATGTATACATAATAAAATAGTCAAATGAATCTTACATTTATAAATAATTTCATTAAAGACAAAAGCACGTTATGCCAATAATAATAACTGGAAGTTACTATTATATATATCATCATCATCATTATCAACCATTATCAATCCACTGCAGGATGAAGATCTCTCCAAGTTTAATCCATCTTCTTCGATGTTTAGCTTCTCTTCTCCACATCACCCCTGCACACTTTCTTATTTCATCCATCCATCTCACATGTTGTCTCTTTCTGGGTCTTTTACAATCTCTTGGAATCCAGTTTAAAATTTCAATTGTCCATCAATTATCAACTCTTCTAGCAATATGTCCAGCCCAACTCCACTTCAATCTTTTAATTTTTTCAATGAGGTTGTAACACCTGTTTGTTCTCTTACCCATACATTGCGTTTTCGATCTCTTCTTGTTACTCTCAACATACATCTCTCCATACTTCTTTGAGTGGTCTGAAGTCTCTTTATTGCTCTTCTATTGAGTGTCCAAGTCTCAGATCCATAAGTAAGAACTGGTAAAACACATTTGTTAAAAACCTTCCTTTTCAAACACATAGGCATATTTCCTTTTAGTATCAAGTTATTTCTACCAAAAGCACTCCAACCAAGTTTAATTCTATGATTAATTTCCTCCATTATGTTTCCATCTGTATTAATAATCTGTAAAGGTATTTGTAACTGTTAACTTCTTTTAATTCATCATAATAAAATCTTTATTTTCATATTTTGAGCAAATCGATTAAACATTACTTTAGTCTTTTTAATATTTATCTTTAGTCCTACTTTCCTACTTTCATCTGATAACTCCTGCAACATTTCCTGCAGCTCTGAAGCATTATTTGCAAAAACAACTACATCATCTGCGAAATCTAAATGACTTAAATAATCTCCATTTACTTTCACTCCTTTAGTTTCCCATTTTAATCCACAAAATACTTCTTGCAGCACTGCTGTAAAAGATTTTGGAGATATAGAGTCACCTTGTCTTACACTTTTCTCAATGTTGACTTTCCCAGTATCATTATGTAATCTAATTGTTGCTGTTGCATTTTTATAAATATTCTTTAAAATATGACAATATCCTGGATCTATACCTTGATGATCCAATGCTTTAATCACTGAAGAAATGTTTATAGAATCAAATGCCTTTTCATAATCTACAAATCCAAAACATAATGACAACTCATATTCATTTGTCCTTTCTATAACTTCTCTCAATACCTGAATATGATCTACTGTACTAAAACCACTTTTAAATCCAGCTTGTTCTCTTGGTTGGTGGAAATCCAATGTTCTCTGTAGACGAGTTGTAATTATCTTGGTAAAAATTTTATATAAAACTGATAAAAGGCTGATAGATCTGTAATTTCTAATATCTTCTTTATCACCTTTTTAAATATTAATATTATTACTGCATTCTTCCAATCATCCGGTCCATCTTTATCATTTAGACATTTAGTATATAACTTTGCTAAAAAAATTTCTGTTTCTCCACCTGCTTTTTTTAATATATCAATTATAATTCCATCATTATCTGGAGCCTTTCCTTTCTTCATACATTTAATTGCATTTCTCACTTCTTCATTTAAAATTCTGGGCAATTTGGAAGATGTAATAGCTATAGGAGGTACTTGTTCTTTATTACTATATAATTCTTGATAAAAATTTTCTATCAATTTCATGATGTCATCTCTCTTTTTAGTAATAATTCCATCTTTTTTTCTTATTGCAGATATAAATTTCCTGCCAATACCAAAATGTTGTTTTACATTCTTAAGACTTTTATTTTCTTCTACAGCTTTTCTTGCTAGTTCACAGTTATACTTTCTTATATCATTTTCAACTCTTTTCCACACCATTTTACAAAATTCGAGATATTCAATTCTTTTTAATGCATCATTTTTGTATATCTTCATATTTCTTCTTTTCTTCATAAATTCTCTAGTCTCAGTAGAAATTTTATTGGTCAATTGCTGCTTTTTTCTACCAGCTATCTTTCTTGAAGTTTTTAAAAGTGTATCAGTTATTTTGATATTAATTTCATTCAAATCTAAATCATGTTCAAAATCTACTAATACTTGAAACCGATTTGTAAGTTCTAATTTAAATTCATTAGAATGTTTCTGAAGATTAGGAATATCAACTGTAAATATTGTTTTTCTTAACAATTTTTGTCTTTCTAGTTTTACATTAACACGTATCTTGCATCTTACTAATCGATGATCACTTCCTGTGTTAAATCTATTAAGAACATTACAATCTTGAAATATGTATTTCCTGTTAGTCAAAATATAATCTAATTCTGCTGTACCTTCATTTGGATGCTTCCATGTCCATTTTTTTTAGCATTTTTCTCAAAAAAAGAATTCATAATATAAAGTTTTTCTTTTTCTGAAAACTCCACAAGTCTATGTCCTCTTTCATTTCTATTACCATAACCAAAATTACCTACAGCACTTTCATTTGTTTATCAATTCTAGCATTAAAGTCTCCCATAACAATTTTAAAATGTTATTTACTCTGATCAAATTTTGTACATCCATATAAAAATCTTCTACTACTTCATCACTATGAGAACTTGTTGGGGCATAAACCTGAATTATCTGCATTTGGTATCTGCTATTAAGTTGTATCTTGCCACTCTGTCTGATACACCATCAATCTCCACATTATTGTTCTTCCACTTTTTATTTATAATGAATCCTACTCCACTTGTATTTCCTATATTTGTGCCTTTATGATAGAATATATGTCCACTTTTTAAATCAATTGTCTCTTCACTTTTTCTTCTAACTTCACAAAGTCCAATAATATCCCATTTAATATAAGATTGTTCTTCTTCTAATTCTTGCAATCTTCCTTCACTTGAAAGTGATCTGCAATTGTAAGTACCTAAATAAAAAAATGTCATCAAATGGCAGCCTGGGTCCACAATCAGGGGATACTTAGCACCCTCTGCCTTCGGCCCCCAACCACTGCCTTGTTTGGTGATTTTACAGCCTCCTGGGAATAAGGGCCATGCTTTATTTTTGTCTGTCATAATTGTATATATATATATATATATACTGGAAAAATATTTATCATTTACACAAACATTCATTTTGCCCTATCAGGCATTGAGAAGACAGACCATGGTGTTTCTTGATTTTAAACTCAGAGGTAAAAAGCCAATAAACCCACCACGCTGGCTAATGCATGTTGGTGAGCAGCCCATCCATGTTTGTATACTATATGAATAAACACATAGTAATAACAGCTGCAATGACAAGAACGTATGGAGTGGACATTAGGAATTTGCCCTGCTCGGTTCCTTTAAGGCCTCCAAGAGGAATCAAAGGGTCTCTATTATATATATATATATATATATATATATATATATATATATATTGTGCCAGGCATTATCAAATGTCCATGCACAAAATCTGCTGTAAAGAACATCACAGCAGATACACGTATAAATTTGTATATATTAAGCACAACAAATATATAAATCTGCTACATTAATAATGGAAGTTGGGTCTGAGCATTAAAATACCCACTCACACCAATTTAAACTAACATGAAATTGACACAGAAATATTGTACACAAGTACACATATAATAAACCCACGTGTTTTTTTTCTTTTCTGTATATTTTTATGATATGTCAACAAATGGATCACATGTTGGAACATATTAGTAAAATAAATAATTAAAGTAATTGTTCCAACATATTTGTATATATTTGTTATTTTTTAATTACTTTTCTAAAAACTGTAATCTTATTAATGTTAATTGCTTTGGTAAAAACCTAATCAAAAAGCAAAATGTTTGATAACAAATGTTAAAATTAATTTTTTTGATAAAATAAAATTCTTTTGAATTAATATCTGTAATCAAGTGGTCTGAGCATTCAAGATGGAAACCAAACATTATATCAACCCCTGCTATGTAGAACTTAACCTTTTGACTGCCTGACTCGTTTTTAATCGAGGCAATTTGACACATATTCGTTTTTAATCGAGGAAATTTGACATCACTGTAAATTGCTTAGTTTTTGTACTACGTTTACGGTTTTGACGTCATTTTTTAGAATGCAAAAAGTTTTATAATATACTGCCATCTATTGAATTATTTTACAAGTAAAAAATCAATAAAAAGACGATTTATGTCAAACAAAAACAAAGCACTGCCTTTTCACATCTTTTCTTGAATCTTATTGGCTGTTGAAATTTTGTAAACAAAAGAAAATGGAAAAGCTCCGCCTTCTCATCATGTTTTCTTGAATCTTATTGGCTGTTAAAATTTTTATATGGCTGCCAAAAATTAAAAATTTACGAACGCTTTTGTTTTATTTTGAAAATGATAAACGAATGTTTTAGAGCATTTTAAAAATATTTTTTGATGAAATACAAATAAAATACAAATTATTTTCATATAATATGTCAAAAATAAATATTATTTTACAAAAATAGTTACGATTTTAGCAAGAATTATTTATTTATTGCAAAGTCGGGAAAAAAAAATCATAACGTGAAATTATGATTGACGTTTCTTTTCATGTCAACCGTAACAAATATTTTTAAAATTAAAAATCAAAATTTATTTTTGAACAAACTTTCGTTTATTTTTATAATGTGAGAAATTACTAATATACTTTTTAAAAACGAAACTAAAGTGAATATATTTAAAAAAACGGTCAATAACTTTTGAAAAATTGATACATTATTTTGTGCATCGGCCAATTAAAAGCTTTGAGTGTTACCACCTGCGGCGAATGAACAATTAGTCGCCTGAAGGGTTAATCGGAAAAATAGAAAGGAATAGTGATAATCTAAATAATAAGCTAAATTAAAAGGGTTGGCTGATTTATACCTCTCAGCGGGGAGGTACCTGAATTGGTTCTGTATGAGTAGGGTTAATAGGTTTTAGTCAGTGCTGTGGGATTTATTCTTTCTTTGGTAGTCATTCTGGCCAAGTCTTTCACTACTTTGGCTCTGGAATTTTCCCATCATCCAGCCACTTAAAGATTCATATATGTACCAGATTATTACTGATATTTCTTAAGAAGAAATCCATTATACAGTTCTTTTAAGAACTCTTGTCTTCTTGTGGATTCAAGTAACCACTCAAGACAGCAGATGGAAATTTAATAATCATAATTATTATAATATACAAAAAAGAAAATATGAAGCAATCTACTAGAGGTTTCAGTAAAATGACTATGGGGTAGACAACCATCCAGTACAGCTGCCCTTTCTCTGTCCAAATTGCCAAGATGTGATCACACCAGTTGTAGCCAGCCATGATGATGACAAAAACCACCTTGCCTATGTCTGAATGAAATGAAATTCTCACCACACAGCCATTTAACTTGAAGCCCACTCAAAAGCACAGTCAGGAGAAGAAAAAGATGCCTACATAAGTTTCATTTTAAAACATTTTATTAATATTGGATTAATTCATTCTGATATTTCCGATAATTAGAAATATATTATTTTTTTCTTATTATTATTAATCATTTAAAAAAAAAGAGAGAGTTGTCACACACACACGTGCACACGCACACACACACATATATATATATATATATATATTGAATTTATGGTTATTACAGGCATAATGATACAGCTTTTACTTAAATCTTTTAATTCATTTTTCTATCCCAAATTCCAGTATTTTCAGCAAAGGTTGCAATTATTTTTTTTTTTGTTGCTGTTGTTTTTCCTCTTGTTGAAAATTGTCATATGTGAATATACATGTGTATATACGCACATATACACTGGTAATATTGGGTAAATATGACACCTCATGTTGAGTGTCTGAAATGTATTTATCCATATATCTTTAAGTTATTTTTGTCACTGCGACACCTTAGGATGAGTATCCAAGGGTTTATTCATTGTAAATTTCTCGTAAGCAAGTCCACTAATAACTTTACATTTAGAATAGTAGTGAGTGTATAATTGTGCTGTATGTATAAGAATTTAGCTATCATAAAAGGCAAATAGATACAGCACCTCATGTTGAGTGCTAAATGGTATCTGAGCTAATGCAACCTTATTGACATGTAAAATATGAAATTAATGAAATATTTTATAGTGCAAATATATGTATGCATAGTTGTTTTTTTTATTATATTTACTATTATTAAAACAGGTGTTAAAGTCCTGAGTAGAAGTGTATACCTGTATAACTGAAAATCTTTTATATGAGAAATATATATCAAATCACACAAGACATAACTTATTTCTACAGGGTAAAAAAGCTCAGACCACTTCCATTCTTTATGAAACATTGTAAATAGCTTTAGGGATTTATTATTTTTCTTATTCATTTAAAATTGTATTTATATTTGATCTATTTCAAAGCATCAAATATATATATATATATATATATATATATATAGGTTTGTGATAATAATTCATTTATTTATTTTTATTATATCATTTTAAGTATGATGGTGATGAGTATCTGGGATTAAATAAATACTTGATCATAATATTAAATTTGTTTAGTTTTCATATTATTATTTATTTGATAAAATGTACACTTTCCTTATCAATCATGTACCTATTATAACCATTTAACGTACCCATTGAAAAACCTGGATATGGAGTGTACTGAGCTAGCCACATGGGATATCACTCTACTGGGGTGTTAAATCTTATTCTCATGCTTCACTGTACATATGGTATTACATATCCTTCTAGGAGGGGGGGGATTCATTTTAATTCTTTTCTGGAAGTGGCACAAGAGTTATTTGTAAATAGACTTTTCAAAGATGTGTACTTACTATTGGTCCTAAACATTTGGGCATTCAAGAAAGATATTAACTAAAGGGGTTTTTAATTGGCAGAGTCCTGTCAATTCACGCTTTCTATCAATTTAGCTGGAAGTACCTTTATATTGTAGGACAAACAATCGGTTAAATTGTATCCATTTCTTACCCTGTTCAATCATGGTCACTTCATGCTCAGTGCAAGATTAGGAGCGTAATTCCGCAGGAAAGTATGGTTCGGTACAATATATTGTGCCAGACCGTGTATAACAGCCATGCACAAAATGGCTATTGCTGAAGATTCAGCACAGCTAAAATTTATCATATTAAAATTGTAATTTTAACAGATCTATTAAATCATAATTTAGATGTGTATTTGGAGGTATTTATATATGGTACATAAATAAATGGGTTTGGTCTATTTCTATTTGAACCCACAGTACAAGTGTATGTAGTATATGTGTTAATAATTTTATTCACACAGCAAATCTATATCATAAAAGGAAAACTAAGCTTGTAACATTTGTTTATGTGTGGAACAGTTTTTTGTATTTAAGTTTATTATCACTTGTAAATGTTCCGCTACACGTATATAGAAATGTATTTTTTTTTTTTTTGCCTAAAAATTGTTTAAATAGAATTTGAATTTTGTACTTATTAGAATTTAAATTTTATATTTATTAGAATGAGAGGGTTGGTAATTAATATTGATTTATCAAAAAAAAACAACAACAACCTTTTGTCAATTGTAATCTACTTTTGGCAGAAGAAAAATGTTTTGTATTAAAAGAAATTTGTTCTGGTTGATCATGGATAAAGATAAAATCAAAAAGTCAATTTTATCTAAAAGAATGTAAGCACAATGAGTGGTGTAATTAATCAATATGGAAGCTATACAAATTCCAATATTAGAGAAAATCGTACTTTAAGACATAAAAAGTGAAAGAATGTAGGTAAATTAATATAAAAGTATAGTTTTATTATTGGCTGATGAAATAGTTCATAGGGGGGTATTACAATTGGACTAATTGGTCCATATGTGCTATTTACTTGGGACATTGAGGTCAGTTGTTCCTAGCTCGCCAAAGCAGTCAGATGGCAGATGTTTAAGAAAATAAAAACTTTGTTTCCAGCTTGTCCCAGAAATAGGACAATCTATGTTTGCTAAAATAAGAGTTGGCTCCAGCGTGTCTAAGTAATGGAATGGTATATGCTTGTGAAAAATAATAAAGCAGAAAGAAAGGAGAAATGATATGGGTTTGCTAAAAATTATAGTTGTATCTGGTTTGTCTAAAGAATAAAAAGAAGAAAGGAAATGTGAAATTAGCCATTCGAACATGGGAGGATCATTAAATGGATTTTAGAAAAGTTATCAACAACATGAATCCCCCATCCATTTAATAAAAAAAAAAGAAAGAATCATATTTGGAGAACTTTAATTCATATTTGACCTACATGCCGAGCATAATCTTTAGTCACAAGCAAGTATTCGTATAGCCGAGGTGTCTAATAAAGTCTGACGTGAAAGTGATATATATATATATCTATGTGAAAATTATATTCACAGACCCTATAATCAAGGAGATGGCCTTATTGTTTGTTCCAGTTTACTACACTCTCATGGAGTAGACTTCTAGCCACAGTGCATCACCCGTTCGTACCCGAAGCCTGAAAATGCCGTAGGAGAAACAGCAGACCCTGATGGAAAAAAGACTCATACGTGTATTGGTGAAAGGAAGCCCTATCTGCCCCATCGAGTAGCTGTGTGGTCCACGTTAAAGTTGAACTTAATGAAAGTACAAGTTCAGATGAGTGTATATAGTTTTTTTTCTTCTCTATTTTTATATAGTATTAAATTTTTTTTTTTATATATATAAATAATTACTTGTTTTTTTTTTTTTATTTACTCATATATTATCAAGATTGACCTTTGTATTTAAATTGTTTTTGTTTTTTTTATAATATATAATATTTGCTGCATACACTTGATTTCTGAATTTATTGCTTTAAAGTGGGGAATGGGTATAGGCCAGACCCATTGTGCAATCCTTTAAATATATATATATGTGTGTGTATTTGTTTCTATAAATGAATTTTCAATTTACTCAGGTAATAGCTCATTAATATTATATTTTCGTTATTTGAGATATGAACTAGATTAAATTATGTTGTTTTTTTTATATGTAATTGTTAGAGGGAGATATAAAATAATATGGGAATAATAAATATTACATTCCTTAGTTAATTAGTTTACTGTTTCCTTTACTTAGTTTTGAGGCATTATTGATTCATTAGCAGATAGGATTGTAGTTATTTAATCAAAATGCTGACCCACTTAGTAACCTGAGATGTAAAGAAAGTATATAATGAGCTGGACAGGGGTAACCTATCTGGGAGTTGGATTGTTTCATTTATTTCAGTCCGAACTTATTAAATTAATATATAATAATGACCATTCATATTTGCACACTCTCTTGGGAAAGAAAAAGGAGAATCAACAATATCGTTCTTGAGCGAGGGTGGTGCTAGAGGCTGAAGTAAAACATTTCAGTGCCCTTAAAGGTGTGCAAAATCTCAAAATGATCAACGTATAGTTAATCAGACAATTATGGAATAATTTAACAGGGAAGACTTCGATTGAACTAATTTTAAGTTCAATCTACTTCCTCTAATAATTCTTTGGAGATATTTTCTGTATATTTAACCAACAATATTTTCGGAGAATTGTTATCAATTTTCCATTTTGTAACATACATCACCTCATGCTCAGTGCGTATGCAGGTTAAAGGTAAATAAGACCTGTAGGTGGAGTTGCTAACCGGTACAATATATATATTCTTCTGAATTGAATATGAAACATAATCAATTTAATTGACAACTATATATTTAAATCATATATATATTTTCATCTAATTGACTTTCATTCAAAATTAAACCTTGTCAAGATGTTATGTTAATTAAAAAAACACACACTTGATTTGCATATCATCTTAGCACACCCCCTATTGATCAACTGAATGTTTTCATACTTTCCAAGTTTTATTTAATTCCCATTTTCTTCCCACATTTATTAAACCTTGTATTAAATTCATACATTTCTCTTTATTTTCTTGTATATACATTGTCTCATACACTTTTCTTTCTTTATAATTTCTACAATATTTGCTTATGTCAATACTTTTTTCACATTTCAATCATGCCCTGTTTCTAAAAAATGACAAAATGGTCCACACTTAATATCTCTCCTATTTATTGCTTTGTCATATTCATTACCTCTTTTTATCTTAGGTCAGTCAGTGAAAAGTAAGAAAGATGTAAGGAGTATGGCAGAGCAATAAATAGGAGAGATATTAAGTCAGGATGAGTTTGCCATTTTTTTGAAAGAGGGCATGTTTCAAAATATGAAGAAAGTATTGAGATGATCAAATATTGTAGAAATTATAAAGAAAGGAAAGAGTATGAGACAATGTGTATACAAGAAAATTAAGAAAAATGTATGTATTTAGTACAAGGATCAATAAAGTTGTGAAAAAAATGGGCATTAAATAAAAACTGGAAAGTATGAAAACATTTTTTAGGGTTGAGGTTAGTCAATAGAGGATGTGCTAAGATGATATGTAAATCACGTGCTATTTTTTGAATTAGCATAACATCTTAACGAGGTTCAATTTTGAAGAAAAGTCAATTAGATGGAAATAAATATATGATTTAAATATATAGTTGTCTATTAAATTGATTATATTTCACATTCAATTCAGGAGAAAAACAACATAATGGTTTTAAAAGAAATAACCATCAAGTGAAATATATATACAACAGAAAATCATATAACATTAAGTATTAGCAAAATAATAAAGTTATACTAAAATTCTCTCAAGACCATGATTTTTTCTAACACAAAAATAAACCTTAAAGAAAATCAACTAAACATAACACACACACCTATATATATATATAAAGGACACAATCTCATAATTCATTTCAAATTTCAACAACCTTTAATAACAAAAGAATATTTCATAAAATTGATGGTCTCAGATAAAAAAAACTCTGATGATAAATCTTCTAAATCTGAGGCCATAAATCTTATCAAAATGTCCATTAATATTAAAGTTTGTTGGTTTTTGAAGTAAATTATTGGACTGATCTATATATATATATATATATATATGTTTGCTATGTTTAGTTGATTTCTATTTCAGAAGATCTATTTATATAATAGATAAAAGCATATTCATGAGAAAATTTTATTGTATATTTTAATATATGAATTTTTTTCTACAGTACAGGCTTTTTTATACCTGCACTCCAATATGTAATATATAGGGGGTTTGACCTCAGACTTTCAATTTTGTTAATACTTAATGTTGTAAGATTATATTGAAATGATCAATAGTATTACAGATTGAATTCCAAAATATTTAATCAGTGAAAATATTTGATCAACGAAGAGCTCAGAATATGTCAACAACAACATCACAAGATTTTTCAATATAGTTCTGAGAGTAGTTATCTTCATCCCATTATAGAATAATCTTTTATAAACTTGGGGGTTTAATAAATACCAGAGGATATAGTGCTATAAAATCACCATATCATGCTGGTTTCTGAATTGTCCCTTCATCAGTGAAGAATAAATTCAAAAACTAGAACTATTGCCTTAAAATATCTAGCAATTATTTTTACTCCGATATAATTCAAGAAACGTCTGAATTTCAAAAAATCTTAAACTTTTGAATCCCAGATAAACACGCTTACATGATTATATAGATCTGACATAAGATCAGTTTCTATATGCCCTATAAATCTCAGTTTTTATGACAACTGAGTCTATATTATATTAGTTTTTAAAATTTTAATCTATATTTAATACGTTTATACTTTATTATTATAAATTTTCTTACTAATGAGTACTTGTGACATGCAAGCATATATTATATATAATAGCAAGCATTGAGATGTAGCTAATGTAAAGTACTGATATGTTATATTTATTTGCTTTGTCGCAGTCAACTTTTCAAAAAGAAAAAAAAATACGTGGATATTTAAAAAACTTTAAAAAAAGTATTTTTTGAATTTTTTTTTAACTTATTTGTATTACTAACTGAATATTCTTTTTTATTGTAATGGCTTTTATACTGCAAGACTTTTTACTTTCTTTATAATCCAACAAAAAAGAATTTTTAGACTTTCTCAAGTGAAGAAAACGAATACATCAACCGGGATTTTCTACTAATCCACGTTACCATTTGTCATAATATCATACTTCTACAATTGAGCGATTTGGTGGTCTTCTGGTCATCAGATCATTCCACACTGAGTTGTTTATTATAAAATATTGAATTATTTGAGTTTTAAATATTGCCATCACATCAAAAAGGATTTCAATGTTCTCATTATTCTGTTCATGTTGGCTTTCAAATCTGAGATTTTTTTTTTTACAAAACCAAAAAGAAGATAAAAATTATAGCTATTATAAAATAAAATAAAAAAATAATGGAAGGCTAGAGTAATGTTATATATATATATATATGTGCGTGTGTGATGCTCATAGCCTATTTTAAGTTAGTTTTGAGTACCTACTAAATCATCATCATCAACCATTATCAATCCACTGCAGGATGAAGGTCTCTCCAAGTTTAATCCATCTTCTCCGATCTTTAGCTTCTCTTCTCCACAACACCCCTGCACATTTTCTTATTTCATCCATCCATCTCACATGTGGTCTCTTTCTGGGTCTAAATAAATGTAGTTAAATGAATGCACTTTTCTTTTAATCTGTATTTGAAAAGCCAAAATTATTTGAGGCAGAAGATTGGACTACTATTCAAAATAGGATCAAATAGCAAATATATTTTATTTTTGTTTATAAATATAAAATTAAAATCCTTCTTTGAAATAATAGTCACTATTTTAATTTTCATTTTTTATTTCATTCTTTTCATGTTAAGTTATGATTGTTGGAACGAAATGTGTGGCTGATTTAAACTTATGTATTCTAAATAGTTATTTGTAAAGATTTATCTATAGTAAGTACGTCTTTATACCCCAGTGCACATGGCAATATAAATATTATAAAAAAATTAAGATCGCACTTACATTATTATATGTATAAAGATATGCATGTATCCGCATTAAATCGTATCTCACCAATTATTATATACCCAACCATTAAATTACGTTTGGTGCAGTATTCAACACAAAGTATATCTGCAACATTGATTATATTCTTGATATTATTTGCAAAATTATTGATGAAATTTTCAATTCTTTACTAAACTACTTACCACAGGGCTTCGGGATAAATATGCCATGATTATAATCTACAGTTTAAATCTAACTATAATAAATTATTATCAAGGGACTCTCAGGTCATTGGTCCATAGTCTTTCTAACAGTTTAATATTGGTCTGTAAATAGATATCTATGTTTGTTTAGCTAGAAGTAAAACAAGAATGTAAAATTGTTCAAACTCTTTATCACCCATTAATCGGTAAGCCATTTGAGTAAAGTTTTCTCCTTTATTGTTTTTATAGGGTGAGCTTCTAGAGTGGACTTCGCTTCACAGTGAGATACTTATTAAAAAGGATGTTCTACCTTTTATACATGGCATAGGTAATCTAATGATTTTTAAAATATATTTATTAAATGATTATTAACAACATTATTATAAAGAAACATTGATCACTGTATTCAAGTATTGGGCTTAAGAGCTAAAAATTCAATAATAAACACCTATTGAAAAAATTCCAAAAAAGTCTGTTAACTCAATTGAGAGTAATTATTATAATCAGCTCATAACTTTGGTGCTTGAACATCATAACATGGGATATATAACAACTTTTTACTAGATCTATATTTATCTAAATATTACGTTCTATGTTTTGATCTGTGTGTGATTCATATTTTACATAGAATTATTTTCTGAAGAAAAAAGTCTTTAATCCTGCAAGTCTACATTAAAATAAGATTAATGATTTCTCAACTTTTATTTACCTAGATGAAAAATGCATACAATTGACAAAAAAACGGTGGTAACTAAGATATAGAGTTATTAGGCTATGCCAATCAGAACTATAAAATTATACAAGAATGCTAGCTTAGATTCAAACCTTAGGAAGTTTTTTTTTTAAATTAGCCTATTAACTTAAAATTTTAAAGAGCTTAGAAGCTAATACAAATAAATCTTTAGAAATTACACTTCTTCTATGTACATTTCAGAATGCTTTATCAATTCTGAATAGTTTCAACTATCTAGCAGTATTTTTCGAAGCTAAAAAAGACTGTTAGTTGTATTACACTATTTTTTTTAAACTCATAACATTCAGTAATCAAATTTTTATCTCCACACTTATATATATGCCAACAATTAACAGGTTATTATATGCAAATTACTGCAATTTATTTTCAAAACATGACTACAATTTGGCAATTCTATTGCTGATTTTCTATTGGTTTATTTAATCATTAATATTGATGTTATATTATATACCTGGGTATATATAGACACATTTAGTATTAGATAGAAAATACTTTAAATATATGCATTATTTTTGTATTTATATGGTGTACTATATCTATCATCAAACATTAAATATTGAATGTCTTTAGAAAAAAATATAAACTTTATTTCCATTTTCCAATTACATTCAACTTTTAATAATAATATATGCAGGTTAGTATATACACAGTATTTCAGTAGAGGCATTCTCCTTTCTTCTGCAGACATTGCTGGCCTACAGTAATAGCTCAGGAATTAGATCTAGACCTTTAGATCCTTGAATATTGAATATTAAATTAATGCTGCCTAGGATTGAGCATTAAAAAATCTAAAGTTCCAGATTTGATTCCTATGCTTGTACTGTCACTAGTCAGATCCCTGAAGAAGAGAGGAGAATATCATAAAATTCAATATTCAAGAATCTAAAGGTTCAAGTTCAATTCCTGTGCTAGTACTGTCATTGGCCAAGCCAGCAACACCTGATTAAGAGCTGGCGAATAATACCAATTGAAACATTGTATATATACTAATCTGTGTTTACTATTATTGACAGTTGATGTAAGTGAAAAATTTAAATAATTTTAAAATTTTCCCTAACAGCATTCAATATTTAATGTTGGATGATGGAAATAATCCAGCATATAAATACAATTAAAAGGTTACCATCACAAATCTTCAGAGAAACATATTTTCCTTAAAATAAAAAAAAAATAAAAATATTAAATGTGCAAACATATAAACCAAAATATATAGAAATTATTTATATCTTCATATTCACACTTACTATAATACAATTATTTTTAGTTCTGAAGAAAACTGCTACATGGTCGAAACTATAAGGAATGGATTAAAGCATTGTAAAGACTGCTTAGGAGAAATGTAATTTTTTTTTATATTTATTAGATGTGAGAAGTATATGGACATTAAAGAGATGTTGAATATCTTAGTTGAAATAAATAGTCTGAAATTTTACTACTCAAAAACAAATCTAACTATGACTTATAACACTATCTTCTTATATCTATTGATTTCTTAATCTTTTACTAGATATCTTAGGAATAAAGTAGAATGGATTACTGTTTTTAAAAATCTGCAGATTTGAAAGCTTGCAGTATATTAAATTTAAGATAAATGTATCTTTGTATTTTGTAAAGGTTTCATGATATTTAAGAATATAAATGGATTTGTTTTCTTCTAATAAACAATTTCAAAAATATTAATCTCTTAGTAACATCTTCATTTCCATTGTAATTTAAGAATTCACTTTTTTGTAAACATATTTTTAATAAATGTAGATAGTCTACTGATAAATATATCATGTATTTTTTATGGAAGAAGTTTGGATTCATAATTAAAAACTGTTTAATTATCTTGTCTTCAATGAATGCCTGTAAAAAATGCCAAAAGCACAGTAACAAGGGAGACTTATTAGTCAATCATTTATTATACCTTAATAAAGTTCTCTACATATGACAATTAGGTTGTAATATATCAGTTCTTCTTTAATAAATTTTATTTTATGTGAATGAATATTGCTTATTAATATTTATAGAGAACTTTCTGCAGATTCCTATAATGTATCATAACACAAATTTCAAAATCATGCAGATTTTTTCGAACATCATCAAAGCTAAATAAAAAAGCGACTAAAATTTGAAGCCAAATTATTTTTATAAACATGGTGAAAGATTATCATAAATTTTGAAAATGCAATTCTTTTATGAAATTTGTTGTTAGAATTATACACACTACTGTTATTAACAATTGACATATTTAAAAA
Organism: Epiperipatus broadwayi; assembly: GCA_028023455.1. NCBI lineage: Eukaryota > Metazoa > Onychophora > Udeonychophora > Euonychophora > Peripatidae > Epiperipatus > Epiperipatus broadwayi. The sequence goes on from JAQFVV010012524.1 coordinate 3,142,443, forward strand.
AAATACTGTGGGTGTGTGTACAGTGTGCAGAAGTGAAATGATGATAGTGATTGATTCTCATTCCATGTTTCTTGCAATGTCATTTGTAAGTCAATGCATGTTTCATGTAATAACATAAGGTGGATAATCACCACAAAACTTTTAAGGCACTAGCATGTCATAATCATAAGTTATAATAAGAAATGTGTCAATATATTTTGCATCTTAACTCATGATGGAACAATACTAATCATACATTAATTTTTACTTTAAATTGGGGGGAAAATGCTACTGAAACCTTTGGAATGATTCACAGGCTGTATAGCATTAAAAGTGTGAGTCACAAATTTTTTTTCAAGTGGTTTGCAAGATTCAGTGAGAGCAGAAAATCATAGAAGACAGTCTACTGAATGTACAAAACATTGCCATACTTCATGTCATAATTCATAATCCATACATGCTAGCAGCATGGGGAAAAAACTATTCATTAGGATACATTGTGTATGTCTTGTAATGGTGAAATCACAAGATAACGTATGCAAATTATTTTTATAGTCAAGCGTTGTTAGCCGAGAGGTCATCGCATCCGCCTTGCAAGCAAGTAGTTGGTTGCAGACGGTTGTGGGTTCGCGTCCCGGCTGATGCCATGACATATGAGAAAAAAAAAATATTTTTATAATTTTGCGTTTATAGTATTTAATTAGTATATAACATAAGGCTAAATATATAGTTGTCTATTATATCTATGTGTCAAAATGTGCTGGTCTATAGAATGAATTAATTTCTTATACTTTTTTAATGCTGATAAAATTATTATGTAAGAAATGTATTAAATATTAATATAGCATTCCTTTTTTAAATTTGTTTATTACTGAATTAATATAGAAATCGTAATTAATTAGAAATAATTTCATATTATATAAGAACTAATTAATTTTTATTTGAAATTAAATTGAATCTCATTAGGAAAGGAAATAATTAGAGCTAATTTTTATAAAATTAATTAAAAATGGATTTAAAAAAGAGATAAAATGTTCCATAAAAATAGATTTATAAAAATTTAAATCAATTTATGTGAAATAATATTTTTTACTGTAAGTTTATTTTATAATTTTAAGGATTTTTCTCCATTTAAAATAAAAATAAATAAATTTTGAAACGTATTTTATATACTGTATTTATTTTTGCATTTTAATTATATATTTGATATCCTTAGATTTGTTTCTTCATTTAGTTTTAATACATTGCATAGGCTTAAACCTGCATTTATATATATATAATATATGTGGGATTCGAACTCAGACTTTTAGTTTTGCAAAAAAATTTCTGCAATATTTTTATGGTTTCTGCCTTAACAGAAATTATATTAAATAAAAAAATTATCAAAAATGGAAATTAATGAAATCCATTATGCCGCCCGTTCATATAAATTATAATGAATAATGAAAATCATATACAACAGCTACATATATATATATATATATACATAAAAAGTCTTTTTGGCACATGGTTTTGTGCCCTTTTCAAATGTTAATCTATTTTAATGCTAACCAATTATTACAGATAGAACTCCATATAGTGTTCTACAATAGAAATAAAATAACAAGAATGACAAAATAAAACATCAATACTATAATGCATGTATTATTTATTTTGTATATTGTTATGTTGTATAATCAATACTTTGAAGTTATATTGGAATTGTATGTAAAGATTTTATTCTATTTACTGTTATTTTATTTTGTTATTGTTGTTATTTTGTTTTCATTATAGAATACGAGATAATATTCATTAAGGCTGTAGCCTCAATCACATGCATATAAAATGCGATAGTAGGGACCTCTACAGGTCTTAAACCACATGCTTACTCTTTGGAAGAAAAGAGGGGAACCCCTTCTTTACTTCAACCTACTTTCTATTTAAATAGGTGAAGCTGAAGTGGTTCGATCTGAGAGTGTGAAGCTATTCAATACTTTACTAATTAAGTCCACATTTCTTATTACACATAATAATTGATTAATGTTAAAATAGAATGATTAACATTAAAAAGGGTATTGAAATCATGTGACAAAATGGCTTTTTATTACTATTAATATATATTTTAAAGAAAATTAAATAAATGAAAAAAAAAATCAAATAGAAATGAAACAAAATCAAGAAAGATGTATTAAAAATGAAATAGAAATGAAACAAAGGCAGAAAAAATATCAAAAGATCTAATGAGTAAAACTAATGAAAATCAAGAAAAATTTAAACAAGGTCAGGAAAAATTATCAAGAGATTTAATGAACAAACTCAGTAAAGTCAAACAAAGTATGACATAAAACAAAATGTAAAGGAAAAATATAGTCTAATAAAAATGTAAAAAAAAATATTGTAATAATGAATAAAATACAATGAAAGATAAAAATGAAAAATAAAAATAATTGTTCTGAATAGTTTACAGATTTGGATACTATCTCATAAATAAAATATGTCCCTTTTGACGAGCCCAAATTTTATAATGGATAATATAAAGTAATAAACTGATTATCATTCTGGATAACAAATATCATAAATGGAACTGATTATCAGTAAATGCATTCACATTAGGTAACCCCAAATGTAATAAAAATATAACTGAGCAGTGCTAGTTGGCCTACTAATGCATCACAAATTTGGGCAACTACATGTAATAAATATCATTATAAAGCAAGTGATTATTTCCACTTATGTATTACATATTTGGACAATCTAAATATACTGAGTAAATGTTGTATTCAGGTACTTTAAAATATAACTAATAAATAGAGTTAATTACAACTGACTTTATAATAATTTATATCTACATGTACAATGGACTCATAAATTTGTAATGAGTGTCAATGGGTCCATAATGTTTCACTTGAAAATGAGTTATAACATGAAATGTTCTATAGAATAAAGTGAAATAGTCTTATAATAAATCAAAACAAATAGGTTAATAACAACAATATAAATTTATTAAGATATACATTAATTTATTTGTGATGATTAAAATAAAGAATAATTTATAACAGTAATTAACATCATATAATGTACATTTATAATTTACCGTTCCCATAGTACAGGGGTGGCCAAAATGTTGACCACAAGATCTCTGGAATCAACTGCAAAGCTAATGTGAATATTGACAAATTATAGTGATAAATTCAGAGCTGATTTGAATATAAAAAATAAAAAAAGTAAAAATTCAAAATTATTCTTGTTTAAAAATAATTAAATTTAAAATAACACCCATTGTTATTATCAATCTCAAAAATAAACTGAAGTTGGAAGAAACTGGAAAGAATTAAATTATTTTTGTGTAAAGCTAGAGCTAAAATTCTTAGAAATATTTAATGGCCATTTTCCTGAAGAAAAATGAAAATAACTTGTCCTGAAAAAACAAGGATTTTAATGAACTGATTTTAGAACAAAGAAGTTGTGAACTTTTTAAAACACTTTGTCTACCTAGCAAATAATCCCCAATGAGATTTAAAAAGGCAACAGGACATTTTCTATCTCCAAAAAAAAAAAAGGTGTCAATTGTAAAGACTGTTAGCAGAGAAAATGTGGAGATTTTCCAAGGCACAGAAATAAAGAACTTTTGTAAAATATTATTTTTATTGTTATTATATATATATATATATATATATATAATAACAATAAAAATAATATTTTACAAATATATATAGAGTATATATATATATATATATATATACTCTAGCAAATTATTGATGCCACACTAGGAGGGGGAGTGGGATGTGTTTTAAATTTCTTACTCATATTTACTTATTAATTATACAAGTGAATTAAAAATACAATAAACAAAAATTTTATAAAAATCAAAAAATAAATTCAGGTTTTATATTTTGGTAAAAATATTGATTGAATAATTTGTATAAGTTATAAAGCCCTGTTTAATTACTCCAGAAAAAAGGGAACAGAAAAAAAATTAAATATAGAAAGGTATTTTAAGTAACCCTTAAACCGCTAATTATATTATTGGTTGTATGAGGTAAAAATCAAATCTTTTAATTGGCCAACTCACAAACTGAAGACAAAGCCTATTGTTAAAACATATTCACCTATAATATTAAATTCAACTCAGATACATTTATAAAAAGTATATTACTAATTTTTCAAGTTATGAAAGAGAATGAAAGTTCTTTCAAAAATAAATTGCTATTTATTTATTATAAAATATATTCAATTTCAGCAAATATAAAGCAAATGTCTAAACAAAAAAGTGCTGACGCAAATGCTTTTTTTCAATTTTACGTTCTGGAAAAGTAAAGATTTCTTTTTGCTAAATCTTAAATATTTTTACTAAAATCTTCAATATTTTTCGAAAATAATTTTGTTTTCTTGGTATATTTTTTAAAAAACTAGTTTAATTTCTCAAATTATATTTTTTTAATACTTAAATTGCATTCAAAATGAAAATCTCAACGGTTTTTTTTATTTTCTTTGATCAGGCAGTTTCTTTGTTCTTTCCAGCCAATCAGAATGTCTTTTTCGACTGAGAGTCGGCTGACAGCGAATCACTGACAAGGTTCTTTCTTTGTTTAGTTTAAAATGTGGTTTTTTTGATTTTTTACTTGTAAAATAATTCGGAAGAGGGCACCATCTTACAGAACTTTTAAAAACCTAATCAATACCTGTCAAACGAATATTTTAGCATAAGAACTAGCAGAGTTAGAGTGACGTCAGATGTCGACGAGAAATGTCTGAAAGATAAAATAAAATGGGAATGATAATTCAGTAAATGTCTGCCAGACCAGTTGTAGAATAGCATTGTTTAATTAGAACAGAAAGCTATTTTTAAAACTAATTAAACAAAACAATAAAGAAGAATTGTTAGTACAATTAATATTGAAAAGACTAATTGCTGTGAAAGGAATGTGCACATATGCAATTAAAGCATAATGGATATTTTTGGTAAAAGATTTAATTCCATCATATTGATCATCAATTATAATATCAAGACTGGATAAAAAACAATGATAGATATAAATAGTGTGTGCGTGTGTTTTTTTACTTTTTGTGATTGCTGCTATTGTGTATATTAGACTTTTGAAAAAGGATCCAGAGTGAAAACTGTTCCGAAAGTTATAGCGATTTTTCACCATGAGGGGATTCTTCCCAGAAATCATGCCTCTGTAGGTCCTAATAGCAAAATAGGACAAAAACAGATCACCAATTTTTTTATTTGTGTAAGCGTGATGAGTTTCTGTAGGTTTGTGCAGAGAAAGACTGTGAGTGTAAATAACTTGTAATTATTTTAACTCAGGCCTAAGAAAAAATGATGACTGATGTTAATTATCAGTGGTAAATATTAGTAGAAAAAATTTTCTTCAGACTTGTATTTTTTTTTGTTATTTGTTGGCAAGTGAATACACAACAGGATTACAATGAATAAACAAAATACAAGTGTGAAAAAAATAAAAACTTATCATTATCATAAAGAATGGGAAGATTTTTTTTTTTATTATGATGAAAAACAAATATGTATGTATTATTTGCAGTGTGCATGTGGTTTTAGCAAAGAAAGCCAATGTTGAAAGACATTTTTGCACTGTTCATAAAAATTATAAAGACTCTGCATTAAGAAAAGCTAAAGTACATCAGCTAGTCAAGCGTTGTTAGCTGAGAGGTCAGTGCAGCTGCCTTGCAAGCAAGCAGTTGATTGCAAACAGTTGTTGCATGTTCGCCTCTCGACCGATGCTATGACATATGAAAAAAAAAGTACAACAGCTAAAGACACAACTCATTACATAACAAAATTTTTGGCAAGTACAATACAAGTTCAAAAACTGCTACAATTGTATTATTCAAAGTTGCTGAAACTTTAATTAAACAAAATAAGCCCTTTCAAAATGGACAAATATGGAAAGAACCCTTCATCAAAGCTGGTGAAATATTATTTGAAAATTTTAAGAGTAAATCTGAAATAATGACTTTTATCAACATTATGTCATTATCACAAAACACAATTATGTATAGGACAGAAGAAACTTGTGGAAATCATGGAAGAGATTTTACATAAAAACATTAGCAATTCTAACTTTTTATTACTACAGTTTGATGAATCTACTAATTATATAGGTACTGCACAATTATGTATTTTTATTTGTGTGGTTTTTGATGATATGTTAGCCACAGAAAGATTATTAATAATTATTGCAATTTAAAGAAAGACAAGAGGTCAAGATATCTATGATTTATTCAAGAATTACATTGTACAAACAATTTTTCCAAATCACAAATTAGTATCAATATCTACCAATGGAACAGTGCAATGATTGGCACTAAAGTTGATTTTATTCTGTGTAAAAATGGTATTGATATATCTAGTTTTATAGTCTATTATCGTATTATACATTAGAATGCCTTATGTTCAAAAGTATTAAAATTTAATCGTGTTATAAGTGTTGCCTACAAAATTGTTAATAAAATAAGATCAAAAAGCTTGTTACATTGTCAAGTCTAGGATTTGCTGAAGGAATGCGAGAGTGAACATAGTGAATTATTACATACTTATGTAAGAAAAGTTGAACAAACTTTTAAATCAGATTCATAGAAATAAGATCATTTTTGGAAACTAAAGGTGATTCATATTCACAAATAAATGACAAAGAATGGCTTTTTGACCTCACCTTTTTCTGTAATATTACAGAAAAACTAAATAACTTCAATGTAGAACTACAAGGAAAAGATAAAACAATAATAGTTATGATAAGCACTTTGAAGTCATTCAAGGAAAAATTAAATATGCTTGTAATACAACTGAAGCATTGTGAATTAAAACATTTCAAAAATATGGTTGATGAGTCTAAAGATAGAAAGAATCTAATCTACAACAAATATGTTGAAAATATAATATTCTTCATAAAGAATTTAATGGGAAGAGTTCTGGAATTTGACAAACTTGAAGATATCACTAGTTTTTTGTCTTATCCATTTAATATTGAAGATATCACTATGAAATTAAATGAATTTGTACATGCAGATTCAGTGAGCCTTGAAAAAAAAATAGTAAATATTAAATGAGATATACATTTAAAATCAATGGCTCCAAATGAGAACTTGTGGACATTAATAAGCAAGGATAAGTATCCAAATATTTGGAAAGTTGCTACATATTTCAATACATTTTTTTGGTTCAACATATTTGTGTGGATCAACATTTTCCTGCATGAATGTGAAAATCTAAACATAAGTCACAATTATCAGATCTACATTTGGAATCATGTTTAAGAATTAGTTTAAGTTCACATGAGATAAATTTTGACAAACTTGTCAAAACTATGCAATGCCAAGTGTCATCACAATAAAAAAATATTATTATTTTTTACATTGTGATTTTTTTATATAAAATTTGCATCTCAATTTTTTTTTTTCTTGATTTTTTTTTTAAATTCAGGACCAGCTCTAGAAAATAATTATTTATAGGTAATTTAATAATTGTAATTTAATAAATATTTTATAAAGTGACATGGACAAGTTGTAATACCAGATGGAGCTGAGATAATTTAATAGTAGTTATAGTAAAATGTCTTTGACTGTTCGTATCTTAATAGAAAAGAAGTTCACCAGTTTGTTTTTTGTAAAAATGTCACCAATATTTGTGAATACCTAAAAAGCCATTATAAGAAAAATAATTCCTAAGTACATTCTAAGAATACCAAGACTTCAAAACATTTTTTTTCCATTCCAGCAAAAAAAGGGTTTTTTTTCTGGTTTCCAGTTCAAAGCACTGAAAAAAACATAGTCACCCTCAAACACACTTTCACCAAAAAAGTATTCCCCAATATCTAAAAATTTGGCCACCCATAGTATAGTATAATTAGATATGATATATCATTTATAATTAAAATTAGAAATGCATATAGTCAAGAAATGGTTAACTATAGATTTTCTTTCATACAAATAAGAAAATAAAATGTACAAAAAAATTTAATAGTATTATCTTTTAAAAATAAAAATCAAGTAATGTATTTTATAAAATTATTCATAATTCAAACTAAGTTATGCAAATACTATTTAATTTTTAATTGATCTTTTACTTTACTTGATTGTTATTATTTAAGTTACTGGATGACAAAAACCTACTGAATTGCAATTAATACTATTAATTTAGAAGAAAGATTTTATAAATATTTATAAATATTACCATTATACTTTCAAATGTTGTTAATAAGTAAGATTTTTTTCTGACCACCTGTTATTATTAGCATATATAAAATGTAAATTTTATTTATCTTGCAGCAGTTCCTTTTGAATCTTCCTTCATGCTAGCACACATATATGTAAGGCTCCATAGACATTTTAACCCTTGAATGTTATCCAATTATTATTTTTGTCAACATTACAATCCCAGTAGATTTAGTAGTTTTAGATAATGGTACTCAGCAGAGTGTTTCTATTGTTAATCATTTTATTTAAATCTTGGACATTAAATGGGAGGAACTTATGTATCTTCCAGTCCAAAGTTTCCTACTCACAATACATTTTCTTTGCTGCAAGTCCATAATCTTTATAGAGTATGATAAGGTTAAAACACAATTTTTTAAAGGAAAGAAAGTATGTGTTTTTTCTTCTAAAATCATTTCTGTCTCTATAGTGACTCAAACAATGCAGTCTATATTTTTAAACACTAGTTTAGATCATGTGATTTCTTTCTTTCAATTTTAATAAAGCATTTTTGTTATCTGATATAATTTAATAAAATATTTTTTAATGTTAATAAATAAATGACTCATTTATTCTACATTTATTTAAAACAAAAGTAGACATATTTTTATTAAATATATGACTTTGAATTGTTTTCTTTATTTAGCTTTATATAAAGTATACAAAATGACAACTAAAGAAGTGCACATACCACAATATTTATAGTTGTTGCGATTTGCATTATTCATTATAATTTAAATAATAAAGATGTTGAGATATTGAAGCAGTCAATCTGTTACTCATATTGAGCTTCACAGCCCACTCAAAATCTCCCATCACCAAACCATATTCAAACCCCATCCTTACACATATATATGCATTTATTAATACATTTTTTGCTTAAGTATTAAAATAACCACTGACATATATATATATATCTTAATGTAATTATTTACCTTTAATAAATAAATATTTGATCTTATTTGTTATTCATATAAGTGCCTAATGATGTGTACATATTATAGGTGAGGGAAGATTACTTTTAAAACATATATAAAAGCAAAATCTATTATATTAATATGTATTTTAAAATTAGATTTATAATTTATTATTTATTTTAGTAATGGTGGTCAGAAAAAAAGGTGATGCAATCCTACTGAATATTCTCAAATGCAATTAAATCAATTAACCGGAAATCCATTAGTCTGAATTAAAAAGTTATAATTTAATAACAGTAATGTAAGTTTTTTTACTTCAAATTTGTTTTAAAATCTCAGATTATATTTTAAAACAATCGTTTGAGAAATTCTTTAAAACTTACATGAACAAAAAGTGCATCCAGTCAACAAATTCCAGGTCTGCTAAGTTCATAAAGTGCCTTAGGTCTAGCAACTAAAGTGCATTCTAAGATAACCTGAAAATAGTATAAATATTGCTAGATTTAAATACCCAAAAGAGAACTTGTAATGATAAAACAGCAATGGTAATATAATCCACGCTCATCGTTATAGCAATTTAATGTGTCATGAGTAATGGAAATTTTCACCTTTCTCACCATTCAACATGCTCTTTCCCTCACTCATTGGCCAGGATCCCACTACCCATGAACTTTAATGTAATTAAAAACTGAATAATGAGAATCCTACCTGCCTGACTGACCAAATCTAACTAGATCTAGTTTGCCAACTCCAATGGATGCTGCAATCACCTAGAATTACTACTAATTGCCAAGGTAAAGAATCCAAGACACTGCCTAATCTTTAAATTCTTAAGTTCAGCCTTCAGTAAATATTTCTCATAATCCTGTCTGCAATTTAAAATGATATTCTATCAGCTGGTCTTTCAACCAGAAATTATATATTTTGTTTAAATAATTTATAATTTACTTACCTGAGATTAACATGTACTTAACTCTATATAACTCTCTTTAATTTTATCTTATCATTGAGCCTCTATTAAATAAGTATAACATTTTCTTTCACTTCCATGCAGCAACATTTTACAACTCTTATTATTATATTTTATATTTTTATATGTTTAAATGATATGTCAATAATCTCTCACATTCACAAGCAAGATCGCTCTTTTTTTATTTTCCATCTCTTTACTTTATGGGGTGACTAAATTAGCTTTAATTAAAACAAGACTTGTTATTTTTATCTTAGCAGATGCTTGCAAATTTGGGAAAACAAATTAATTATCTCTTAATGTCATTGTAGAAAAACAGAGTAAAATCTGTTTTTCTAAGAAATGTTTTTTATTTCATTTAAATAATAAGCACTAATTTTAAAAACTCAAGTTTGTTATATGAAATTAAATCTGTTTATTCTAAAATTAATAACCACCACCTCATTTGTATATATCTAATTATGTTTATTATAATATAAAAACATTTATGACTGAATTATCATATTCGTTAATGTTGTGGGGAGTTCATATATAAATTAAAGTAGTGTGAGAGGGGATTCTTTATCCCAGTGATTTGTGTATTTTATTGATAAGTTTAAATGATCCATTACTGTTTAGTAATCTAATCATACCATTACGTTGGACATTCCCAATATATACATATCGGTTATTATTAATTGGTCCTTAGTTTAAAATGTTATATGTCTTTCATTTCAAGCATTGTATGCAAACAGGCCTCCATGTTCAAATACACATATATGTGTCTTCGTGCTTCATTCCCCAGTAGTTCGTTAAACCGAACCTCGTATCTTCGTTTCAAGTTCAAGAACATGGCTTGTAACCCCACTGTGGGATTTATTTCATCATATGAGCTATTTACATAGGGCACTCCAGGAAAGATCTGTCATATCATTACTAATAGCTAATGCCTTCATTTTGTGAACTGAATCTGCCAAAGTAGCAGAAAGAATTCAGTCACCAGTCTTCATTTTTAAATTTGGAAGCACCTTTTTGGATCCAAGATTAGGATCACCTAATTCCACCATTATGCATACACCACTCTCTTAAAGTTCTCACCATAAATTAAAACCTATGAATAACCATAAACCGTAATGTTGTGATTTCACTAAACAGTTTCCTTTTTTTTTATTTTTATATATAATTATTTCTCATATGCGCCATGTCATGATGCGATCATTATATATATTTTAATGAACTGTCCCCCACGCATTTCTCACTCAGTATAACTGAGACCACTCACTTCATCCTTTACTATAAATAATTATATGAAATATTATAAGTTAAAGGTCAGTAATTTGTTAAACTAAATCGGTCAAGTGCTACTCTTTTCTGTGAAGGTGGATTGGTATCTCACAAAGATATTTACTCTCATAGCACTAAATTAACTATATTTGTCAGTGTATTTATTTATTACTGGCATATAAACCAGATGCAATAAAATAAAGTAATAAATAAAATTTATCATTTTACAAATTATAAAACAAATCTCATGTAATATACTCGTTGTTACCTTACAAAATATAAATTAGATTATATGTATGTAAAAGGGCCAATGATGATCAATGGAATAATATAAACTAAGTATTTATGCATATTTTTCGTAAATTAATAAATCTTATATACATCATAAACCTCACTATCACTTATTTAAATTATTATGTTTTAGTTATTAAATTCTATTTGCTCTGACTAGATGATATCCTGCTAACACTTATATATATAATTTGTAAAGAAATGTCACTATCTTTTAAATTGATCATAAACTCATGATTTTGAGTCTCTTTGTGTCTCCGCTTTGCGATGCCGGTGGAGAGAGATATTTTAGATCAGTATCATCAGGATTGTTGCTCATAAGTTGGTAGATCTGGGAAACAGGCAAATAGGGCAGAGTCCATGAGTGTTCCTGACTTATGTATCTTGTGCATGACAGGACCCAAGGTATTTTTGCTTAAATGCTAGGTCTTGTTAAATGAACAGACAAAACCAACTGGTACAATATAGATGTAATATAAACTATTTCAGTAATAAAAACCTTACAAAAATAAAAAAGTAGTGATGTATTTTATATTTTAATATTTCTGAAGCTGAGCTAAGTTTGAAAAAAAGTGATAATTTTTTAGAATATTTTCAATTTATTAAGATGTAACTGTCACTTAAATCATTTCTAATTTAAAAAATAGAAATATTCTTAAAACATTCATACTGTGTTAAAATGTAGACTTTATTAAAAAAAATTTTTACATAAATGGATTCAACATAAAATATAGATTTAATATGCAAATTGGTCCAACTGCTACCCATGAAATGTACATCAAATTCGTAATCTTCTTTAAGAGATTGAGAAAACTTAACATTAATTAGATGATTAATTATTGTTAAATAAATTAAACAAAAAGTGATTTAAATCAATAAATAAATGTACTTGCTTTGTTTACTTTTTAATTTTTTTTGGAATTATTTTAACTATAGTATAGAATTTTACTTTTTAAAACAATTATTATACTTTGGTTTATTGCTATCAAACTTATCAGCATTACATTAATGCTTATTTTAAGAATCTCCATACTTCCTCTTTCTTTTTATTCTTTATATAAATAAAGATACAATAAAAGACCAATGATCCCCAAGATGCATTTCGTACTGAACCAGCACTCATCAGTTGGTACAGGTCACCAGCTCTCATATATATCTATATTACGTGAAGTGTATTTATCTATGGCGAATTGTCACGTTTATTTACAACCGCCAAACTTGCTCCACTCACAACCTCGACTTTGTACATTTTTAATAAACCTAACTACATTTATCACTAATCATTTATTAATAGAGTTTTTCTCTAGCACAAATATAAACTTTAATCCAAGTTAATCCTTGACTGTGACATGATGAAATTGAACAACTGATTTTTTTGGCTATGAGGCAAACTAAAAAAATTAAAATATCTGTTAACTTTATACTATTTTTACTATATATATATATTACATTCATATCTGCCTTTCAAGCCAAATTGTGCAAACGCTTCTGCGAGTGTTAAATAATAAATGAATACCATCTGACCAATACAAGATATAGAATTTATGCAGGAATAAAAGGAATCTTTTATTCCTATGACTCAAATATTTATATATGAGCAAATCTGAAGTACTGGCACAGAAGGTCAGATGGTATTCATTTATTATTTAACACTCACAAAAGCGTTTTCACAATTTGACTTGAAAGCCGATATGAATGTAATTACAATTGTATACAGATGCTATAAAAATAAATGCTGATTTATATATATATAACTAAAAAGATGAGAGATCATCCATCAATAGAGAAAGATGATGATCATTCATGGACAATAACCACAGTCACAACACTTTTGGCTAACTGATAACATCAGCTATACAATCATTCAAATAACACTTACTGGCTCAGCTCAGAGGGGTTACTAAATGCCATATGCAATGATAATAAGAATAATAAGGGTAAAGAACAGCAACAATGACTAAACATTATTAAAGCATAATGCAATATTTAGTAAAATTTATGAGGAGGGGACTTCTCATACTTACTCATAAATTATTATAGATCTTATTACCAGGAGTATACATCATTAAAGAGTTAAGTCATATTTAAAACTCCACTTACAATACCTCTTCCACTCATAAAACATTTAACAACTATGGAGAGTATTCTAGCAATATGATCAGATCCACCACCAAATTCTTTTCATGAAAACAAAAGCATATTTTTTATTATGTTTGACCACAGTGATATTTCTTTAAAACCATTATCCTTTGAATTAAAATAATTTCTTTAAAGCTCTTATATAAATTAATATCTCAGAATTCTCTTAAACAATATTTTTAATAAATGTAAGTTTATGCTTTCTTTAAATTTAGGTTATTAGACAAAGAATGGTATCCTAGTAATTTCTAGTGAAACATAGTAGCAAATATCAATAACTTTAGTGTTATTAACCTTTTAACCGCTAATTATATTATTGGTTGTATGAGGTAAAAATCAAATCTTTTAATTGGCCAACTCACAAACTGAAGACAAAGCCTATTGTTAAAACATATTCGCCTATAATATTAAATTCAACTCAGATATGTTTATAAAAAGTATATTACTAATTTTTCAGGTTATGAAGAGAACGAAAGTTCTTTCAAAAATAAATTGCTATTTATTTATTCTAAAATATTCAATTTCAGCAACATAAAAGCTATAATATAAACAAAAAGGTCGACTTTTACGTTATAGAAAAGTAAATATTTCTTTTTATTAAATCTTTAATATTTTTACTAAAATCTTCAATATTTTTCGAAAATAATTTTGTTTTTTTAGTATATTTTTTAAAAAACTAGTTTAATTTCTGAAATTATATTTTTTTAATACTTAAAATTGCATTCGAAATGAAAATCTCAGCGTTTTTCTTTATTTTCTTTGATCAGGCAGTTTCTTTGTTCTTTCCAGCCAATCAGAATGTCTTTTTCGGCTGAGAGCTCACTAACAACCAATTACAACCGATGTTCTTTCTTTGTTTAGGTTTAAATGCATTTTTTTTATTTTTTACTTGTAAAATAATTCGGAAGAGGGCACCATCTTACAGAACTTTTAAAAACCTATTCAAAACCTATCAAACAAATTTTTTAGCATAAGAACTGGAAGAGTTAGAGTGACGTCAGATGTCTACGAGGAGCTTCGTAAGAGGCGGGAAAAGGGTTAATTCAGGAAAATATTTTTTTTTACTTTTATTGAATTAAATATAGCAATGATACACAGTTGGTAAACAGCTTCCACCCCACCAATACTACTACTAATAATGTTATTTTTAAGTGTAATAACATTTAAAATAATTTATCTTGTAACATAAATAAATATCATTCTTTTAAATCAATGTTTATAAGCATAAAATGTACATTAGAATATTTTTTTTAAAAAATATTTATATTTAATATATATTTAAAATAAATTTTAATAATTCTAAAAATGTCAGTTGAATTTAAATTAATTACTTCCATGTCAAAGTATAATTTAATTCAATAAAAATACTGATGAATTCTTGCTATTCGAAAGCAGATTCTACAATCTAGAATTCAATAGTCTGCTATTTCAAATTAATAAATCCAGAGAAAATCTCTCAATGTGCAAATATTTTTCTCTTAAATAAAAAAACTGCTTACCAATATTCAAATAGTTTAAAATTTTTAGCAGTCTTCATATTTTCATATATAATAAATTTAATTTACATCTATTTTTAATAAGTAAAGTAGAATCAATAAAAGTTCTTATGCAATAATGCTGATTAATGCAAAAATTCTCTAAAGCACATAAATCACTTAAGATTAATTTAATTAGTATTAAATATTTTGTCATCTTTTCCATTGTATTTCATTATAATGTAAATTTCAAATTTTTAGTAGTTTCAGTTTAAATCTTCTGAGCCTGGATGAATTAAATTAGCAATTCATATTTTACTTTAAAAAAATGTATTAAAAGCAATTAAAATTTATTGAAATTTTAACAACTAAATGAACAAGGAAGTAACTGAAAATCAAGTATGCAAGTGTGTTAACATCTTCACTAGTTCTATTTATAAGCTATGTCATGAGACTGATTTTTAATGAATGAAATTGGCATCTACTCTACTAACCTTTGACATGTAGTCTATTAGACTTTACAAATTAATTAGTATTCAGGGAAATATTTGTCTAGATCTTAATTATTACAACTTTAAATTATTTAAAAAAAACAATAATGTATTACAGTAAAAATAAAATATTACATGATATATTACATTACTTCAGATATAATATTATTTTACATTATTCTATTAAACATATTTATATTATTTAAGTAAGTTAAACTCCTAGAATATTCTGTTAAGTAAATCTCTTTAAAACAAAGACTTTTTAAAAATATTTTTAATAATAAACTAACAAGGAAGTTAATATAAAAATTTACATATCATGCATACTCATGCACCAATGTATTTGTTTACTTGAAAATAAATAACTCAACCAACAAAATTATTTATATTTTTCCATTAAGGAAGTTTAAAATTTATTTATTTAAATGAATTTTTATCACAACTACTATTAAATAAAGTATTCTTATTAACTAGTTATTTAAATAAACATGCACTTTTATTATCAAATAATTTAAGTACTAATAACTTAATATTAAGGATTTAAACTTATCTTTAGATTTCAACTTTAATATTGACTTTTAACATATTAATAATTAATATTACAGTAGTTTTATTCTTAATATTTTTAAAATTAAATTGCTAAAATTTTAGGATGATGATACTTTCAAAATTAAGCATTTTAAATTATACACAAATTATTAAAACAACTTTTAAAACTATTAATTACTATAATAATTATTATTAATTGATAATTACTAAGCAATAAAACAGTTGTCTTATTATAAAAATTAAACTATGGAAAATATTTCACTTTTTAAAATACTGAATTACTATATCACTAGACATTTAGCTCTACGGACAAAGATAAAATTCACAATATATACATAAATGTTTCCCTGAAATTTTGTGATGATAGTATTTAACTTGTAATCATATGTTATACTAATTCCATCATCTAATTTGGATTGTTAAAAATTTTAACTAAAATTCATATTGTATTTAAACTTTTCAAATACCTTCAACTGTTAGGAAAGACACACAGATTACTGTATAACACAATGTTTCAAGTGACATTATTCTTCTGTGTTCATCAGGTGTTCTGGCCTGAACAATAACAGAACTAATATAAGAATTAAATCAATGATTTTTAGGTTCATGATTGCTGAATTTAAGATGATGTTCCAATCAACTAGGTTTATTATTTCAAAGACAATAGTCAGTAGGAGTTTATTTAGAAGTATCTCCTGAATTTTCCACTTTTTCCTTAAGAGCAAAGTTTTCAAACATTATGAAATATTGTGCCATGAAAGTTAACCTGGTGTGATAATGTATATGGTTTAGAAAATACCTATTAATCTTGATCTTTAAAAAATGGAGAAATCAAGGAGACTTTCATATATAAGTATATATAATTTATTTACTTTGACAGAATAATGTAATGAGTTAGAATGTCACTTTACATTCAGTATGAACAAATCTGAAAGTCATTGGTCTGATTTCTCTGATAGTATGGTTAGGCCAACAACACCTGAAGAATGGAGAAGAAGAATTGAGACAATGTGTCCTATACTAACCTGCATGTTATTATTAAAAGCTAAATGTATTTGAAAAATTTGAAGTTTGAATTTTTCTAAGAAGATTTAAGAATTAAAACAAGATGATGGAGATAACCCAACAATATAATTGCAAATGTAAACATGAATATATATATATATATATATATATATATATATATATATATATTCATATATATATACATTTATATATATATATATATATATATATATAAACTGAATGTATGAAGTTTATGCTCACATTAATTCTTGAAATAAAAACTTTAAATAATAAAACATAGGAATGATAAATTTCTGATTTAGAAAATTTTTTGGTTAGAAGCCCACAAATAAAGACTTGAAACCTAGCACACTAGCCTGAGCATGTCGATAAGCAACGAATCTATTTTCATGTATTACGTAAACATATGTTGATAATTACTGCCATGACAATATATATGTGAGTTCTACAAGACTATACTAATATAACAAAGGATTTGTTCATAGTTAATAATAAATTACTTTTTGTATCCATGCATATTATATATATTAATTTCCATTACAAATCAATATTTGAATATATGTATTATTCTGATATACCTTAGTCAGTAGAGAGTTAAAGTATTATTTACTGTAACATTTAAATAAAAAAACTGAAAATAGAATATTTTCAATAGACGAAAGTCAACCTGTTGTAAATGAATATGGACACAGATTCTTTCAGTTAATTATTTTCTTTACAACTTTTTAAAATTTAATAATAATAAAAAGAGCGAATATTTAAATTTCATCTATAATTACCCATATCGTTTTAATTATAATAAAAAAAAAAGAAATAATTGTTTAACCATTCATTTAATTGTTCTATAAAAGTTCACAAAGTTTTTTATAAAAAATGTTATATATTATTATATCAATTATATATATATATATATATATATAACACATTTCGTTATTTGATTTGTTATTTACAGGTTGTAATTGAAATATTTAGCAAATGTCAATTAAAAAAATATAGAGCAATTTGAAATATAGCTTTCAAGAAGTAATATAATCAATTTAAGATTTTCATTCTTTTGTTCCAATGTGCTTCAGATTTGCCGATATAAGTGAATTTAAGTAAAAAGGATAAGATGGTCCATTCTTATCTTTTCAAAAGTTTTATCTTCTGCTTTGGATTGAGAATATTTCACATGTTCAATAAACCAGTGTTGGGATGTTAATCTAGTTATTATATATAAAAAGGAATAATTACTATACCTAACATATATATATATTACCAATATTATTTTTTAAGTGCTAATAATATAATTGATCCTTGCTGTAATGTACCATTTTTTTACATTAAGAATATACCAATAATTGCACTCCAATATTTGTATGGAGAAATATCTTGAACAACTTCAGACAGAATGATAAACATTAGATCAGATAAGATATTGTAGCAAATTAATTTAAATTGACTGATATTTCAATTTACAAAGCAAAACTATTTCTAACTATTTTAAAATTCTGCAAACAAATGATCATATGTTGTATAATGTTGGACAATTACAATAGTTAATATCTGTAACAATTGAGATTATTTTTAAACAATCATATTTTTTACACACTATGGCTAGAAAATAGCTTACATATTCATATTAACATTACTGAAAGAGTGATTTTGACTGTTACATATATTTGTCAATGGAATTATCCATCATTACACATTTATCATTTGATCATTTATTTATAGAGTTTTAAAATGACAGAAATAGCTCTGCCTAGTAAATTAAAATATGAGTTGATTTGTCTAAATATCTCAAATGATCTAATATTTATCTTTCTGGCTAAGGATATTCTGAGAAAAGACTCTATTTAAAGTTTTGGAATGAGATAAGAAATAGCCTTATTTTTATTTAAAAAATAACCAAACAGTACTACGTTTAGAGAGCAGCTCAATTATTTAAATAAATGTGCTTAAAGAATAATCAGCAGTTAGTTCAAGTTGACAATTTAGTAAGAAAGTAAAAAATAATAGTCAAGCACTGGTTGTCGAGTGGTCAGCATAGCTGCTTACAAGCAGTTGTTGTGGTTTTGCATCCCAGCCGATGCTTTGACACATAGATAAATAATAGTTATTTAGAATAATCAAGTATAATTTTATCTTGACTATGGATAGATAATCTGTAGAGGGGAGAGTGGTAGTATGTATATGCATATAATAAATGTAAACAGTCACACACACAAATATATTTATATTTTTATTAAAAATATATATTAAAACAGGTAAACCTCTCCATACAGTAGTGCCACTCAGTGCAAGCCAGAGTAATCAATGGATGCCAGAAAGCTTGTGCATAAAATCCTTATCTAATGCCTACTCATCAAACATCCCCATACCAGTTTCCAGCTTGTGGCCATCATCAGTGATCATGTGACGTTTGGTGGTTTAAAATATATATATATTAATAATGTTAATGGTGAATCTCTACGGTATATTAAAATAAAAAAATCACTTTGATTAATTATTATTATCTTACAAAAGAAAATAATAATGTATACAATTTTATTTTTATTCTTATTTACAATAATCAGTTTCCTTTAACTGATTGCTGTGTTGGAATATGTTATATGGTGTGAAGGAAAGAAAAGAAAATAAGATTGATCAATCAAGATTCTTGTATTAAACAGTAGTGAAAAAGTTTATACCAGAACTGACAATAAAACTATATATTTATTTATTTTGAACTTGTAAAACAAAATAAATTTCTAAACCGACAGAGATTTATTTTTGTTTCAGTGTCCAGATTTTCAAGGAGCTAAAAGCATCGGTTAGCTTGAAATTTATATTTCTTACCTTCTCACTTTGTAATTCATTTAATAATTATTATACTACGGAAACAATGCATAAAATGTTAGGAGACCTGTCCAAATAAAAAATATTTCAATCAACAAACAATATCATTGAAAGTTCACTATCGATTTGCAAAATGGGCTTGAATAAAAGATAACATCATACTTTGGGAAAATGAACTCAACAGTTTTAATGGTGCACTTTGTGAAAAAGTAACATGACCCAAATGGTAGTATTACTTTATTATTGTTTCCTTTGTTTTAAAATATGATTTATGGAAAAATTACGTTTGCTAAAATTCTGTGAATAGGGTTTGAGAACAGTATTTAATTTTTTTTAAATCATTATTGATTGTTAGAAGAAAAAAAATTGAATTCAAAGAACAATGTTTATAATAAATATTGCTGATAAAAAATGTTTCATTGATTTTATATGCGCACAAGTTTAAAAAAATAATTTAAAAAATAAGTTAATCATTTAATGGTTAAACTTTCTTATTACTTATGGTCTTTAAAATAAGTGGAAATAAATATATATAAAATACATGCTTATAAATATCAATTTTTGAAATACCGAAAATAGACTTTATTTCATGAAACTGAGCAAATATTTTTGTTTTATTTTATAAACATTAGTAGAGAGATTTCATCACATTATCACTATCTCTTATACTAGCACATAATTGTTATTAAACAAGGCAAAACTCCATACAAGCCAGAAACTAGTCTGGAGATATTGGATGAGTAGGCATTAGATAGGGATTTTATGCATAATCCTTCTGGCATCCATTGATTACTCTGGTTGGCACAGGGTGGCACTACTGTATGGAGAGTTTTGCCTTGTTTAGTAGAGAGATTTGCTTGTTATGGCTTTATGATTAAATTATGTATTTCATTAACCATTAGAAAAGGAATGACTAAGGCTTATATTAAATTTGTATTAAAAGTACAAGGCCTCAGTTTATATATATACATTCGATAAATGTATTATTGTATATATTGTGTAAGTTTAGAGAAACAGATATTTTATTTATAATAATAATGATGTGTACTATCCACAACAATAAATTACAAATGAATACAACAGTATTTATTTTATATGTTAAATAGATAATAAATATAAATTATATATATTACATGAAAAAAGTTTGATATTATAAAGATATTTCCCACCTTAAAGTGAATAAAATTAGATGATATGACAAAACAAATATTTGGGGCACATGTTAATCCTGTGGAATTTATAAGAAGTATCATAATTATTAATATTAGCTTGAAGTAGGTATACAAAATGTGTGCTCAAGTTCATAAATGAAATAGTTAACAAATCAAGATAGATTATAAATGATAAACAGACATGCATAATGGCAGTAATTGGAATGCATGGTAATATAATGTATGTTATTGTTTAGCAATTGTTTTTAATTCATTTTACATGCATGCAGGAATGTTAATGGTGGATATAATAATTTTAAATATATTTGTTTATTTATTTTTATAAAGATATAAAATTTCTAGAGAAACATTTTAAAAAAAATTTCAAGATGAATAAGATGAGAGCTTAGAATTTTGCTCATATCAATATTTATTTATTTATTTATTTATTTTGTTGATCCTTATTTATTTATTTGGTTAATCATTAGTTTAATTTGTATTATATTTTATTCATATACATTTGTAATTGTGTTATTATTATTTTAAATGTTAATCTTTATTTTCTATCAATGCCAAATGTTCTGCAGAAATTGTAACATAATTCATCATCTATTCTTTTGTTAGTTCCAACATAGCTATCAAAATTTGACTCATGACCTTTAGTTTTGGTATGCTTGCTATAGAGCAAATATAATAAAAGTAAGGAGAAGTTGCATAAGTAGGCACTGGGTAAATATTCAGATTTGCATGGTTATTCATAAAAATTAAAAATGGTTGCAAGCCAGAATGGATAAGTAATAAACAATTTTCCAATTCCCTGGCAAATGTACATTCCATAATTTGACTGTCCTAAAACTGGGTACACAATAAAATTATTAATCTTCTATTAATATGTAATAAAGTGTCCACAAATAAATAAATAAATGTGCAAATAATATCTTAGATTTTTTCATACCATTCAGTTTGAACAGATATAGCATTTAATGATCCAAAAATCAAAGTCATGTTGCATTTCATGTCAAAAACAGATTGTTGTGGATAAGGTCAAATGAATGGTAATCGAATACTCAAACCCATAAAAAATCATTAATGATTTGCTAAAAATTATTGTTCTCCATAAAAAATTTTAATTTAAAAACTATAAAAATTTATAACATATATTTTTAACACATTTTGAGTACATATATAGCCTTAAGCATTATTACACTTATTTAAGTAATTCTTTGGATCCAATTTGAAATTTATAATTGCAGTTTGTCATAATGTTATAATTAACTATTTATTAGTCTGCATTCAGAATAGGTTATATTTACCTGTTTAAAGAGGTTTATTTAAACTTCTTTGTATCAATAATTTCAATCTATGTGGTCAAGTTGCAATCTTTAGTGTCCATATAAGTACATTAGATCATTAATTAATAAAGATGGAATTCCACCTTTATTATTAATAGGAGGTTGCCTTGACAACAGTTTGAAATTGTTGATTGTTATTGATATTAAAATTGTCTAATTGTTGACTGGTTTTTAATGATTACTTACAAACCCATTTAACCTTAAACATTATTACACTTATTAATTAAGTAATATTTTGGGTGCAATTTGAAATTTATAATTGCAGTTTATAATGTTATAATTGACTATTTATTAGCTTACATTTAAAATAGGTTATATTTACCTGTTTAAATAGGTTTATTTAAACTTATTTGTATCAATAATTTAAATCTCTATGGCCAAGTTGCAATTTTTAGTATCTATATAAGTATATTAGACCAGTGGTCTTCAACCTTTTCACACCTGTGGACTGGTAAAAATAAGGATAAGATTTCACAGACCGGCAGAAGTTTACAGATAAATTTTCTTAAAGATGTAACCTGCTTAGACTTAGATAAGCATAATTGTTATAACTTACCAAAACAGCACACTAGTTATTGTGTATTGTAATGGTGTTGCTTATCTTCACATGCTGAACACTCTTTCTCGAGCTGCGCAGTCATACTGCTACAGAAAACATACAATAACAATCGTTCTCATTAATGTGCTTGCATTTTACATTTATTATTTCATTGTTAAAACATGCAAGAATAAAATCTTATTCACCTGAATGTTGAAAAAGTCAAAAGTTTTGATCTTACTTTATTTGGGGGGGGGGGTGAGAAATACTTTGTCATTACTGAGACAAAAGATAGACACCAAAGTTATTTTTTGTTTGTTTTTATTTTTAAAAAAAGGTAACAGAAATTGGTTTTAAAAATAAAAGTTTTAGTATTTTAGCAGTATACAAATAAAGCCAAAAAAAATATTGCCTTATAGGCCAAAAAAAAGTGGGCATATTTTTAAACAAAAAAAGAGAAAACAAAACTTGAAAATGTCAAAAGTTTTGATCTTACTTTATTTTGGGGTAGTGAGAGCGTATTGAGAAATACTTTGTAAAAGTTAGAGACAGAACTTATTTTTGGGTTTTTATTTTTAAAAAAAGGTAATAAAAATTGATTTCCAAAATAAAAGTTAAAGCCTCCCCCCCCAAAAAAAAAATTGCCGTATAGCCAAAAAAAACCCCCACTAAAAATGAAATATTAAAAGAGAGAGTAGAAAAAATTTAAGAGATCAAAAAAAGTCATGTTACATTTTATTGTTTTAACAATGCTGACAAGCAGCCATGATTGGCTATCAAAAGACAACCGGAGTTTGTATAATAAAAAACTTTTTTCTACCCTCCCCATAAACATCTGTGATAAATAGAAAAACAAATTAATTTATGTATGATTGATTAGATTTTGTTTTTGTTCTGTTTCTTTTTTTTTAATTGGGAAAAAATGCGATGAAAAAATAAATAAAAATTGTTCATATTAATTAAAAGTTTAAAATCTTGGTATTTTGTTATTACAAACTTTCTTGCCAGTCTAGCTGCGGACCGGCAGAAAACTTCTGCGGCCTGGTGCCGGTCTGTGGGCCGGTGGTTGAAGACCACTGTATTAGATCATTAATAAATGTGGGGTTCCAATCTCTATTGTTGAAAGGAGGTTGCCTTGACAACAATGTGAAAATGTTGATTGTTATTGATATTGAAATTGTCTAAGTGTTGACTGGTTTTTAATGATTATTTACAAACTCATTTAGCCTTGAGAATTATTACACTTATTACTTAAGTAATACTTTGGGTGCAATTTGAGAATTATAATTGCAGTTTGTAATGTTAAATGACTATTTATTAGTCTGCATTCAGAATAGGTTATATTTACCTGTTTAAAGAGGTTTATTTAAACTTCTTTGTATCATTAATTTCAATCTCTGTAGTCAAGTTGCAATATTTAGTGTCTATATAAGGCGGGATTCCACCTTTATTTTTAAAAGAAGGTTGCCTTGACAACAGTCTGAAATTGTTGATTGTCATTGATATTGGGATTGTGGTTTTTAATGATTACTTACAAACCCATTTAACCTTGAACATTTTACACTTATTAATTAATTAATAAATGCTTGTTTACTTATTAATTAAGTAATATTTTGGGTGCAATTTGAAATTTATAATTGCAGTTCATAATGCTATTATTAGTCCGCATTCAGAATTGGTTATATTTTCCTGTTTAAAGAAACTTATTTAAACTTCTTTGTGTCGATAATTTTAATTTATGTGGTCAAGTTGCAATCTTTACTGACTATATAATTATGTTAGACCATTAATAAGGGTAGGATTTTATTCTTATTGTTAAAAGGAGGTTGCTGTGACAACAGTTTGAATTTGTTGATTGTTATTGATATTGGGATTGTCTAAGTGTTGTCTGGTTTTTAATGATATATAAAAACACTAATAAGATTTATGAATTTATGTGCGTTGACTTGGTTTGCTTCAAAGTGTGATAATTTTTTCTCCAGTAATAAAGAATACAACATATTAAAATTATATATTTTTTTATTATGCATTGAGTCTTACCAGATTAATATCACAATTTTACTCTCTAGCTATGAATATCTAATACTTTTATTTACTAATTTCGGTTCAGGCTGGAGTTAATCTCAATATTATGAACAAGTAAGAATGATGTGTTAACTACTATATCCAGAAATATTTTATTCAAAAATTATAATAATTTTTTTTTACATTTAGTTATATAACATTTAGAAAGTCTTTTACAAAACTGCCATCTATGTTTGAAAAAGAGCATCACCTATATATTTTTCTTTTACACTTATTTTTCCAAAAATACACTAAGACGATTTAACATCTCTAGATGTATATAATTTTTTTTAGTAAAACATAATAATGACTGTTGTTATTATTACTTTAATATTAATTCTGGCAATCATAAATTATCACCATTTATTTCACATTGTTCAAAGATATATGTAATTAAGATGATAATATAGGCATCCATCTCATTTATGACTGCCCTCAGTTGATCATATTTTGTTCTACACAGTATAAATATTTTTAATAAATTATATTGCCTTGTAATTGTCCACATAATGCAATTTTAACCTGGACATTTATATTTCAAATGATAGTCCTATTTTTTTGATAAAATATTCACTTATGTGTTTTGCATTTGTGGGATTTTCAACTTTTCATTATGAAGCAAAGTTAAAACAGAGTTATGTTTCAAATCCCATTTGCATGTCTA
Organism: Epiperipatus broadwayi; assembly: GCA_028023455.1. Taxonomy (NCBI): domain Eukaryota; kingdom Metazoa; phylum Onychophora; class Udeonychophora; order Euonychophora; family Peripatidae; genus Epiperipatus; species Epiperipatus broadwayi. The sequence goes on from JAQFVV010012524.1 coordinate 3,168,328, forward strand.
ACCTTTGCTTTTGTAGAGTCACAGAAAATCCTGTACTTCATCATTTGGTGCAATATAAGACTAGAAGTTTTTAGAGTAAGATCCATGACACATGACCCATGTTCTGTTACTTCTGGTACTCACTTGACTTCTTATAAACTCTAAATAGTAAACCATTAGATTACATTTTCTATTTACAGAAATGCTATTGTACAATCAATCCTGATTTTCAATTCTTAAATATAAAACATCTATTAAAACTCCTCTTGAAAAATTTTCAATGGAACTAATAATGAATTGTATACTGCAATCTTAGACACTAGGTTCTTTGTTGTTAGTAAATATTCTAAAATATATTAATGACTTGTGCATCTTCGTATTCAATTTTGAACTCTGTTGTTGTTTCAATCATCATAAATCACATGACCACCATTTCTTATGCTTGCTTAAACTGTTAAAACAAGCAAAATTCTCCATACAGTAGTGACACTCAGTGCAAGAAAGAGTAATCAATGGATGCAAAAAGGTGTGTGCATAAAATCCCTATCTAGTACCTGCTCATCCAATATCACCAGACTAGTTTCTAGCTTGTGGCTTTTATCAGTGATGAGCCTTGGATCTGAGAGTTTTAATCATCATAAATGTTGCATCTTTTATACTCTATTTTTTCCCCCACTTTTTAGATAAGTGTGATATTTTGTCTATTTTGAGCTAGGGTGGTGACACCAGCATATCTAAGGTCATTAAACCATCCTTTTACCAGGTCTGAAATATACACATTTTTGACCAGTTTGGAATTATTCATTACATTTTCGGCAGAAAAATTAAATAGGTAGGATGATATTGTGCTACCAAATGTCCTTCAGAACATGGAATATCTGTTTTAAGCATGAAGTATATTCTAAGTATAATACTTAAAGTCAAAAAAAATTTACAATTAGTGTTCTTATTTAAGTACAGTCTCTAATTCTCTATAATTCTTTCTTATAAAAATGATAAAGTGATCTGATGTATTCTATTTTTAAACCACTAAACATCACATGATCATCATTTCTTATGCTTACACAAGCTGTTTACACAGAGGCCAAACTCTCTATACAGTAGCACAAACAGTGCAAGCCAGAGTAATCAATGGATGCAAGATCTAGGTGCAGTGCTCTCAGAACCAAGACTCCTCATTGACAAAAGCCACAAACTAGAACTCATCTGGAGATATTGGATGAATAGGTACTAGATAAAAATTTTATGTACAAACCTTCTTGCATCCAATGATTATTCTGTATTGCACTGGGTGGTGCTACTGTATGAAGAGTTTAACTTCTGTGTATTCTAGTTTTCATAAGAACATTTCATAAAATATAATTGCCAACTAAATCAAAGGCTTTGTTGCAATCAAAGCACATATGCTTTTTTTTGGCAATTTAAGACTTTGATACTGAAAATGTTTCATGAGTGCCATTTATCTTTTTTTGTGTTTCAGTAACTCTTTATTTAATTACTAATGAAATATATACTCAAATTCTAATGTAATATAAATTTCAGTATCAAATAAATAAGATAATTCAACTTGTTGGTGCTGTGATTATTTTGAAAATAAATTTAATAATTTCATAATTTCAGACTGAATTTTTTTATTTTAACTAGTTAATGGTCCTGGCACCATATTGAATTTTTAAAAAAAACTGACTTGAGACACAATGTTCACAATAACATCAGTTTTGATAAAATTAGAGCAAAACACTTTACATTGAAAAAACTAATGAAAAGAATAAGGCTAAGATAAATAGTGATTACAATTAAAAAAATTAGGAAAAAAAAATTTCAATACCTGAAATAATTATTACTTTATTATTTGTTCATAATTTCTAATTTATAATTAATTAAGTTTAAATTACATCTTCATTGATAGTTTCTTTGCAATCCTCACAAAATTCTCATTCAAACCACATATAATACTTCTTACTTGACATAATCCATACCTTCAGAATCTACAAAAATACTCACATAAAGAATTCTTTATTTTTATCTTCTACCCCAAAAGTTAACAAATCTCAAGACATCTATAAGAAAAAGATTCATTCTAATAAAAGATACAAAATAAATCATTTCCAGAAGATGGATATCCAAAACTAGAAATTAAAGGCTACTGTCTGTATCAATGATAAAATGAGTTTCATCTCTTCATTTTACAGTTTTTGTGTTGAACAGTGATGTTTATATTCTTTGTGCATACCAGTGATGCTATCTTGTTATATTTATTGTCCCACAGAGATATAATTTATTTGCATATAGCTCATTTGCTTGCTATAGAATTGAAAATAATGTGATGCAAGATGTGGCAAAAGTAATGACTCCACTGCATGAGCAACATGGTATAGGCAAGAATCAGGATTTGATTCTTTGTGTGCATACAATTCCATGTGGTATACATAACCATTGAGGCTATCATTACACATATTACTTGAATCCTCTCTTTATTGGTTTTAAGAGTTTATATTTTTACATGGTACTGTACCCAATAAATTGTGTGATTGCTTTATGAACTGCAACCTTTCTGTACATCTGATAACCAGACTTAAAATTTACATTCCACTGCTCTATAATAACTTAATTATATATAAAAAAATTATTACTTGTTATACAAATGCAGACATGCAAGTATAAACACAAACACACTACAATATATATATATATATATATATATATATATATATATATATATATATATATATACACTAATAAATTATTAAACCTTTGAAAATCATTATGTTTATAAAATAATGTCACCTCTAACTTGGATCAGAGGCCCAAAATTATGTTGCATGTAAATCACTGTGTTATATTGGAATACAATTATAATTTATATACTACATACACTAATACAAACACAAACACATGAATAAATTATAATTTATAAAAATAATAAAACTATGAAAATAATAGAAAAATTAAAAATACTATTAAAATAATTAAAAAATTAAATTGAATATTTACAAACCCCAAAATTATATTATACACAAACCACTACATTATATTTGAATACAAGTACAATTTAATACTATACACCCTAATACAGATGCAAACACATTAGTAAATTATAATTTATCAAATAATAAAAAAAATTAAAATAATGCTATGAAAATAATAAAAAAATTTAAAATACCAAAAAAATAATAATTGAAAATTGAATACTTATGATATTACATTTTTATTGGGATGAAGGTTTGAATCATCAAACCATTATTAATCCATTTTACTTTAGAGTCTTCCTGAAATGAAAATTGTATCATTGTCTTCTACATTCAACTAGTAAACTAAGCAGGAAAGAAAAAAAATTAAATGACCCTACTAAGAAAAATATTACCAAAAAAATCTAAATCCTATTCAATTTTAACATGATATGCTATTTTAATGGAGAATTTAAACAGCAATAAATGCCAGGATTGTTTGATGTCATGTTTATAGATTCCATGCAATTTTAAAAAAAAAAAAAAATTTCAACAAATCAGCTCATTAAATTAATCTAAAAAGATTTGTTTTGGTCAATGAATTCAATCACTTCATTCAATGAAAATTTTACTTGCATTATTTTTTAAAAAAAAATAGATTTTAAAATAATATTCTTCTATATATGTCTCATGATCACAGGTTGCTTTTAATTATATAAGTCTCAAAATGTCATTTTAATTTCTCAACAAATGACTTTAAACAAAATTGTTCTATATTATATATCTCACTTTTTAGAATGGCATTTTTAAAAATGAATTATTAAAAAAACTCACTTTTGTATATACATTCATTAGTGCTATTCTGCATATAAACACAGCAGCATATATATAACTACTTTTCCAATTAGCTGAAGTTCCCTGGGCAAGCTGGAAATTTTCTCTTGGTGAGTTTGGTGGTTTATAGTCCTCATCAGGGAAAGGTATAAGTCAGGTAAATTGTTGGAATTGATCAGTTCCCTTCTGGCTAGGATTGGCAGACTTCAGGAAAACTTTTCTATAACACATTTAAGCAGGTGAATCAAAATTCCAGTATATAGAATGAGTACAACACTTCCTGCTGGATCTAATTGCTTGACTTCAGCTACATCTTCATGGGAGTTATTTTTTATAACTCTCCCAATACTGACTGCTACTAGACAACTGCTTCTCAAAATATTAAAACCAAACTGAACTGATATTTTTTTCAGTCCTTTTTATAAGTCATCTGAGATGATAAAAACACCTTAATTGAAAAGAGTTTTTTTCTGTCTAATCCTTATTTTGATTAAAAACAATTTTAATCAAAAGCTACTTTTAGATTTTTATTAGATAGAAACTTTGTTGAATTAATTAAAAATGATTTCAAAATAGATATTACAAATCAATTCATAAAACATGCTTGTTTTCAAAATCAGAATAAAAATATTAATATTTATTTAGATCTTTTTAAAATGTTTATATCTAATAAAATTTTATTTTAAATCCAGAAATATTTAACCCTTTGTAGTGGTTATTATTCCCAGTGAATGTAGAAAATATCAATGTAGAAAATATCTACTAAAATTTTTTTCTGTGTTTATTTCTATTTTTCCTTTCAACTTTATATATATATGTGCACACACAACTACATTGCTGTGTGCCATGTAACCCAACCAGTTACAATGTATAAAATCATTGTGTCATAACTATCATTTGCATTGAATTACATAAAAAAAAGTAAAAATATTAATGTTATAATGGTGTTGACTCTATCTGTCCAAATTTCTTTTGCAACAGTTTTATAGATATAACAGAAATGTACCTGGACTATGGAAACATCATCATTTTTTGCCTGTTTGGTACACTTCAGAAATGTACTCAGCAAAGTATTAATCAAGTTAAATTAATAAAGATACATTAAAATTTTTAAATACACTTGATAAATTTGATATGTGAATTTAACAGTATAATGGACAACTATATATAATAAGATTATTTACTGGAACACCCTCTGAATAAAAAAAATTCAAAATGTGAGAAATGTATCTGGCCAGGTCATAATTTTTGTAATAATTTTTTTTAACTGTTTGTTTTAACAATTTTTTTTAAAAAATCTAATGTAAATTCAACAAAAGATTTTAATATTATATAAATAAATGTGAGAAATTCACAACTGAAAAATTGTAAAAAAAATGTTTTGAATAACCTAGCCTGTTTGGCATACTTCAGAAATATACTTGGCAAGGCATTAATAAAGCTAAATTTAAATTTAAACTTTTAAATATACCTGTTATATCTGATATGTAAGCTTGACAGTATTATGGACAACTATATATAATAATAAGATTATTTACTGGAGTGCCCACTGAATAAAAAAAGTAAGTGCAGCAAGTGCTCCAGTAAAGCATTACAAACAAACATACCTACATGTATTCAGACAACAGACAAAATAGTGACTTTATATATATTTTGAGAATTAAAATAGAAGATTGAGGCAGCAAGAATAGATATAAGTAATCTCTATTTTGCAGATAATTTTGTTGTGTTTTTATTCTCATTTAAAAAAATCAAGAAAGTAAGACTAAAGATAAAAGCTAAAAAGTCTAAAATAATCCTCATTCGATTTCTTTTAAAAAGAAAATAAATATTGATAGTAATAAATCAAAAGAGACTAACAACTATAATATCTTGACCAGATTTTTTATATAAAGGAAAAGTAAAAAAATAATCGTGGAAGATATGCTTTTACTACAAATGATTTAATATTAATACATTTGAGACATGAATATTTAATAAAAAAATACAAAGATATTAAGCATTCACTAAAATATGAAGAAATGAATATCATGATTAATTTGGAAGAGGAAAGTAAATTCATAGGCAAAAATAAAAAACAGCTATCAACAACACCATTAAAAGAATAGAGCAGTTGCAATGAAACTGAACTGGGCATGTCAGTAGAAAAGAAGACAGCTGATAAATAATGATGTCTTAACTGTATCACAAGACATTATAAGAAAAACAATGAGAGATAAATAATGATTGAAGTTTTCCAATGTCTTGTAGAGAGAAAAACTTGTAAATTAGAAACGTATTAAATTCAAAGAGAAATTAATTTTGCAATGGGTTGATAATAGTGGAAATTGATTGTGTATATATATTGTAACCTAGTGTTATTGACACTTGGTTTATATATATATATATTGATAATAGTGGAAATTGATTGTGTATATATATTGTAACCTAGTGTTATTGACACTTGGTTTACTTGGCATTATTTCTGCAGGAAATCAATGCTATTCTTTAAAGAAATAAAAAGATAAAATAACAATAGTAATAATTGATTAATAAAGTATGCTATTCACTCACTTTGGCATGTTTTGGGTGAATAACTAATAGATTTAATAACTCAATGCCATTTTTAAAGAGAGAACATGAATAATTTAATTGAGATATTAAAAATTAGAGCAAATTAATATGGTATAAAAGCTAAACAGTAATTGATATTGGATGGGTAGAGGGGAGAGTGGATGAATGTCTTATTATAAAGCACAATAACTTCTGGTAATTTCTTTTTGTAAAAAAAAAGAAAAAAAAGAAATAATGTTTAAAGAATTATACATCACTGATTGTTAATTTAATGTATTTATTATTATTTTTATATTGTCAAATTACTTTGTAATCCAGGTAAATAATACTAAAACTATATGATTGTAATAGGTTTTTCCTTTCTTTTGTTTATGTTATAATCAAATGATTATTTTTCTGTAAGAGGTCGCTAAAGTAAAAAAAAAAAAAATAACAACAAAACAGGACAGCCAATTACATAATCGAGATTATTTTTTTTTTTTAAAAAAAAGATATAGTCTGCTTTTAGTTTTCAAGGAAGGAACAGTGCTGAAATTTGGTAACTCAATTTTTTCATTTTATTTTGCAGAAATAAATGTAATCAAAGTAAAATTTTAATAATATAATGTGTGGCTAAATTTTTTTGATAAGATATCCTGATTTTCTTTGCCATCTACCTATTTAAAGACCTTTTATACTTAAAAGTTTATTGTCTCGCGCTAAAGTTCAAAAATGACAGATGTAACTAAAAGAGTCACGAAAAATTATATTATATCTAAATTAAGGAAAAGAAGTGATTTCCAAGAAAAAATTAATTATTTATTAACTTTATGTCATTTATTGATATTTTCTTGGTATAGAAAGAAAAAAAAATAATAATTGAAAGAAATATTTTGAAACCAAGGAAAATCAACTAGAAACATTTTCGCGCTCTTTCTAAATATTGTCTGCCTTTACAAGTAATGTAGTTACATACGTTAAAATATGTTTTATTCACCAAGAATTGTCTGGAAATAATAATAATGATAAATAAGATTAAATTATGCACCTGTATATTTTTTTTTGGAAAAAAAAATATAAACTTTCTCAGAGTAAATATAGGAAGAGTTATATAGGGGCATTCTTACGGAGAAGTTACCGTTAAAAAATTTATAATTCCTAAAGTATGAACAAAACCAAATATCTTAGTGACTTAATGATAAAAATAAATGATATATTATATTACACATCAGTTGGAGTTATTAAAACTTCCTATACATGTAAATCAGCTGCAGTTATTATCAGAATAATCTCTCGGAAAAATTGCGCATTTCCGTCCATAAGTAAGCTAGCTAATATGAATTGTACGTATCATCAATAATAAAAAAGAAAAGAATTGTGTATGTTTATCGTCTATCGTCAACTGTTCATTATGTTAGAATATGTATGCTTTATTTTCTTTGGATCCCAAAATTGTAGCAGTTTAATTCAAGTAAGAATTAATCTTCAATTATGCTATATGTTTCTTTACCTAATTTTATAGAAGCACAAAATAAAAGAACACTTTTATTTAAAGGAAGTGATAAAAATGCATTTATTGTTTTTAAACTTGCTTTGTGAAATACGACTGGATAAAGCTCTTCACCTGGACCAATTGCTCAACAGAAAAAAACATTTTCTAATGAGAGAATATGCACGTGTTAATTAATGATTGTTTAAAACTAAGTTATAAATGATATGTATTTTTTTTTTTGTTATATCACATAGGTTAAAGTCTGTATGGTCAAGGGATATTTAATAACCTTGTAATGACAAAGGTATGTTTTAATATAATTATTCTAGGTTAAGTTGATATTTAACACGAAAGAAAAAATCTATAAAATATGTTTTAATTATTACATACAATTGTAGGTAGAAATTTTGTATGTTAGATACGTAAAAGAAAAATATTTAGATATTTAAGGGGTAAAATAAATATTGAAAATTATCAGAAGTAACTAAAGAAAAAAATGCTATAACAAAATATTTCTTGTTAAAGTTTTGAAACGAATTTATACTGTATTAATTGAGGAATTTATTCCTAATTATTCTTAAATAACACATCCACTTTATTTAGTTTAAGATAGTATGCTACCAACTATTTTTGAATGTTCCTTTATTAAAATTAAAATTATTATACTTTTATTCTATGATGTCCATTGATTTCAGATGTTGATCAAAGTATACACGGTAACATAAGTTTATTATAATCAGTGTATTTACTTATCCTGCCCAGATATAGCATTGGTATATGCTTAATATTCGCATAGGTAATAATTATAATGTATTTAATTTGTGGGATGAAAAATGATCTCCCCAAAAGCTTTGTTTTCCATGAGAGGAAGATTTTAAATATAATGTTCGGGTATGTTTATAGCCCAAGTGATCGATTCTCATAGATAGGACGATCAAGAATTTATCTAGCATTTAGTATGCTTCATTCGTTTAAATCCCAGGAGAGGATTGTATTTGGTATGTGTTCGTTGTATGCCCAAGTAAGAGGCAAGAAACCACCAAAATATTTTAATGTAGTAGATTACTCTACAGACCTTCGTTGTTATTCCATGTTCCTCATGTGAAAATAAAGATAGCTCCACCATGGAAGGTGTTGATTATTGTGCTTAATTTTGAAAGTTCGGGCAAGATAAAGGTTATATTGGAGGTGTTAGTTCCTCAAGATCCACTTTAGTATAAATAGTGCGTTAGTAACTAGGATCGATATCTGTATTGTGCTGCTAAATATTGCTAGTATTTGACAAGTAAATCAATGGAGAAAGTAATTAAAATTGCGTAATTTAAAACGCTTATAACATGAAGGAATATTCAAATGCAATATTTAATTCTGTTAGTAATTAAATAATACTCATATTTAAAATTATACGTATGAATAAAATTTGTATCATAACTTAAGTTAGCATTAAGTTAAACGTAAGAAGGTAAATGTGACTTCTGATAACTGGCCTATAATTAGAATAGGTTATCCCATTAAAGACCATAAATAAAGTAAATGTATTAGAAATAAATTTAATATTTTGCGTATTGCAGATGTTTGGATTAATCATTTAAAAAAAAAAAAAAAATAGTTAGTCAATAATTTTGAATAAAAGCTTCTACAAGGTTACCAAAATTTAATAATTAATGTATTGGTAATGAAATGTACTTGTAGTTAATCAATCCATATGATTGCATACAGGAGAAGTAGTAACCTCTAGTCCATAACCAAAAGAGTATACAGATTAATATCAGTTATATTTTATATTTTTGTATTACTATGGGATTATTGAATAAATGTTCATATATTTTTTTGTGATAATAATAAATTATAGTCTTGTTAAAATTTGTTGTAGATTCATTTTTTTGTTTTTATATGCTAAATATAAGTGTTTGCACAATATTTGCAAAACCTTTTCTTGAGTCCAAAATCATTTCAAACCCTTAAAACCTTAATAGACCAGAGAAATAAATTTAAGCAGATCGGAATATGTCATTATATTTTAGTTTAATGATAATTATTTATGGAGTTGAAAACTTAAGACTAAACATTCACCTTTGTGTAAAAAAAAAAAAAATGATTTTTTTTCCAAACCATTAACTTTGGTTGCACATTATTCCATTCCCATTTAGTTAAATTGTCTAAGTAATAAATCTTAGTTATATGATTGTGTTGTTCATGGATGATGGAAGGACACAAAAAGCACCCTTGTCTTTTTATTATTCTGACTGAGATTCTGGAAAAAAGGGCTGTGTTATTCAAAATTATACGTCATTATTGAATAGAATTATCATCTCTTTAAATAATATAGCAGTTGATATGAGAGATGAAGACACATTGAATTTAAGTAAAATAAATGTTTCCTATAGCCGACCAGAATGCCAGTCATATGCGACAACACAATACCGCCGAGCATTTCCTTACATGAAACAAAGAACCCTGAGATTAATATTATTATAATTATTCTTTAAATTAATAAGTGATCAATTATTGTTGTTATTACAATCGTGGCATGGCTTAAGAGAATTGAATGTACAATTGTATTATATGAAAAGTATTTTAGATCATATTGGCAAATTAGTGGATATTTGTTTTATTTTGGTTGCCTTAATTTCCAACAACCTGAAAAATTGGTGTCATGGGTGAAAAGTGCAAACAAAATAACCTAATACAGCTCAGAGTATAATTAGTGTCATAGGTGCAAATAAATAAATAAATACTTACAGCTAAAAGAGAATATATTTATTAGGTTAGAAATGGCTGAAAAATTAGTGCAAACTAAACTAATAAATAATTACAGAATAAACAGAGGAAATTTTATTAGGTTAGAATATATATATATATATATATATTATCCCAGTCTCATTTAGAATTCAAAAGTAGACCTCAAATTCAAGTCATATCAATATATCCATATATATATATAACAAAAAAAAATATTAAAAATTTATTTACCAAATGCAAATTAAAATTTTACTATTATTAATTTATTACTCTTTTAAATTTAGATCCACGAGCCAATGATTGTTTGTTTATCAGTGTGTTTCTTCTTCTAAGTAATAAAAAAGATGATGAGAAAGTATACAATAGATGTTATAAAAAATACTGGAAGGCAGAAAAAAAATGCTAAGTTTAAATGAAACAGTTTATTAGCATATTTTAGATGTTATTCTGAGAATAGAATTGAATAGAAAAATTTAGGACACAAGTTGACATCATATAAAGATACTGATGGTTGAGAAAAACGAATAAGAAAATTTTTTCTCATATAGTATATTGCAATGTAATGTTAATCTGAAGATTTTTAAATATCAGTGCTACTTTTTATATCAAACATCACATGGCATCTCTGGCTTTGCTTATATTTAATTTTTAGTTGCAACAGCAATCCATCCACCTTATTATGTTTTAGTAATTCACACAAAAATGATTCATTAAAGCAAACTTAATTCCATAGCTCACCCAATATATTGTATATCAAGGTCAGATCTCCCTAAGCAACTGCTATCATTAGTAACATTTAGTAATTAGGGGATACTAGTGAGTAAAGCTTTAAATCATCATCCTGAGATCACTTCATTGTTTTTGACTTTATTAGTGAGGCTTAATTTCAACTTTAAAATATAAGTCTCAGGGATTGTCAAAATCCAGAGAGTGATCTGGAATTGATGATTCAAATGCATTATCAGCCAGTAATCACTGATTATTGAACCTTATTATAAATACCACTCTCTTATTTTATCATATATTAATTAATCACTTTGACTAGGAACATTTTTAAAAATATGAGTACTCATTAAATACCAGATTACAGACTCAATCAGACCAACTAGATAGTATTTACGGCAAAAAAATTCTAAAATTAGGTTTGAAATTTTAAGATATACAAATTAAAAAAGAAAAACTTTTATCAAAAAATATACTGATAACTGTGAGTCTTATATACTTATGTATCATCTTTATATCAAAGATAATAACTTTTGCAGTATATGCTTATGTTGTTTATTAAATGTATTGTGAAGTGATGTTTATTCTATTTAAAACTTTATAAGAGTTAAGATTTTTAAATTAAAAACATTCAGTTTATCTTATGTCAATGTAAACGAAAGCTGACCTATACTTTTAACAGTATTTTTGTGGTAAGAAGTTGATTGAAAAGATTCTATTGTATCTACAAGCTAGTAAAGCTTTTTAATATATTAATTTCAAAACTATTAAACTTTGTTCATAAGAAATTTTGCTGAGTAAAAAGCGCTTCAAGTAACCGTTTTATTATATTACTCTGAGTAGTTTTTGATATTTTAATCCTGATATCATAGTCAGTGTAATATCATAAAACCATTATTTTAAGCTTTTTCATCTCAATGTTCCTAGCACTTAAATCAATAGTAGAGATTGAAGACATTATTAAAAGATTGATTCACAAAGATTCATACTGGTTTTAAAAAATAAAATAAAAAATTGTTAGTCAAATACAAAAAAAATGTTTTGAATAAACATGCATGTGATTATAATTTGCTTTGAATCATTTGGCCAAAATATTTGATAATCAATTAAAAGAGATTTGTAGGACTGTTTGAAAATAGTTAGTTGCTCACAGCAACAACGATGTCGCACAACTTTTTTATATACTTCCAAAAGCAGTTTTTGAAAGCAAATGGTTAAACATATGAGAAAATCATGTAATATTGTTTTAGTATTAATTCCTATCCAAAAGATAGAAGAAGCTTAAAAAATAGGAGAAAATTGGGATTTCTAAAATATAGTGAAACTAATGTGGTATTATACCTATATAACTATGTAAGAGATTTATGTTGGGTTCAAAAGTTCAGGTTTTTTTTTTTAATTATAAGGTATTGGCTTAGATAGCATAAAAATGTAAAAGATGGCCTCTAAATATATAAATGATTTAGTTTGCTTTTAAAGTTTGGTTTTTACTAATGAAGACTGAAGCCGGAAAATGATTTGGCGATGGAAATTTTACAATGCTACACTATCTAATGTCCATTAATTACTCAAGTTTACAGTAGATGATTCTATTGTAGAGTAATAAGAAATATTTTTGAAATATTATTCTCATTAGGATACGAAATGGTCTTATTATGGGCGGTAAAAACATCTTACATTTATGAAATGGAAATTGATATTAATCTAGTATATGTACTAATTTCATCTTTGTTTTTATTTTTATACAGCAATCATTAACACAATTATGGGTATTTCATAAGGCATGCATCAAAATGTGATACAGATTTGATATAATACGTGCAATTTTTTTACACTAGTCCATCTATAGAAATCTTGAGTAATCAGTGATATCCAGATGGTGGTCCTTTTAAATCACTGTTTACAGACCAGTTTAAATAAACTAACACCTAGTAATCACTGTGTATCCAAGCTTACTATAAATGGTACTAGAGTAGATAACTGTTCTCATTTTATAATGCACAAATAAAACAAAACTCTCCATACAGTAGTGCCATCTTGTTTTGAATTGTTTAATAACAATTATGTGATAGTATGAGATAGTGATCATGTGATGTTTAGTGGTTTAGTGCACAAATAATGTTAAGATAATGAATTACCTGATTTGCTTTAATTTAAACCAATTACAAACAAGTTCTTCTTCATTTCTTACGAATATAATAAATTGCTGCTTGGAATATTTTTTTCCATTTCAAAGAATAATTTATAGAATGTTTTAAATACAATCTATAAAAAATTTGTTTTAATAATTAATGTATAAAACTCTCAATGCAATCCCATTCGATAATGATTAAATAAATCTTTTTTAACTTTTTGGCTTTGATAACTGTAATTTGACTATATGGATCTATTTAAACATCTTGATTATGTTTTTATGTAGAAAGGCAGATTTGGATGCCGAAGTAAAGCAAAGCCTCCATATACAACTGAATTTAACAAGTTAGAAAATGAGATGTTTAATTTTAATGATCTAACTACATTAAATTAGTAAAATAAAGAATTATATTTTTGGCCAATATTTTATAAAAATATGAAAAAAGGATTTTTTATCGATTTAAGTTATATATATATTTGTCAAGTGTTGGTGGCCTAGTGATTAGCATAGCTGCCTTCCAAGCAGCTGATCTGGATTTGCTTCCCAGTCAACAGTTTTGACATATGAAAAAAAAAAAAAAAACAACTTATAATTTTTTTTATTTAATGGTGTACTGAATATTCTAAAAATATGATGGCAAGATTATAAATGCAATCAATATGGTTTTTTTACATCAATAAAAATAATGATATTAAGTATACAATTGCAAAGATGCATCATAGACTCCAATGTACTGCTGTGGCTTTTAACAAGTTAAAAAAGAGAATATTTTCTCATGGAGAAATAACTACTTAAAGTAAGCAGTATATACAGCTGTTATTTTAACACAATTTATTGGAAAGTTGTAATTATTTATTAAGTGCACAGGAAGTATATGTAAATACTTTTAAGACAGGCTTTAACCTGTATCAAATGCACCTTGAAATTTTATAATAGTCAAGCAATATCTTTATTTTGCCGATAGAGGGACCTCTCAAACCCCAACACAAGATAGCGACTTTTGTAAAAATAAGAGTGGCCATCTTATCTTTAACCTAACTTTCCACTTATAGGCCAGTCTGAAGCATCTTGATTTGGGAGCATGATGCTGTTGTTCTCTCCACTGTTTAAGTCCACTATTTCCTGTACAAATTAACATTCGCAAAATCTTGCAATTTACAACGAGGTGAAAATGAAACTTGGAGATTGTATTGGCACAATATAAAGACATTAGAAAAGTTTTATTTAAGAAGGCTTTACAAAATTTTAAAAATATAATATCAAGAACCATAAAATTAATAAATATGTCCTTCAAGTTCTGGATGCAATACATAGAGTGTGCTACAGTAAAATCACATTATCATCGGATTGGACTTGTAAATCAAATGAACAATGCAAAACATCCTAAAAGGGTTGTATTTGTATGTTGCACTATTCTCATCATCTATCATTAAATATTGAAGGTCTTTAAAAAAGAAACTTTATTTAAATTTTCTAATTACATTCAATGGTTAGTAATAGCACACATGTTAGTAATATTGGATAGAGAGAAAAAAGTACAAAGAGAAAAATTAAAGAAGCTGCTCACATGATAATGGCAAAAATCACCATAAGTCAACCTAGTGTGACCATGCATGTATGGAAAACACTAATTAATTTTGTTCTTAGGGGAAAGTGGTGAAATCAAGAGGAACCTTATAGGTAAGTGTATGAAATTCTTACTGACTGTTGCCTTTGGCAGAATGGCTCAGTTGATTAAGGCATATCCTTAAAATTCAATATTCAAAAAATGTAATGGTCCAGGTTTGATTCCATGCTATTAATGTCCCTGCTCAGGTCAGCAATATCTGAAGAGGAAAAGCAAATAATACCAGTCAAAACATAGTACATATACTAATCTGTGTGTTATTAATAATTTAATGTAATTGGAAAATTTAAATAAAGTTAATTTTTCTAAAGACATCCGATACTTAATATTAGATGATGGAAATAATCCAATATATAAATACAACCTATCAAAATATTTTAAATGGTTTATATTAAATGGATAATCCCAAGATAAGTTCTGCTGTGCATTTTCTTTCATCACTGGTTTTGGGATAAATGAAGTTAATTGAGTACTAGTCACTAAAGCAAAGTCTTTTCAGATTGCTGTCAAATTGCTAAGAACATTCTATAAATAATCGCTTAAATTACCAAAAATAACATATTCATCTACACAATCTATCTAAAACCAGACACATGGATAGAGAATTTAGCATATTAGAACAATAAACACATTTCTTTTTTAAATCTTTATTAATTAGTAAATTTTAAGTATGAACGTTTTTTTTTTTGCATACAGTTTACATGGAATTGTTATTCTCTTAGGTAGTCATCCTTAGGTGTAACTGAAGAACTATACAGGCATAGTGATAAACAAGTTAAAGTGATTATAAAACATTGTACAAAATCTATATGAAACACATGTACAATACACATTATAAAACAAAAGTAATACATGTTATATTTCAATTATTTCCTATGGGTGCAACAAAGAATTTTTATTATTTTACTTATTAGTAGAAAATTACATGCAAACTCTTGATAGTGAACTTAGTGTATAGTTGAAACAAAAGCTGTATTATTTTTATTTTCAAATGTATATTATATATGACTCATGTTAATACACAAGTGCTTTCTAGAAACAACATACTGAAGAATATTGAGTTAAACTTTAATAAAAATTATGCCATTTAAAGAATTTGGAATTTGGATAAAATTTTAGCAATAAAATTGACATTTAGAAATTGGTGGCCGAGTGGTCAGCACAACTGCCTTACAAGCAGATGTCCCAGGTTCACAGGTTTGCTTTCCGGCCAATGCTTTGACATATCAAAAAAAAATGTGACATTTAGAAACCCAATATTGTAATGGCTTTTTTTACATTACTATAAGAAGCAGCTGGTCAATAAGACTAGCATTTAATAAGTTAGTTTGAGCAAATATAAGTCTTAAATGAAAGACTTATTAATATAGCATTACACCTTCTAGCCCTGATAAAGGATAAGAAAGAATTCAGGACAGATTAAATTCAAACTTCTATTGCACATTCTATTGCATATTGAACTGAACGATAACATACAGAATAAAGAACTAAATATATCCTTTGAATAAAGAGCTTAAATGAACCATTAAACCATTTATTAGATATATCCAAAAATTATAACATGCGACTATATTCTCAAAGATGGCATAAATAAATCAGACTTTTATAGTATGATGTAATAGCACCAGAGGAAATTGTTTAACCCTATTTTAATTTTTTAAAATAATAATTGATTCAAGAGTATAGTTAGAAATGTTAATGATGCAATTTTAAAATTTGATGAAAATATTTAATTTATCCAAATATAATAAAATTTTAAACAGTGTGTTTCCTATATATGTAGAAGAATTTAAACTCAGAATTTTTCAATCTATTCATCCTCCAATCTATCTCAAACAACCAATATACATGACCCCACGAAGTAGAAAAGATATGTGCCCCCCAATATATATATATATATATATATATATATATATATATATATTGTCACCTCAACTTTCTCCGCGCACTCTTTCACTTAGTTAATCTCAATAAACTCTCATTTATTTCAAGTAGCTAGTCAATTGAATTTTATACTTTAGGATCAAATATACAGGGGGCGCCAAATTGCAGCTATAAATTGTAATGCCCTCCAGAGATCATCATCATTAGTCAATTTAGGACTATAGAAGATACTGGAGAAAGTAATTAAATTGTCTCTCTCAAAAAAAAAATAATAATAATAATAATATTGATAAAACCATTCAATCTATGTGGTCTTAATTTCAAACCTAGCATTAGTCATGCAAATATTTCATAATAAATTTATTATAAAATTTATAATAATGAGACAACTTTCTTCCACAACTTTATTATAAATATTGGATCTCGAGTGGTAACTACAGAAAATATTGTATACAGTTCTCATTTATATCTGACTGGAAATAACTCAGTAATTAATGCAGAGAACTCATAATCTATGTTCATAATGTAAAATCATTATTTAATTAAGTACTAGATAAAATTTATCACAAATAAATCCTCCCCATTTAATCCCATTACTTTATTTTTTGTTCTCAGCATCTACCACTTTCAATAGTCATAATTATATAATACGGAATGTCTGTGTTATGTTCTCTAATCTGAGAATCCCTAATCTTATTTCTCTAACACACCTATATCTTTAGATCAACTATCAATTCATGATCCCTATTTTATAATAGTAGAATAATTTATTATAGTATAATAATGTTGTCATAATAAGCTACTTGACTTCCAAACTAGCTCTTAGATTAATAATTGAACTGCTCTTTCTCAAGGTCTAGATCTGTGACGAGGTGCCCATATAAGTGATTACACTGTAATGGATATGATCCCATATATGCTAAATAAATTTTAATACAAGCTCAATAGTGGGAATCACTCTAAACACGGAGAGCAGGAAAGGGATTTTATGTCTGCTCTCAATATTCACAACATTACAATGAATCAAAAGATTAAATTTGTTAAACCTAACTCAACTATTCCCTGTCATTTTTATTCTGTTATTTCTAATCTATTGACCAAATTTTAATTAATACTTTAAACTTATCATATTTTTCTAAAATAAACTATGGAAGTAAATCATGGACATCAATCGGATAAATCAATCAAAACTTACTTATGAAAGCAAAGTACGGAAATAATCATAAAATCAGATTATGCAAATTAATAATGAAAATAAATTATGCGAAAATGAAGTTTATAAAAATGACTTATATAAAAATTATGTAAATCGAATATAGAAATATTCGATAAAATCTATACTGTAAATCAATCATGGAAATAAATTATCAATATAAAATTAACTATGTGAATCGAATATGGAAACAATATAATAATGACTACTGCAAATCGATCTTGGAAATAAATTAGCAATAGAAAATGAATAATTAAATTTAAATATGAACTAATATTACCTTAAATATAGGTGCTGGATATATAGAGTCTGGAGATATTTGAAACACCAAAACACAAAACACAATATAATCTTATAACAATAGTAAACTTTATTACATTAACTATAATGATAAAATTAAAATAAAAACACACTAAATTATAATATTGTTACACAAATATATGATTCCGATCTATTCAGGACTCTTATTCGAATACATGTTTGAATTAACTAATTTCCTGGATGACTCACTTCTTGTTTTGACCCATTCATTTATTAAATAAATAACTAATAATAATAATAAATACAAACGCTGGAAACAGAATTCCGGATATTTTAGCTTTAAGAAAACTTATCTTGAAAGAGAAGAAAACCTACAAATTTCCAAAATAATATATTCGCTTCAATTATTTTAACTAACAATGTGAAATAATCTTTCATTTCTAAACCATTTTATCAAGCAATAATTTTCACATTTCACATTCAAAAAAAATCAATACAGATCGTCCAGTTTATTAATTAAAATCCCTGTCATTCTTCATCATACATATACATCTGACTGAATCCTTATTCTTTCAGGCAATTTTCTTCTGTCCCACATAAGAAAAACTCTCTTCATATCCCAAACCACCATGCAGTATCTATAATGCGCACACAGCCACGTCTTGATAAGGGAAATAAAAAAACAACAACAACTGTATCAACTTCAAACTTAAACTATTTGCTTGAGCCAGAGAGAGAGATCTTTTCTTAAGATCCAGAATCGTGTAAAGAGCTTCTTTTAGACACCTATTCTCTATATTGGCATGAAAAACATTTCTACACTTAAACAGTAATTTTATTGATAATTCCATATCTTAACAAATAAATGGAGTGAAACTCAGTCATCTCCGACTGCCATGGTAATTAAATTATGAGACAGCTATTTCCCATCTGTAGGGTCGTAGGATTACTTTACATTAGTAATGACAAGCATTTATAGCTTTAAATATGCCCACACATACATCGATTCCAGCTTAGATAAATGACAAAGACTAACCAGATCCCAAATCAATACATATATGAATTATTTCAATTTTAACCAGTCAAGCCAACAACATACCTAATATTTATATTAATAACAGATCAACATTCACAGCATAATAATGGGTTTTATACGACCATCCCCTCCCTCTCCACATTTAATATTAAGCACAAATTAAAATTTTGTTAAGAATAATAAAATATTTATATCATTTCTCTCTTTACTTTTAAGTCTAAATTTACGTGAGCATCTATACTTAAATGGTATCAAAATCATTTTCCTTTCTTTCCTTCAAACATTTTAAACATAAACAAAATATTAAATTAAATAATCTAGTGATTAGAGTGTGACATAGCACATAAACAAAATGAAATATAATAATAAAAAAAAACAAATGACATATTATATAAACGAAATAAAATAAAGAATAAATATCAACATTACAGTTAGTCTCTTTAAATGTCTTTTTCTTCCACTGTCCATCATCAATTAATATATTCAGTTCATTTTACTTGAGATAGCTATATACTTGCACATCAGACAGTTATTTTAATTAAATGTGTATAGAAAGCACAGACAGTCATTTGAATCAAGATAGATAAAAATGTAGATAGTTATTTTAATTCAAAAGTGTAGCTACAGGAGAATTTTAGTTCTATTGGTTACCTTCCATTTGATGAGTTTTCCTGGATTTGAATTCACTTTGTTTTCCTTTCCTTTTCTTTTCCATTTAAAGGTTCAAATTATACAACAAGCAGTTTCTGATTACTAACATGAATCAACTTTTAAAACATTATACAGAAGATTGCTGCAGTTGTTTCAAATGAATTTTAAACAGCCAAATAATTATTATAATCTGAATTGGTCTTTTAATTTGATAAAAGAAATTTGACAATTCTCTCCTTGCAGGAAATTTTATAAGCAGACTGGATAAATTGTGATAATCAGCAGAAAATATCTTATCAAAAGTTGACTTCTTCATAATTAATTTGAGAAAAAGAGATATGCACCATTTATGGATGAATTAGAAATTCATATTTTGGTCTACTATACAACTTAAATGCATTATTAAATTCTGAGAAAGAAAATTTAAAAAAAAAACTTGGAGATTAATTCTTAGTTAGCCCGTTGTTCTCAATTAGCAAAAAGTTCTTTTTTACTTTCTCCAGTCACTTTTTATAGAGTGAAGGAAAAAAAGAAAACACATGTTAATCCTCCCCCCTCCCAGTGGTTCCTCTTCAAGTCTAATTAAAACAATCCCCACTCAGAATGAACAATAACTCTTTCTAAAGTGTTACTTTTTTAACAACTTTGTCTGATCTGCAACCAGATCTCTTTAATTAACACATTGTCAATTAATTTATGGAAAATTAGTTAAAGATATAATTGAAAACATAAGCTTGCTAACACTTTTTTGGTCAAACAAAGGCTACATTCATTTAATCTAAATAATTTCTTATTTAGATTTACATTTTTAATAATTTTTAAAAAATTATGTCAGTTTCTATAAAGGAAAAGAGAAAAAAATCAAACCCATAAATCTGTATCACACATACATACCTGTGCAGAACGTGTTATAGAAAACTGATTATTCAGATTATATGAACACAAATATTCATCATAATTTCTTATAATTACAAGCATAAAGTCAATTATAATTTCTGACAATCATAAATATAAATATTCACTATAATCTCCCATAACTTTAAACTTATTCTCCAGAAAGAAACTGTTAACCAAAGCTACTGACAATCGATTCAATCTTAATTCTCAACTCTTTAATAATAGATATCAAATTCACAAGACTTTATCCTAGTCATATAAATATTTATTCCTGAATTATTATATAGGTAAAAAAAAAAATCAATCATCCCCCCTGCATTAAATAATGCTAACTACATTTTATACAAACACAAACTGTCTCTATATACGTTACTTTTGAACTAATATAGCCATTACTTTCTCAAATAAAACCTTTAACTTTTCTTATATATATAAAAAAAATTTTTTTCCACAATTACTTCATTTTATTATATTTGGTTTATAGATGGAATAAACCAAAGGGCTACAATATATATATATATATATATATATATATATGTTAATTCTAATATTTTCACGGATAAAAGATATATTATTATTACTATTTGTGGGATATGCTGTGTAGTGAAAAAGCTAAATGCTGATGTTTCAGTACAATATCAAGTACCTTCCTCAGAGTGTCCTCTTTCTCAAATCATAAGAATGCACGTGAGATTTAAAAACGTTTTTATCGTTTTCTTTCTCCTCATATTTAAATTCTATTGGTTGAGAAGTTTTAAAATTTATTTTCTCTTCCAATAACTTCTTCCAAATGTTGTTAATCTTCTTTAATTCACACCTTTCATTTATGCTCTTGGGCATTTTAAAAATCTCCATAGCTTCTCTTAGCAATCTCTGGTCATATTGTTCAATTTTTGCTAAAATATTTGTTTTTTCAAAATTGATATCATGATTTGTTAATTTTATATGAGAATAAATAGCTGATGAATTGGATTTTTCTCTCACTGCCAGAATGTGTTCTTCCTTTCTAATATTTATTCTACAATTAGTCTGTCCTATATATGTATGTGGACCGACCCTACATGGAATTTCATATACACCATGACACTCCAAAGCAATTTTATCTTTAGGAAGTGGAAATATTTCACTAATTTTTTTATAAGTAGTGTAAATTGTGTGAATATTATTATTTTTTAAAATGTTACCAATTCTATCAGTTACTCCTTTTATATATGGCAAAATTGTCTTAATTTTTGATGTATCAAAATCTTTTTTCTTTTGATATGTATAAGCCCTATTAATAATGTTGTAATTAAAACCGTTATGAAGAAGCATTTTATTAGTAGCAAAAAGGTCCTGGTGAAAATGGCTATCATCAGAAAGTCTCTTTGTTCTATCCAATAATGTCTTTGCTACTGAAAATAGTTGTGCAGGATGGTGATGAGAGGAAAAATGCAGATATCTCCCAGTGTGTGTTGGTTTTTTATATATACCATGGGATAAAGAACCATCTTCCCTTCTTTCAATCAAAACATCTAAAAAAGGTAATTGATTATTATTTTCTATTTCCATGGTAAATTTAATATTGTTGTGAAAAGAAAATAATAATCAATTACCTTTTTTAGATGTTTTGATTAAAAGAAGGGAAGATGGTTCTTTATCCCATGGTATATATAAAAAACCAACACACACTGGGAGATATCTGCATTTTTCCTCTCATCACCATCCTGCACAACTATTTTCAGTAGCAAAGACATTATTGGATAGAACAAAGAGACTTTCTGATGATAGCCATTTTCACCGGGACCTTTTTGCTACTAATAAAATGCTTCTTCATAACTGTTTTAATTACAACATTATTAATAGGGCTTATACATATCAAAAGAAAAAAGATTTTGATACATCAAAAATTAAGACAATTTTGCCATATATAAAAGGAGTAATTGATAGAATTGGTAACATTTTAAAAAATAATAATATTCACACAATTTACTTATAAAAAAATTAGTGAAATATTTCCACTTCCTAAAGATAAAATTGCTTTGGAGTGTCATGGTGTATATGAAATTCTATGTAGGGTCTGTCCACATACATATATAGGACAGACTAATCGTAGAATAAATATTAGAAAGGAAGAACACATTTTGGCAGTGAGAGAAAAATCCAATTCATCAGCTATTTATTCTCATATAAAATTAACAAATCATGATATCAATTTTGAAAAAAACAAATATTTTAGCAAAAATTGAACAATATGACCAGAGATTTCTAAGAGAAGCTATAGAGATTTTTAAAAGGCCCAAAAGCATAAATGAAAGGTGTGAATTAAAGAAGATTAACAACATTTGGAAGAAGCTATTGGAAAAGAAAATAAATTTTAAAACTTCTAAACCAATAGAATTTAAATATGAGGAGAAAGAAAATGATAAAAACGGTGTTAAATCTCACATGCATTCTTATGATTTGAGAAAGAGGACGCTCTGAGGAAGGTACTTGATATTGTACTGAAACATTAGCATTTAGCTTTTTCACTACACGGAATATCCTGCAAATTGTAATAATAATATATATATATATATATATATATATATATATATATATATATATATATATATATATATATATATATATATATATTTCATGCAGAACCAGCACTCATTAGTTGGGCCAAATCATAATATCTCACACATATATACAATCAGTGCTCTGTTTATATTAAGGTAGCAATTTCTCTAATCCTAATGGAACAGGCTTCAATCTTCTCACCCAACTATTCAACTATTTATTTTATTGAAAAAGTGATGATATATGTGGTTATGGGTATCCGTTGCTTTAGATAAAGTGGAGGATGAATAGACTGAAAAATTATGAGTTCAAATCTTTCTATTTACATATAATGGAAACATTCAGTAAATGACTAACTGCTTTAGAATTATATAGTTTGGAAAATAGATTACATCTTAGTATAAGTTCAGCCCATTCCTCTCCCATTTAATATAAATGAATATATAACAGCCAATAACATCAGGGGTTATATTGACATAATGTCTTCATGGGTATGACTATAATATTAAATTCAAAAAGAGTTTTGAGCATTTCCATTATCAATACAATTGATAGTAATATTTGGCTGAAAAGATTGAAGCCTGTCCATTAAAGTTTGAGAATTTGCTATCTTAATATAAAGTGAGCACTGATTGTATATGTGGATTATGATCTGGCCAATTGATGAGTGCTAGTACAGTATTAAATATATATATATATATATATATATATATTTAAAAAAATAATTATAAAATAAAAAAAAAATATAAATAATATATATATATATATATATATATATATATATATATATATATATATATATATATATTGGGGATTATGTATTTTTTTCATGTGTGTGATCATGTGCATCATTTGCTTAAGATAGACTGGAGCATGAATAGATTAAAAAATTCTAATTAAAAATTTTTCTATTTGCATATATAGAAAATATTAACATCACATGATCATCATCTCTTATGCTAGCATGTAACTACTGCATGGAGAGTTTTGCCTGTTTAGAAAATATTAAGTAAATGACATACACACTTAGAATTACATATTGTTTGGGAAATAGATTACATCTTAGTATAAGTTCATTCCCGCCATCTCCTATTAATATATATGAATATGTAATGTCAGTTAATATGAAGAGTTCGGTTGACATAATGTCATCATGGTTATAATCCAACAAGGGCTTTGAGCATTAGTTGGTTGAATAGTTGGGTCAGAAGTTTCAAACCTGTCCATTAATGTTTGAAGAATTGCTATGTTAATTTAAGCTGAACACTGATTGTAAATATGCATGGGAGATTATAATTTGGCCCAACTGATGAGTCCTGGTTCTGCCTGAAATACGTATATTGGGAATCATGTATGTTTTTCACATGTGTGTGGTCATGTGTATCAGTTACTTGAAATAGAGTGGAGGATGGCTAGACTGGAAAATTTCGAATTCAAATCCATCTATTTAAATTTAATAAAAAATGAATAAAATTTCAATCACTAGTTTCTTTACAAATATATCTATTAAGGAATCAAAAAAATTAATATGATAAAAATTATAGCTCATCCAAATATTTCAGGTATCTATAATGATTTTTTCAACGGTATAAACAAATACAAAATTTTTAAAAAATAAATATATATAGAATATGTTACAGTAATGGTACCTTTATCAATAATAAATAATATTTGCATGAATTGCAATTGATTAAGGTAGAGAAAGATGTATGTTGTAAGTAAGAAGGAAATATCAAAAGTAATACATGGTTGAAAGAACAAACAGGTAATTTGAGATTATTGAATATTATAAACAGTCAAAATAAGAGTCATAGATCACATGATCCTATTCTCTTAAGCTTGTAAGTTATAAACAATGAGGATTGCCAATTCCTCAACAAGCTCTGTGATAAATGCTTAATCTGAACCTATCCTAGCACCTCTCTGAAGAGTGCCAGAGCACGAAACCATGGTCAGAGGTTGGGGGGGAGGTCCTGACAGAGATATTTTAAATGCTTTCTCTAGCTAAGCATTTATCACAGAGCTTGTTGAGGAATTGGCAATACTCATTGTTTATTGAATATTATGACTGAAATAAAACTGGCCTAACATTTTCTAGAAAAAGATGATAGTAGATAGACAGTTAAAGTTAGTTGCAAAAGATTTAAGGAAAATATTTGAAATGTATGGATTGGAAGGTATCTGGAGTGCTGTGAAGAAAAGAAGCTATAGATCAGAACACTGGATTAAATTTAGGTAACACTTTTCATCTTGGAATGCGATCAATAAAGTTAGAACATGATGATTATGATATTTATATTAAAAAATAGAGCTAATAAACGCAGGTATATCCAATAAAAATATTTGTTAATCTAAACTTTTACGTATTGATTTTTATTTATTTATGGTAAAAAAAAGCGAAAGGAAGGGGGGAGAGTTACTTTCTTTTCTATCATATACATGTATAACACGGTGAAAAAAGCTTTCAGAAAGCTTTTAGTTTAACCCCAAGAGAGACATAAGATGTCTGAAGAATTATTCAGTATGTCAAAAATATATAAATTTAAATGTATTTTTATTTTATTTAAAGTTTCTTTTTTTTTTGTGTAAAAAAAAAGAAGCTACATACAGTATTATATATAGACACAATTTTTGAGTAATTTTTTAGCCAAACTATTAATTGTTAGTTAATATTAAGTACTGTGCGAATGGTAGGTCAAATAACTACGCAATATTTACGCAAACTGAACTACAACAAGTGATATAGCTATTCTTAGCGACATGGTAAAACAAAAATAGAAAATCACTAAAAACACTCATCACTGCCCAAGCGACAAACTCGATTAGTAATGATTCTACTGTCACCGTTCTTTGAAGGTCTTTGGAAAAAATTTGCCCTGCAGTGAACTATTTAAAGATTGTGTTACCTTTTGTTACTTTAACAAATCTTTCTTTATTAAGAGTCATGAATAAAATACTTTTATTCTCCAGGTTTGATTTGTTTTCAAATTAAAATATTAAATCATGAATATTTAAAATCAAAACATAGTCGCTTGTTATTCTCTTAATATTTAATTCTTATTAAAGTAAAGTTCACTTTTTATATTTTACCAGAACTAAATATATATATACTTAAATTAGACACTCTTAATTTAGTCGTGAAATTAACTTCTAGTGCCAGCGAAACGTATAAATAATTTAGTACGAAAACGTTTCAAGCAATTTTGTTATAACAAATATATAAATATATTAATAATGGTTATTTTTAAATCATCAATAAATTGAGAAGTTACTGTTAAAATATGAAGGCAAATTTTATATGAAAAATTGTTTTTACATTTTAAAATGAATTTGTAGACTTTTTTTAATATGTCAAAGCATCTGGCGGAAGCGAATCCCGGGACAACTGCTTTTAAGGCAGCTGTGCTAACCACTCGGCCACCAACGCTTGACGGAAATTATAGATTTCAACATGAAATCAGATTATTTTTTGAAAAAATTAGTTAAGAATAAAGCTTCGACCCGATTTTTAACCCCACATATCGCAAATATAAAACACTTTTTCTAAACAAATTAGTAACATTGAAATATGGAACAAACCCATTCATCAGCATATATTTTCGCGGAATTTGAAATTTGGACTCATTCACATTACCGCAATGACTTAGCTACTTTTTCAATTGTTATTATTATTACGTTCTATAAATTAATGAATACCTTTTAATATTTAAAATCATGATGGGATCATTATTTCCAACCATTATTGATTCACTGCGGGATTAAGATTTCTCCAAGTTTAATTCATCTTCTCTGGTCTCTAGCATCTCTTCACCACATCACCCCAGAACGCTTCCCTATTTTATCCATCCACCTCACAAGTGATCTTTTACAATCTCTTGAAATCTAAACAAGGCAAAACTGTCCATAAAGTAGTGCCACCCTGTGCCAACCAAAGTAATCAATGGATGCCAGAAAGCTTGTGCATAAAATCACTATCTAGTGCTCACTCATCCAATATCCCCAGACTAGTTTCTGGCTTGTGACCTTCGTCAGTGAGGAGCCTTGGATATGAGAGCACTGTATCTAGATCTTAGGATCTAATGCAACCCTCCAGCAGACACTTTTTAATCTCTACTTAACTACAAAACTATGAGAATGAAATTGAAAACACAATATTTTCAATCTAAGCTCAATAGCTTATATAGTCATAGGGTCTGAACTCAGTTCATCACCCATACATTTTGGTATCTCTGGCTCTTTAACAACCATAGCCACCACTATCCTATTAGGCAGAATTGGTGTTAAACCACTAAACATCACATGATCACCATCTCTTATACTAACCCATAATTGTTATTAAACAAGGCAAAACTCTCCATCCAGTTCAAGGAGAAATGGAATGGTCAAGTTTTTATATGAAAGATGTAAAAAGCAAAATGAAAATGTTTGGTTGATTGCAGTTTATGGATAATAAAAGAATAACCAAAATAGTATTTAATTGGGTTACAAGTAAAGGGCAGGCCACAAGATGGGTAAGAAAGGTAATGCAGTATGCAGAAGATTTGGATAAAGAATTTATGTCAATATACTTGTACAAAAGGTGGGATTATTGTGTTAGGCGAATTGTTGAGTGTTATAGTGGTAAGGAGTGGGATAGAAGAACAGATGTATTAATAAAAAATAGGGAGTTGGAGAGATGGAGAACTAGTATGAAGAGTAAAATGAGTTTAAATATATATAGAAGTAAACGAAACATTGGGTGTGAGTTAATTTATGATAATAGTAAGGAAAGTAGTTTATTGTTTAAGGCTCATATAGTATCTTTAGTGACAAGGGAATATATACATAAATGGAAAAATATGGGTGATTTAGTCTGCAAGTTGTGTAAGGAAGGTATAGAAAATATTAGGCATCTGTTGCTTCAATGTAAATGCTTGGAAGCAGAAAGAGTTCAAATAATGAAGTTATGGAAGAATAAATATGAACAAAGTGATTATACATAAAGTGAATTATTGGTTTTTATGCTGGGTTTGGGGAAAAGATAAGGGGGATTTAGATATGAAGGCCATGGAGTTGACAAAGATTATGTTGTGGAAATGGGATGGAGCAGATTATGGGAAAACTTAGGGTGGAGAATGGAAAGGGAAGGTAAAGTGGCTAATAGGTTTCTCTGGGCACAGTTGCTGAAAGATTCCTGACTCCATATAAGGAGAAGTCACAGTGCATCACATCACATCACATCTGACAAGTGACAAATTCGATTAGTGTTGTTCCCACTGCCACTATTTTTTTGGAGGATATTATTAGTTCAATTTTATTAAGAGACATAAATAAAAATAGTTTTATTCTCTAGATTTAATTTGTTTTCAAATTAATGTATTAAATTATCAATATTTGAAATCAAATTTTTTTTAAAAAAAATAGCCACTTGTTATTTTCTTAATATTTATTATTATTTTTTTCCCATATGTCATAGCATCGGACGGGAGTCGAACCCACAACCGTCTGCAACCAACTACTTGCTTGCAAGGCGGCTTCGATGACCTCTCGGCTAACAACGCTTGACTAATATCTTATTAAAATAAAGCTAACTTTTGATATTTTAAAGATATAAAATGTTATTTTAGTGGGTATATTAGCATAGCTTTAATTTAACTAGCTCACAGATCAAGATTATGATGCAGATATAAATCGAATTAATAGAATATATATATATATATTGATGATCCAAAACTAAGATTTCATATAAAATAAATCTTTATCTATTTAAGACAATGTAATTATTTTCTGTAGCACTACAGATTGTGAGTCAATAAAATAGACTTTGCGGGCAAGTTAACTGACTTCTTTTAAAATAGTAATTTAATTTGAAATATGATTAAATAAAAAATATTTAATATATATATTTTTTTAAATCAAAACTCATTATTCTAATTGAAATTGTAAACTTAACTGGTAGAAATATATTATAAAATAATAATATATAGGGAATTTGAATTCAGACTTTCACATGACCCCCAATTATCCATGCTATCTCATACTGCTGACACACTTGATCACATACATGTTGAAAAGATAAATAATCACCAATATATGTATTTTGTGCTAAACCAGCAATTGTCAGTTGGTATATATCTAATCTTTATACTTTAATGGACAGGATTCAATCCACTCCACCCCACAACTCTTCGTCTGTCCATTTCATTGAAAATCTGATGATGGAATGCTCAAAGCCCTCATAGGTGTCAACACTCTCATCCTGATTATATGTGTGATGATAATCTGCACCATCTGATGAGTGCTGGTTTAGCACAAAATATGAATATTGGTGATTATTTATCTTTTCAACATGTGTGTGATCAAGTGTGTCAACAATATGAGATAGCATGGATAGTTGGGGGTTGTGTAAAAATCTGAGTTCAAACCCCTATATATTACATATTGGAGTGCAGGTATTAAAAAGCCTGTACTGTAGAAATATATATATATAATAATAATAATTCTAAAAGAAGAAATGTCAGTGACAAAATCATAATGGAAGACCAAGGTTTGTAACAACTGTCAAGAATCCAAAAATCAATTCCTAACAACAAAGAATATCTATTGAGGAACAATAATTTTATTCAATATTTATCATGTAAACATTTATTGTTAATTAAACTCATTGGTTGACATTTTTACCATGCCTAGATTCAGTGACACTGTGAGGAAGAATTAAATTTTAAATGCTATGATTGATTAATGAAGAGGCAAATATATAATCCAAGAGATTATAAGTATATAAATGCATTCAGAGACTATGTTAAAAAATATTTAAAGTAATATAATATTATTATATTTTTACATTATATCATCATCATCAACCATTATAAATCCACTGCAGGATGAAGGTCTCTCCAAGTTCAATCCATCTCTTCCTATCTTTAGCTTCTCTTCTCCACATCACCCCTGCAGACTTTCTTATTTCATCCATTCATCTCACATGTGGTCTCTTTCTGGGTCTTTTACAATCTCTTGGAATCCAGTTCAAAATTTCAATTGTCCACCTATTATCATCTCTTCTAGCAGTATGTCCAGCCCAACTCCACTTCAGTCTTTTAATTTTTTCAATGAGGTCAGTAACACCTATTTGTTCTCTTACCCATACATTGCGTATATATCTAATATTGTTATAGAGAAAAGAAAAAAAAATCATGATAAAGAATATATGAGACTTAAACAATATGTGTGATATAATCACTAAGTAAACAAATAGTATTCAACCCACTTTTGGATTATTATATATAACCATAATTTTTAATAACTTGTGTTTTGTAGTCATACCATAAATATAGTAATTCTATACTGGAAGCATCCTATGTATACTTATGATTAATTGTACGCACAAATTTAAAAACTTTATTGTTTATTACATATAAGAAAAGTAAAATATTTTTTAATATATGTGTTTTCCATTCTTACATATGAATCCGTGACTTGAACAGTTAAAAAATGAGTGGTATAGAGAACAAACAAGTACATTAATATCTTAATAAACAGAGCAAAATTCTCCATACAGTAGTGCCACCTGTGCTAAACAGAGTAATCAATGGATGCCAGAAGGCTTGTGCATAAAATCCCTATATAATGCCTACTCATCCAATATCCCCAGACTAGTTTCTGGCTTGTGGCCTTTGTCAGTGAGGAGCATTAGATCCTAAGATCTAGATGCAGTGCTCTCAGATCCAAAGCTCCTCACTGACGAAGGCCACAAGCCAGAAACTAGTCTGGGGATATTGGATGAGTAGGCATTAGATAGGGATTTTATGCACAAGCCTTCTGGCATCCATTGATTACTCTGTTTAGCACAGGTGGCAATACTGTATGGAGAGTTTTGCTCTGTTTATCAACAATTAATGTGCTAGTATAGGAAATGTGATCATGTGATGCTTAATGGTTTAACACCAATCCTGGCTAATAGGATAGTGGTGGCTATGGTTGTAAAAGAGCCAAAGACACCAAAATGTAGGGGTGCTGAACTGAGTTCAGACCCATATGACTATATAAGCTATTGAGCTTATATTGAAAATGTTTTTTGTGTTTTCAATTTCATTCTCATAGTTTTGTAGTTAAGTAGAGATAAAAGGTGGTTGCTAGAGGGTTGGATTAGATCCTAAGATCTAGATGCAGTGCTCTCAGATCCAAAGCTCCTCACTGACAAAGGCCACAAGCCAGAAACTAGTCTGGGGATATTAGATGAGTAGGCATTAGATAGGGATTTTATGCACAAGCCTTCTGGCATCCATTGATTACTCTGTTTAGCACAGGTGGCAATACTGTATGGAGAGTTTTGCTATGTTTATCAACAATTAATGTGCTAGAATAGAAAATGTGATCATGTGATATCATTAATATCACTGAAAGAATATCACAGTTAAGGTTTTAAACAGAATCCCAATAAATTATAAAAAAAAACTAGAAAAAGATTTCATTAGAGATGTAAGATTGAAATAAATAAAATATCTGAAGTAATATAAAAAAGAAAGATTAAATTTGGAAAGCACTCCATTCTGCAGTGAATTTATGATGGTTGAAAATGATAGTACAGATAGTTGCTTGAGAGGATGTTTAAGCACTAAAGTAACACACCAAGAACAGCAGTTCAATTCAATTGTTTAATCTGAAATTAATTTTAACTTGGAATTAGTTCACAAATTTTTTAAGTTCTAAAATCTGCCATTCTTAACTCTGTATTGAATCATATATTTGCCTTGTGATTGTGATTGTTTGCATTTCAAGATGCCATTCTTAACTCTGTATTGAATCATATATTTGCCTTGTGATTGTGATTGTTTGCACTTCAAGAGTTTATATATATATGTCATATTATTATTACTATTTGCGAGATATTCCATGTAGTGAAAAAGCTAAATGCTGACGTTTTGTGCATTCTTACGATTTGAGAAAGAGGATGCTCTGAGGAAGGTACTTGATATTGTACTGAAACATCAGCATTTAGCTTTTTCACTACATGGAATATCTCGCAAATAGTAATAATAATATGTTATCTTTTATCCGTGAAAATATTAGAATTAACATATATATATATATATTGTGCCCTTTTTAATAGTACACCCCCATCATGAAGTAAATTTTAGGGTGTGTAATTCTAAATTTTATAAAGTCAAAAATATTTGTTTATTAAACTAGAAAAATAAAGATCATTTTAGTTGTCAAAGAGTTTGAACTTGGGATCAGTTCATTTGAAGTAGCATAAATTATATAAATATTGGTTAAAATATTTATTTTCAAAGGTATATAAGAGCTAAAATAATAAAATATAATGTCATAATAGTTATTAATAATTAATTATTTAATAATATTTAAAATTGTTGGAAAGTTCAAATCTAATCTTATAAATAAAAATATCTATTATATAGATAAATATTTATGTCTGTGTGCATCTGATAGTGTAAAGTAATAACTATTTCTGGTGAAATCTTAATTTATTTATGCTAAAAAATTTGTAAATGGGGATTTTATTTGTATAAAAATAAAATTAAAATGATCTAAATTGTAGTTTTATTAAGTTCATGAAAGGCATTGTTTTTTATTACTAGTAAATATTTTAAACAGTTAATATTTGTTTTAAAAATAGTTAAACTACATGTAACTAGTAAATAGAAGAATTAACCAATGGAAGAGTGCAATTTGGAATAAATTAGCAACTATCAGATGATAGTTTTAAAAAGAAAAAATTGAGGGAAAATAATATATAAGAGAAAAAAAGATTACAGATCAGAAAGAAAAGTAACTTGGTTTTTCTTTAAAAGTTTGTTTAAATTCTTTTAAATCTTATTATTATTTTTAAAAAAGTAATTCATTATGATCTACTTGAGAATTGAAAATATATATTCTAAAGTTTTATTAAAATGAAATAACAAAAGTTCAACAATTTGGTAGTTTTCAGAAGATATCTTGGAGTCATTATATTGGAAAAAAATATTGAAAGAATGAAAGGAAAAAATTGTAAATTTATGCCAAAGAGTTGAAAAATAATAAATGAACTCAAGGAAAGCACTATGAGTATTAGTTTAATACATAATTTAATTAATAAGCAAAATGAAATATTTATGCATCATGGCTATCATAGTAGATGGACATGATTAAGTTTGAATCGATGGATGAATAAAGAGAAAATTATTCCTGACAGAGTTAAGTATAAATTTTTAAAGATAATTAGCAGTATGAAATCGTACCTAGATAAAATAGCATTATAGCCTAATTTAGGGATTTGTCATGTTTTCTAGTGGTCATTGTCCTGTTGGCAGAGTACAATATATATAGCTGGATTTGAAGACATATGGATGTCTGAAAATTTCAGATTTTCTATTTAATAGTAACCATAAGATAAAGTGCTGGGCTTGACCTGGTATTTTAAATCTAATGCTTGAATATCCTAGTGCCTCACTGAGGAATGCCAAAAGCATGAAACTGGTCTGGGATTAGGGATATTCTGAAAAGTATGTTAAGAGCTATTGGCATGCTCATTATATAAAATTTTTAATACAAGCTTATTAAATTAAGTCATGTGATATATAGCTTCATTTTCTTGCAATATATATGTAATGTGACAACTACGAGTTTCGTCATAATATAGGTAGATTGATTTATGCTGAAAAATGATTTAACTACATACAATTAATATTCATTTACAGTCAAAAATAATAATAATAATAATAAATAAAAGTCGAAATAAATAAATGATTTCTACTTATTAATAAGAAATTTGAGTGTTTGTGAGTTTTCAAGTAAACCAAGATGACAGCCCATATTTTTGATAAATGTACAAATTTGAGGACCTATAATTTACCAAAGATGTGTTAGTTGTTAAATTAAATTAAAATAAAATTGATTAATTAATTGTTATATTTAACAAAAGAAACATATTCTGATAAATTTCATTAAGAAGCTTTATTTCAATTTTTTTTACTTACATTATATCAGGGGAGTGATGAAATGCTCTTAACATTGTTGTACTTTTGTTCAATTCAGCATGTTTTTATCTGTAGTATTTTTGATAAATTGTCATAATGATACAAATTTGGACCTATGATGCAGTGAACTATTTACAAAGGTATGGGATCCTGCCCTCCCAAAAAGTGTGTGTTAACAAACACGATATGATTGCATGACCCTGCCATGAATAAAGGATCAATTTTGTATTTATATATATTTTTCATTTTTCTATCAATAAGTTAATTCCCCCAAAAGAAATTACATTGTAAATGTGTTTACTAATTTTTCAACAATGATTTTTTTAAAAAAAAAAAATAACAGTAATAAAAAAAAATGTAAATATTAAACACTGTGTTTCCTAGAAGACATTATTTTGTAAATATTTTTTGAGAGCATCTGATACTGTAAATTTATCAAAAATACAGGCTTTCATCTTGGTTTAATTAAAAACACACAAATACCAAAATTTGTATGTCCGAAAATACATAGTTTGTCAAGCATTGGTGATCTAGTGGTTAGCATAGCTGCCTTCCAAGCAACTGGCCCAGTTTCACTTCCTGGTAAATGCTTTGACATATGAAACAAAAAAAAAGAAGTTAAAATAGTCATTTATTTTTTAAATGTGAATAAAGTAGCTCTTATAAAAACCAATTATTGTAATGCATTCAGTAATGCAGTTTAAATTGCAAAATTAAACCTTGTGATAGAACCAAAAGTGAAGGAGTGCTTTGCAAGAACAATTCAATTTGATGAGGTAATTTTGATCAGACCAAGCCACAAATATGAAATACATATGATTACAACTTTTGGGTTTATTGTGATAATAATATTTTTTTAATAGAAAGTTATATTAAAAATAGTTAAGTTTACATAAATTCAAATTTTCATTCTTAAATATTTAATTAAGAAAGTAATTAAAGTTGTTTTTAGAATAAACCAGATGTATGTAAAATTGTTGTCAAATAAACAAAAAGATGATTAAAACTCAACTAGATAACTTCTATCCTTAATTTGAATATAACAGAATAAATAATGACGGTACACTCTCCTGGAAAGATTATAATTTATTTCAAAATTTGCAGCTGCATTGTTTTGACCAGGTTGCCCATATTCATAAAACTAATATGGTTTTAAGTGATGCCTACTTACATTTTCTTTTTCAATCATTGCACTCAACACAAACGACTTTAATATTAAATGGATCAAAATAGTGGCCAGACTCGATATTTCATGTTCTAAAAATATAGATTTAATATTGGGGTATGTTTTAGCATATTAATATATATATATATGTTCAAAAGATGGCGCTTTACCAAAACCACTGAACAAGTGTAAAATTTGTTTACATAAACGAAAAAAGAGTCAGAATTAACTACCTCTTTCATTTGCTCACCCCCAGATCAGCTGAAAGAGGTAGTTAATTCTGACTCTTTTTTCATTTATGTAAACAAATTTTACACTTGTTCGGTGGTTTTGGTAAAGTGCCATCTTTTGAACATAAATAACAAGTGATAGCAGGTTACGTGAGTAACTTGTTTTTGTTTTTCATAAATGTACCTTTAAAGTTTTTTTGCAATGATATATATTGCAGAGACTTTGATTATATGGTGATACTGAACTGAGATCAGACCCATATAAATATCTGGCTTGCTAGGCTGAGTTTGAAGACTTTACCGGTCTGAAAAATTCACGCTTGCAATCTGATAGAAACGTTTTGCATAAACACTTGAGAGTCAGTGTTTAGATCTAGTTTCTATACTCTATCCCTCACTGAGGAGAGCAAACCAGCTTGAAATCAGCTGATCTGGGGGTGAGCAAATGAAAGAGGTAGTTAATTCTGACTCTTTTTTCGTTTATGTAAACAAATTTTACACTTGTTCGGTGGTTTTGGTAAAGCACCATCTTTTGAACATAAATAACAAGTGATAGCAGGTTACATGAGTAACTTGTTTTGTTTTTCATATATATAT
This sequence comes from Epiperipatus broadwayi, assembly GCA_028023455.1. Taxonomy (NCBI): domain Eukaryota; kingdom Metazoa; phylum Onychophora; class Udeonychophora; order Euonychophora; family Peripatidae; genus Epiperipatus; species Epiperipatus broadwayi. The sequence goes on from JAQFVV010012524.1 coordinate 3,204,772, forward strand.
ATATATATATATATATATATATATATATATTGTGACCATCTGAATGGGCACAAGGAATTGACATACTTTGTATCTGCATTAAATAATTATATTATATTTTAAAAAAAATGAAATAGCCTTAGAATTTTAAAATTTTTGCTTGAGATTATTTGAAGCTTAGTTATGGATTGCTTATGTGGTTTATTGACCACTTTATAAGTATTCATTATTATTATTGTGGTTAGTGAAGTATTTAATGCCAGAGAGAGGGGTTGTTATTATAGGAATTGGTATATTTGGGCAGGAAAATGCAAGGTTATTTTATGTTAGTGTAATATTTGGTTGAATGGTTTCAAAATCCTAAAGGATTCATTAATACTTATCCTTTTGTCAACAATTAGTTGCCATTTCAATTATATTTAGTTAGGATAGTTTAATATTTAGCTTGCAGTACATGTGCATGCATATATGTCTGTATTATGTTTAATTTCATTTTCATCTTTTAACAACAGCAAACAATAGTACATGTACTATAAAAAACACATTTAAATGACAGTAATTATCTTAAATAATTTAACAAATATATATTTCTTTCCAATGATTAATAGATAGTTGAATCCATGGATTATTTTACAAATTAAATAAATTATTAATCATTTTGTTTAATAGTTAATTAATATTCATTTTTCTTTCAAGTTTGTAAAAGCTATTTATTTTATTATTTTTTTTGTCTTGATTTAATCAAAATGGTTTTTTTTTAGAAAAGATTTTTTTTTTTGAATATGTAATTAGCTCAGATAGAAAGGAAGCGTGGGAGTAACCTTGTGAAAAAAAATGACCTTGTTGCTAAAGAGAGCTATTTAACAAGAATCTCCAGTAAAAAATTTGCATATTATGTAATATAATTGTAGCCAGAAAACAGTGGCTCATTTTTTTTTTTAATTGTGAAAATTAAAAACCAGTTGCTGAAGTCAAATTGATTTTAAAAAAAGACTTTGGAGTAAAACATCAAAAGGATCTTAAGGAATTTATTATGGGAAGAGTTAACTAAAATGGAATTCTAAATTTTCAAAAGGTACACAGTTTACTTTGCTCTCCTCAATTTGAACTTTTTTTTAAAATTAACCTCTTCATAACTATTGCTCTTTTAAAATGCATGTTGATAACGTCCAGTCTACACTACTTCATTTAATTGTCATTTTAAATAAGAATAAATTGCATGAATATTATTGTTGTATCACTAACCAACATGTGTATTTTAATATATCTGGGAAACGCATGCAGAACTATTTTACAGAATGTATTTTAGTTCTTCACTATTTTCCGTGATGTGTTTTTGTGAGGATGAAACATAGAATAAAGAATATGCATACTTTGATAAATCATGCCATGTTCAAATTCACCATAAAGAGATAACAGTATTTATTTATCTGGTATTTCTGGAAATAATACATATTTCAAATGAAGGAAATAAAACGTGAGTTCCTTCAAATTAAGTATTTGCTGAGATCGAATGGAAGAATAGAAATGCGGGTCATTTTTGTTCTCTTCGATAAAGATGGAATATACAACAAAGTATTATCAATTGTGGAATTACTAAGGAACCATGGTATCTTAATTGACAATATTTAAGAATAAGCCATGCATATAATAGACTATAAAGTGTTAAATGCTATTCAAGAAAACTACTAAAAATTACGTATTTAATTTAGCACTACAATGGAGAATGTCTTATATTTTCAGTATAATAAAGGAGAAATTAATTGCTTGTGTGTGTGATTTGGTAGCTCAAATAGATATGCTATGAACACTGGAGGTGCTGGGTCAGATTTAAATTACGATTATATTTTTTTAAGTTATCCTGCAGAAATTTATTTTATTTAAATTCAGTTTGGAATGTGTTCCATATTGTTTCATGAACCTGGAGCAGAGCTTTGCAAGTGAACTTTTATTTTAAGTTACAAAACAAATAACTTTTGATTCTTTATTTTTTTTAATGCTTGTCATTATTAATGTATATTATTGATAATAGGCTTACTTATTATTATGTTTTGTTTATAATTTGGGTTATTCTGATCTTCAAGTCCATCTCCGAAGCATATCCAAATGAGGAATACGCTGGTAAAATTGATTGTGTACAAATAAGTCTTATTGTTCTTTTACAAAGGTAAAAGAAAGAAATATTTATATATATATATATATTATTAGAGAGGTTATATTTATATTTATATATATATATATATTATTAGAGAGGTTATATTTATTTTAAATACACTATTATCTCAAAGTGAGAATTTTGTTCTTTTTTAAATCAACGAACGTATAATAGAAATAGTTTGTTAGATATGAAAGAAAGTTCGTTCGTAATAATTATAACCATTAGATTTTTAAAAGTAACCTAAAGTCTATTCTGAATTAAAAGTTATACCTTGATGCAATATTTAATTACCATGTTGCCTGCATAGGGTGTAATTTAGAGTTAATTATATATATACTTTTATTCATGGGTGTGTGTCTGTTTTGCACAATTATGACATTTGTTTGATAAAGTTCAGTTGGTGAATATTTTTATGTATAAATTTTGGATGCTGTCATATTTTACTGAATGGAATGGATTAGTATATTATCTGTATGTATTTATCTGCCAGTGTGTATTTATAATGTTCGATATTTAGAAGAGCTTTGAGAAGGGAAAGAAATCTGATTGCGTTATAATGTTTGTAGGGATAAAAGATTTTGCTTATTTAGTATATGTTTTTCCATGAATAGAGCCTAGTTTATATTATATGCATATGATTAAATGATATTTTTTGAAGTTAAGTGATGTTTTCTTAGAGCCCTGGTGATGAGGAAAAAGATTCCCCCAATAGTGTATTTAGAAGTAGATGAATTATTGTTGAAGTATGATTAAATGATGTTTAGAAAGTTATGTGATGTTTTTCTTATATTCTTGGTGATGAGGAAAGAGATTCCCCACCAACAGTGTATGTAGTGTTCAGTAAGAGTTATCTGCTCCTCATGTAGATTTCCTTTATAACGTATAGTCTGTATAATCATGAAAATATAGCTCTGTGTTAATTAATATGTGGCCAGATAAATTGTTAAATTAATTCTTGATGTAATATTAGTGTGTTATTTTATTGATGAATTACAACATTGTCCAAAATAAAGTAATTGTATGATATTTTTTTGATGAATGGAGAATTTGTAGAAAAGATTATTTTCTATGACTGTTGCTTGTCACACGCACACACACATAATATAAAGAATATCGCGTATATAAAGTATAGAGTTATTGAAATTAAAATGAGAAATAAATGTTTGAAATACATTACATTCATTTAAATAGAAGTATAAAGTTATTGAGATTAAAACGGGAAAAAATATTTTAAAATACTTTGTATTTATTTAAATAAAGGTTATAAATCATCAAATCATCAGAATGAACATGATTTTGTTGCTATGCATGAAAGATATTCGTAATTGAAATTGATTATTTAGTCAATTAGAGAAAGTTGCTTGGTTGAGAGCCAAATATAATTAATTTGATTTATTTTATTAATCAATGGTAATATCCTCTCAAAAGTATTTTTTTTGTGTGTTAATAATATAACATATTGTTTATTTAGTGTCATGTAGATGAAACATGTAGGCAAAGCATGTGTTCGAAGTCAGAATATTTAAGTTTTGTTGTTAATTTACTTTGATAATAGGGATAATCCCAAACTGATGCTTAAAGTTTATCTGATAATTTAAAAATCTGTAGGACAAGTAGACCAATTGTAAATATGTTAAACCAAATTTATTTTATTGTAATAAATGATTTATTTTATTTGTTTAAAATCTTAAAACTGTACTCTGGAGTTATTATTGTATACATTCGTGTTTTCCATTTCCACATCTCCACATTTCATAAATCTATCATAAAATAGATATATTATTTTAGAGTTATAATATTAAATCTGCTGGTGTCTGACAATATTGTTTTTACTTAATCCAAACATTATAAGGAACATTTGCCACTGGATAAACGTATTAGAAAGGTTGCCAAGTTACTATATTTGTTAGATGATGATATGAAATTAAAATACCCTATTTCTGTCATTATCTTATTATTGAAACACAGTAAAAATATTTTAGTCAATTTGTTTCATTACATTTTTATCATACTTTAGAATTATAACTTATGGGCCAATGTAGTTTATTTAATTCAACTGTGTTTGTTAAATCCCCTGAGATCTTATTGTTTATTTCTTGATTGACATTAAAGTAGATGTTTAGATTGTGATATGCCAAGTCATAGAATTGTTTAGTATTATAGTTATAGCAAGCTGATATATGTTATATTTGGATGAAGGAAGAAATTAAGTTTAAAGTATATTTTAATAGACTGTATCAATAAACATGATTATTTATTATACAATTAATTAATAAAAAGGATTTACATTATATTTAGTGTTTGTAATATTTCTTCTTTCATTTATTTATCATCATATATCTTATGAACTGCCTATAGCCTCCCACTGAGCTGAGCTGAACATAAACTTAAATATAGAGTCTCAATAATAGTTTGTATTATATATCTTGTTATATTGTTCTATTCATTAATAGAACTGGTGCCTGGGCATTTCGCTCATGTAATGTATATGAGCAGTGTTGGCAGTGTAGGTTATATATATATATATATATATATATATATATATATATATATATATATATATGTGTGTGTGTGTGTGTGTGTGTGTAGTGGTAATCTTGCAGTGCAGTTGGCACAAGACATCATAGTAAATTATCTTACATATTGGTTCTCATTGCATTTAATTTTGTAAACTATTTGAAGAGTTTGGACTGGAGATAATTTGTCTTTAACATTGTCCAAGATTTGATTAAGATTAGCGGGAGTTCGAAAACTAATATTAAAATTCATTTCAGTAGATTGTTTTCATCTCAATGTTTCTGGTATTTAAAAGGGAATAGAATTTTGTAAGAGTTTTATTTAATATACTAATATTGTACTCTGAATTGACTAAGTCTTTTATATAGTTTTTAACGTTGTCCTTTCTGTCTGCTTCAATCTTGCATAATTTATAGTTTCTAAACAAAAAACATTTAAAGCCAGCCAATTTATGTGAAATTGCAGTACATGAATGTGGATGAATTATACCATTGTAAATAGGTTTTATAATTATTTTATAATTTATTTATGTGCCCGAATGTTGGATATGCATATCTAAAAACATTATACCATTTTATATATCTCCATTTTCTATAGTCCAAACCAAAAAAGATAATTGACATAATTCATCCCATATATCAATAATTGTTTTGTCTTCTGTGTAGAAAAAAAAACATTATCTATATAGTTCATATACAAAGGTGGTATTGCTGTAGTGAACATTTTGGAATGACTGTGGATTCAAATTGGTTCAATACCATCCTACAAATTATTCCACTTAATAATATCCCCATAAGCCAGCTGCATTAGATTGTATAAATTCCTCCATTGAAAAGAGCCATAATGTCCACATCTGTCTATTTAAGAGCATTAGCAATCAAATTTATTTTGTGATTATTAAAATTTGAAGTAATTAAAATGTCATGAATTATGCTAGTAGATGCATGATACTGAACCATAAATTTCCATTTCATCTAATGAAGCAAGTTTATTAATTAGAATTATATATTCATAAATTAAAAATTTGAGCCCACTCAAATGATGATTGGAATGGGGCTACTATTAAGTGGATAAATTTGTGGTATAGTATAGAACCAATTTGAATTAGCAGACAATCTAAAAAAGTTCACTACAACAATATCACCTTTGTATATGTGGTACATAGATGTTCTTGTCTATTCTGAAATAAAAACAATTGTTGATGCAATTACCTTCTTTGGTTTGGACTATAGAAAATGCAGATATATCAAATGGCATCATGTTTTAGATAGGTATATTAAACATTCAAATGTGCAAATAAATTATAAAATGATTATAAAACCTATCAAAATACATGGTATAATTCACATACAGCAATTTCACATAAATTGGCTGGCTTCAAATGTTTTTTGTATAGAAACTATAAATTATGCAAGTTTGAAACAGACAGAAAAAAAAACATTGAAAACTATATAAAAGACTTAGTCAGTTCAGAGTACAATATTAATATATTAAATAAAACTCTTAAAAAATTCTATTCATCTTTAAATACCAGGAATATTAATAACAATATTAATGCATGGATCATCCTCCCTCTTGTATCACATATATTAAAAAAGATAAAAACAATTTGCTCACATCAATTCAATATTAGTTTTAAAATCTTCCTAATCATAATCAAATGTTAAACAACACTAAAGAGAAATTATCTCCAGACCAAGCTCTCCAAATAATTTGTAAAAATAAATGCAATGAACCAATCTACAATGCAATTTACTATGGTGAGTCTCATGCCAATTCTGCTACAAGATTACTGCAACACAAATATATATATATATATATATATATATATATATATATATATATCTATATATATAACCATTAGAAAACAGTCATCATCTAAACATACCAATATAGATAGTAATCAATATTTCTCACTGTTGTCAAGGCAACCTCTCTTTTTTTAATAACAAGAGTGGATTTCCACTCTTATTATTGAAAGGAGAGATAGTGTCTTGACAACAGTGAGAAATATTGATTACTATCTATATTGGTATGTTTAGGTGGTGACTGGTTTCCAATGGTTACATATTATCCCATTTGGCTTTAAGCATTATTTCACTTATATATATATATATATATATTGTAACGGAATAGCATTACGTGGGATTTGAACCCAGGCATATGAGGTTATATTAAACATATATGTAATTGACGAAATGAATGACAGGAACAAAACTTTTAAAAAGCGGTCTTGCTTTAATAATAAACGAGAAACAGCCATTTCTAAAGCATGATCGCAGCTATATAAGAGTACCTGTCAAATTTATTGAAATAAAAAAGTAAAAGAGTTTTTTTATTATTTTGTTTTTTTTTAAAGAATAAATCTGTAATCATTAGTTGTAAGTTTTTTTTTGCATTTTTTTAATTAAATAAAGAAAGATGAATGATTGAACGCAAGTTTGACATTTTTATTAAATCATTTGAGTCATTTTGAACAAAAGGGGAAAATGAATTAATTAATTTGCAATATGTTCTGAAATTCCAAGCGATCTAAAATTATTTTAAATGGGGGTAATTAGTAAATGTAAAATTAGAGAAATTGAAACAATAGGCAGGATATGTGCTGGTACGCCTAGATAAAATAAGCCGAATTTAGAAACAGAGGTGAGAAAAAGTGTACACTGCTATTGTACAACTCAGACTTCTGTCTCCAGTGAAACAATACCTGAAAAAATGGTCAAATTGAGTTAAATTCCAAAGTGGTGTAAACGATCCCAGAAATCACTGAATTGAGTTAATACTCGATGGACTTATAAGATGAAGGGACTCACAGGTGCATGGGAGTGATTGGGTGAAAAAAATTCAAGGTGTAAGGGTGGGAAGGAAGAGATCAAAAAGGCCGGACAGCGCTATGATTGGGATTATTAAAAAATTAGAATTAGAAGAAATAAAATCTAACTTTCGTGTAGAAATGTAACAGAGATGCATTGCTGAACATAAAATTCGCAGCTTGACCACCGGACCTCCACATCCAGCTCAGCTGATTGCCCCTAGGATGCTCATAATACTGGAGAAACTTCACATAAGGACCACACACGCTTTTGAGACCTTGCAAATTGCCAGAATGCTTCGTTAAAGAAGAAATCATCGCTCAGGATCCCTCTTACAGTCTTTCTACATTCCACAGGTAGCTATCTTTAAATTGTCATATTCACTTATGCACCAAAGTAAAATAACTTTAAAAACCAGAACTATTAAAACATTAAGCTAAAATGATAAAGTTACTCATGACCATTAATGAACGATTCGAGAACCTAACCAAATTAGTTTGCCTACAGATTAACATTCTTTAAAATATGTGCGAAGTCACCTTGAAATCTATATTCAAATTATCTCGGCTTGCCGGTCATATACCTGCATGAATTGTTATTGAACAGATTAAAATAAAACATTTATTTAACTAGTATTTTTTGTTATTAATTGCTTGGAATTTCAACATAAATTTATATAATAGGGAATGAGTGCTGGAGCGATCAAATTTGTTTGTATATGAATGAATGCATTTGATATTTTTGGTGTTGGGATTTGATTATATTTATGTTTATGTTTATTATGCTCTCTTAGATTAATATTAAGTTTTGATTAATTTATTCTGTGGGATATAGGGTGGGCCCTCATATGATAAGTCTGATTGATCGTGATTGAAAGATCCCATATACAATGTAATTTGAAAGGCGATATTGGCTGTGTTCATTTCTTGCTTCCGACTGGAGTGATGCACGGGCATGTTTTGTGATATAGTTGAGTGAGCTTATGCCCATACGTGGTGGACTCTTATAAAAGTTCTCCTGGTGCCTACTACTTGGATTCAATCTGAATTTACGTATAAAATAAATAAAGCGTACGTGTATATGTGTTTGAAATTATCTTCACAGAACATTATGTAATTCCCCAGATGTAAGAACACAGCAGGTTCATAGAAGTGAACCATCAACCAAAACACGAGAATGTCACCGTAGGAGTACGGCAAAAGCGTCCAGATATAAAGGACTTTACTTTACTGGGCTTTCGGAAAGGAAGCCGGTGAGGGGCGGTTACAATATATATATATATACATTGTACCAATATTGAAATTGGCACATAATAATTTATCTAAAAAAATTATTAAAATAATCTTTCGTAAAAGAAAACGTATTTAAAAGTTTAAGAGTTTTATTACAGTTTATTTTCGTAAAAGAGATTGAAATAAAAGTTAGAAAATAATTGGTTAAAAGGGGGGAGGAAGAGTTTTGGTTAGAAAAGATAAAACTAAGAGTTCATAAAAGTTAAAGAGTGTTATTATTACAAATTAAAAGTTAAAATATAAATCTCTTTCATTCCAGTTTATTAGAATAAATGTGTATATATGTGCAATGGTAAATAAAAATAAATGTAAGCTTGTTAATAAGATATATAATAAATGCGTGTTAAAATCATATTGAAAAACACATGAAAATAAATATTGAAATGAAATGTATTTAAAAACACAGCAGTGAGCTACTAATTAAAGATATAAAAACAACACATTTGTAATGGCTACTACTAATTAAGCAATCTTCAAAAACACGTTGTCAAAGGATTAGTTACTAAAGGAATTTCGACAACACATATTGCCAGAGGATATTAAAACAAAAACACTTCACATACATAAATAGCTAGATTTTTATTGGACATCCAGTTTCAATTTTTGGCTAGTGTCAGTCTTGTTTCAGTTCAGATAATAGTGCAATTTATATTATGTATCCAGAAACAGAAATGCAGTGCTGAGTAGCTTTTGGGAATATACACTCTTATTTCAGCCCTTAGTCCAACAAGATCATCAAAACCTGCCATGAAATAATGTCTAAATAACAGTTCAGAAATCCTCCATCAATGTTCAACTGTCTCCAAGAATAAAACAAATGGATTAGCATCAAATCTCCTCAAGAAATGTCAAATCTAACCAGTTAGATATACTCCGTCAGAAGCAGCTAACAACAAGCAATATCCACATTCCAAAAGTCCTAGGTAAAACATTTTATTATTCTCATTTATATATAGTAGCCACTACTGTAATTCGTAAATCCTACAGAGACAAGTAATTTGAACTCTATAAGTATGCATAAAATGAACTATTGATGTGCGTGTTTGTGAATGTTAGATAATTTATCAATGTCAAATATTATTTTGCTGTCTCATAAGACATATTATAGTGTGCTGAATTAAAATGTGCGTGTGTTATATTAGATTTAGAAAATGTTTAAAATTAGTAAATGTTAATTAAAATAAATGGTCTTTAAAACCTAAACTTTATTTGTCGGTCAGTTCTTTTTATCAATTTCTTTTTATCAATCTCTTTTTACCAATTCTTTTTCTATATTTTATTATTGATTAAAATTATACTGGGCTAGTTTTTGGGATCATTTTGAGTGTTGGATTATGAGCCTACTGACCAAATACGTTAGTCTGAGACTAGCTGGAACCCTGGGGTTTACTCCGAAACAAATAAAGTGTTTGGATAGTAGGGGTTTGAATCTAGCAGCCGAGGTGGGCCATTGTTGATAGGTAAAGCTATCAATAATATCTCCCATTTTTCTCGAACATGCCAGTTCGTTCACCTAACATTTATAATTAAATAAGATTATAAATGTATTAAGAAAGAGTTTTAAACCTGCCAAAACATATATACGTGTAAGTAAGTTCTTTCAGCAGATCGATCTGGTACAAATGTCTCCCAACATTTGGGGCCGGACCTAAGAAACAATAGTAATTAAATACTTTGTTTCTTGAAATTACATATTTAAACTAGTTTAACTTAAAAAAAAAAGAATTGACCGAAACCTTTTCTTTTGCCTTCTTTAAATGAAAAGACATTTATGCTATTTACGTTGGTTAAGATAAATCATTCTTTTAAATCTGACAGTTGTGTCTTTTGTGCAGAGCTGAAGCGTTAGGATTGGGTAGAGAAAAATGGACAGAAGGGGGTGCAGTCAGCATATTTTTCCATTTTAATAAAAATAAAAAATAAACAGCTCGTATTTAAATTTAGTCAAAAAAATATTGTTGAAAAAATGGAGGAAAAAGAGAAAGAAGAGATATCTGAGTTGCAGATGTTGATGAATATGATGCAAGAATTCAGGGAAGAAATCAAACAAAGTCAACAAGACCTCAAAGAAGAATTGTGTCAGAAATTTGAACAAGGTCAGCTAGAACTTAAAACAGAAATTAAAGAACTCAGAGCAGAAGTAAGGGAAATAAGATGTGAAATTAGAGGAAAGGTAGAGAAAAATCAAGAGATTGTAGAAGTAGATTTTGTCAAAGAAAATAAGGAAGTTGAGGTCATGAAAGAGATAGTAGAGTCAGATAGTAGTAAATATAGTGGTTTGGAAATAGAAATTAAATTAGAATCAGATAGCATTGCTACAGAGAAAATAAAAACCTATGTAGATCAAAAAGCAGAAGATAGCTTTAAGCATAGTAGTTTGGAAATAAAATTAATCAAGATAGAAAATAAAAATAAAAAGGTGAAAGTAAATGTTCATATTCGTTTTAGATGGAGATTTAAAATGAAGAGAAAGAATAGAAAAAAAAATATTCACGGTAAGGAAAAATACAGAGGTTTGTGAAGCTTAAAGGTTTTATAATTTACAAGGCAGAAAATAGAACAAAACGAGAAAGAGATAAAGCAATAAATTTTAATCGAGGGAGAAATGTGAGAATATGGAGTATAATTTATGTTAGTGAGTTAGTAGAAAGAAAGAAGGAACCACCTGACAAAGTTTAAAAATTAGCTAAGGGTTGGAATATTAAAGTAAGTGGAAATAATAAGGACCGGAAATGGACTATGAGTTTAATATGATTATTTTAATGTAGGTGAAAAGCCTGAATTAGAATTTCACTATTTAAAATGATGGATTGTTTGTCAAATAATAATAACGGAGGCTTCGTAGAATAAAAGATTTTTTTTTCACTCTCCATGCACACATTAATAAAGAAAAATATTCGTAAATAAATGGGTCAAATTAATGTTTTAAAAGTAAAGCCTGTAGGATTAAATAAATGAAAAAGATAATGGAATTTCTAGAATAAAATCAAGTTAGTCAAATAGATATTTGCATAATAATGAATCGTAAGAAAGTAAAAGTTTTTTTTTCTGAGTACACGCACATTAAAATAAAATAGTTTTGAATACATGCAAGTTAATAAAAGAAAGTAAATAAATGGTTTGACGTAATTAAGTCAAGTCAAATATCTGTATAATAATGAAGAGCAATAAAATAAAATAGTTTTCTAAATATGTGCACGTTAAAGTAATAGTTTAAAAAAAAGAATAGTATTGTAAGATTAAATAAATATGTAAATAATGTTCATAATGGTTTAAAGATAATATTATAAGATTAGTGTAAATAAATATTTTAAATAATGTTCATAAGGGTTATAAATAATATTGTAATATAAATAAATATGTTAAAGTAATGTTCATCCGTATTTAAAAATAATATTGAAAGGTTAAAATAATATAAAATATAAAGTCAATCTAAGTTGTATTAGAAATGTATAAGGGTTTGAAATTAAGGGATGATGGTAGTATAGAAATAAGTTTAGTTAAGAATAAGTTTAAAGCTGTCAACTGGATAAAATTTAGTACCTGCAATGGATTGGCAGGGATCATTCCTCTTTTAAAATGTGCACTGGGCAAATCCAGCATGAGCCACAAGTCACGTCTTCAGGGGAGAATCCCCATATCTCATACCTCATTTTCCAAAGTGTAAGTCAAAAATAGACAGTAGATAATTCCTGCCATTCACAGCGACCTTTTCTTAGTCAAAGTCTGATCAAGAGAACCGGCAACCGGAGCTTTGTTTTTCATAGTGTAAGTCGGCATAAGTCAGCAAATCTGCATCCACCTCATTTCCAAAAGATCCCTGTGCCACAAAATTAGTTTGTCTGGTGGTCAGTATCCAGAACTCTGAACATTGTAAGCAATGTCTTCAGCATAGAAAGAAGTAAAACATAATTGAAGATTGTCCTTAGTATGTAAAAGTGAAAGATATAAAAAAAAGCAAACTTAGACAAATAATAATATTTAGAATTAAGAATTAAAATTGTCAGAGATAAAATGGTCAAAAATGACACATTTTACTCTCAAACGAAGGGGGGTGCAATGTACCAATATTGAAATTGGCACATGATAATTTATCTAAAAAAATTATTAAAATAATCTTTCGTAAAAGAAAACGTATTTAAAAGTTTAAGAGTTTTATTACAGTTTATTTTCATAAAAGAGTTTGAAATAAAAGTTAGAAAATAATTGATTAAAAGGGGGGAGGGGGAGTTTTGGTTTAGAAAAGATAAAACTAAGAGTTCATAAAAGTTAAAGAGTGTTATTATCACAAATTAAAAGTTAAAATATAAATCTCTTTTCATTCCAGTTTATTAGAATAAATGTGTATATATGTGCGATAGTAAATAAAAGTAAATGTAAGCTTGTTAATAAGATATATAATAAATGCATGTTAAAATCATATTGAAAAACACATGAAAATAAATATTGAAATGAAATGTATTTAAAAACACAGCGGTGAGCTACTAATTAAAGATATAAAAACAACACTTTGTAATGGCTACTACTAATTAAACAATCTTCAAAAACATGTTGTCAAAGGATTAGTTACTAAAGGAATTTCGACAACACATATTGCCAGAGGATATTAAAACAAAAATACTTCACATACATAACTAGCTAGATTTTGATCAGACATCCAGTTTCAGTTTTTGTCTAGTGTCAGTCTTGTTTCAGTTCAGATAATAGTGCAATTTATATTATGTATCCAGAAACAAATGCAGTGCTGAGCAGCTTTTGGGAATATATACTCTTATTTCAGCTCTTAGTCCAACAAGATCATCAGAACCTGCCCATGAAATAATGTCTAAATAACAGTTCAGAAATCCTCCATCAATGTTCAACTGTCTCCAAGAATAAAACAAACAGATTAGCATCAAATCTCCTCAAGAAATGTCAAATCTAGCCAGTTAGATATACTCCGTCAGAAGCAGCTAACAAGAAGCAATATCCATGTTCCAAAAATCCTAGGTAAAACATTTTATTATTCTCATTTATATATAGTAGCCACCGCTGTAATATGTAAATTCTACAGAGACAAGTAATTTGAACTCTATAAGCATGCATAAAATGAACTATTGATGTGTGTGTTTGTGAATGTTAGATAATTTATCAATGTCAAATATTATTTTGCTGTCTCATAAGACATATTATAGTGTGCTGAATTAAAATGTGCGTGTGTTATATTAGATTTAGAAAATGTTTAAAATTAGTAAATGTTAATTAAAATAAATGGTCTTTAAAACCTAAACTTTATTTGTCGGTCAGTTCTTTTTATCAATTTCTTTTTATCAATCTCTTTTTACCAATTCTTTTTCTATATTTTATTATCGATTAAAATTAGACTGGGCTAGTTTTTGGGATCTTTTTGAGTGCTGGATTATGAGCCTACTGACCAAATATGTTAGTCTGAGACTAGCTGCCACCCCAGGGTTTACTCTGAAACAAATAATGTGTTTGGATAGTAGGGGTTTGAATCTAGCAGTCGAGGTGGGCCTATGTTGATAGTTAAAGCATAATATCTCCCATGTTGCTTGAACATGCCGGTTCGTTCACATAACATTTATAATTAAATAAGATTATAAATGTATTAGGAAGGAGTTTGAAACCAGCCAAAACATATATACGTGTAGGTAAGTTCTTTCAGCGAATCAATGTGGTACAATATATATATATATATGTACAAACATGCTAAAACAGACTCTAATATATTAAGTCTATATTTTTAAAACTTAAAAATGAGTCTGGCCACAATTTCAATTTACTTAATATTAAAGTTGTTTATGCCTGAGCACAATGATCTAAAGAGAAAATATAAAAAGGCATGGTTTATTGTAAATAACATCAATGCAATAAACAAGAAAGACTTGTACTTTGCATTATTATGTAAATGATATATTTAAATTATTTAACGTATAAATTTTATTTTAGTTCTGTGAATATGATTAATCTGATCAAAAGTAGTGCTAAACTGTACATTTTTAGAATAAATTATAATCTTTTCAACATAGGGTACCATCACTATTTATTTTGTTAAAAGTTAATTAAAATTGACAACAGGCTAAAATCTATTTATAGGTTTTGAAAACATACTGGCAGATGGATGGATTAATATTTGAGTTAAGAAAAATATAAAATTTTATAAACAATTAACCTGTAAAAGAGCTTGGAAAGAGAAAAAAATCATCATAATGACAAAGGTAAAACAATTTGTAATAGTTTACTTTAAAAGAGGAACCTTTAGATAACTGGAAGAATCATGTCAAAATATGATTTCTGTATCATCTATTACCTGTTTGACATAGTAAATCTGGCTATCAAGCTAGTCATCAGTATAGTTAGTGCTTCTAAGTATATTCCATTGAAGCAATAAAAAACAAGATTCTGGCTCCAGTTTGATCTACATATCTGGTTAAGACCTTCTGGAAGTTCATCTGCTTTGTCATTCACTAATGTAACATTCAAAAAAAGTGAGTTGACTATTTCAGGTTTAATATGAACTGTAGTATAGCCTGTTGCATACCATCATAAAAAATGTATCAACTTAGCTCTGAAAATATTTGTCTAGCTTCCAGAATGTTGCCTAACTCTTTAAATATTAAAAGCTGTTTTAATATCTTACAAACTCATCATCATCATCATTTAAAAAGAAAACTATCTAATGACTGTATTTAAAATGTCAAATCAAATAAGCTTGGATTGTACCCATAAAACCACCCAGAAACTTTTATATCCTGTAATGGAAGGACATTGAAATGTACTGACATTTATGATGTGGTATCTGAGAACTTTGATTATGTGTGTGTGTGTGTATATATATATATATATATATATATATATATATATATACGCATACAATAAATATACTTATAAAAAACTTTTTTCCCATAAAATTGTATGAAGGTTTTAAGCAATAATACTTTATTCTTTTTTAACCATATTGCAATTATCAATCTTACTTTATTTCTAATGTAATATATGCATTTTGTAATTGTCACTCTTTCAATATCATGGAGCAATAGAAAACATCATCACTCCACTTAATAGTCATAATTGTTTCAATTATCAATGAATCAATATTGTTAATGAATAGTCATCAACAAATATGAGTATGAGAGAATCAGGCTAGAATAACATAAGTAATTATAATGATAAGTTATATCACCACCACTAAACAAGATCAACAATCAAATCTAAAAAAGGTACAATACATGGAGGCTAATTATTTAGTCAATGCCAAATTTAGGGCATAACAAAAAATTATCTGCAGACACAGACTTGTGTGCTAAAGTATCTATCCTAAAAACATTGAGTTTCTGATAATGTTGATCATCATCAAAGCTCTGTCCATATGGTACCTTGGATGTACAGGCCAACTATAAATGTAATCTGTAAATGAGATGTAATGAATGGACTTTAAATGTGATACTGATCCTTGGACCACTCAAAGAAACAACTGAATGTTCAAACACAAACATATACCCCAACATATAGACAACAGATATTTCTTTAAATCTACCTCAAGACTATAAGGACCCAAGAGACTGTGAAAAATAAAAAATCTAAATATATAAGCTTAACTACCTTAATTTAAATGGTCTTACTGGGATAAGCTACCGATTATTTAAAATACCATGCTATGATGATTGCAAATCACATTCTGCCAATTCATAGAACAGACAGCTGCAGGAATTAAGATATTAACACTAAAAAAATAATTTCAGAACATATTTTTTAACAATTATTGAATAAAATTAAACAATGAATTATAAATATTAAAATTAAAAAAGATATGGCAATATAACAGTTACAAATCTAACACATTGTTTACTAAAAAAGATAATTTCCTACAGAAAATAAAATTAACCTGTTGATTCTTTTTACTAAATTAATTAACACTTACTTTAACAAAGTTATTTCCCATTTTACTGATTAAAGCTGAAAATCAACACTTTGCAGTAAAATATAAAAATTTAACATTAGAAAAACCCTCTTTCTTCCCTCCTTCTTATAAAAAAGGAAAGGTCCAACATTTTTTGTTTTAGGAGGGAAAATAAATAACTAAAAAAATGTTTTAGCAAAAAAAAAAACTTAAATCAAAATTATTCACTACTACCAAATGTAGCACATTTAAAAAAAATTCTTATAGTAAATAAGATTAATCTGTTGATTCTTATCACTAAATTAATTAACATTTAATAAACATCAAAATAAATTAATTAACATTTACTTTAACAAAGTTATTTTCCTTTTTTCTGATTAAAGCTAAAAACAATGCTTTGCTGTAAAACATAAAAATTTAGCATTAGCTAAAACATCCTTCTTCCCATTTTTTTTTTGTAAAAATGATAAGATCCCACATCTATTACACTTTGGGACAAAAAATAAAATAACTAAAAATATGTTTTAACAAAAAAAAACTTAAGCCAAAATAATTCTTTACTATCACTTATAATACATTTATTAAAAAATTGTAAATGTAGGTGAGTAAATGAAAATGTATAAATAAAGTTTACCACATAAACTATACATTATTTTACCATGGTTTCAAGCTTTTGTTCCTTCTTTTGTAGTTATAAATTTCATTCTTTCCTGTTAGCTTTTTTATTCTTAAAGTTTCAAAGGTTGTGTTTAAATGAACCTGTTTATACGAAGTTTATCCATTAGCTTGTTTTTGTAAGTTCAAATTTTTATTATGATAATAACTTTCAAATTGGCACAGATTTAAGGTGTAGGTTAACCCAGAATAATATCCATAATACAATATAAATAATTTTATATCATAATAACGTAGGCTAAGACAGTCATGCTTTTGGATGGATACAGAATGCTTGTTGCAAATATCTCCCAGGAGTAGTCTCCTTCTACACAGTTACATGTTGAAGTGGTGTAGGCTCAGCTTCTAGCTAAAGCTTGGCACAGTTTTCTTTATTTCGAAACCATTTTCTACAACTAGTAATGAGGTGAGTCTTAGTTCAGATTACAAGTTTGACTTCTTACTCTTTTCTTTACAGATTATCTACTACTATTTTTTCTTCACAGCCTGATCAAGAAAATTGATACTGCTGTTCTCAGCTGCTGGATCAAGAATGACTGTCACTGCTTAGATACTGAAGTCTACCTACCCCTATATCCATTCAATCACACACTATTTCACAAATGAAAGCATTAAACTCTGAACAATTGATTCTATTTTTTTAAAAAAGTTATTTTCCTCCTTTAAATACTTAAAACTTTCAATTACCACTAATTGTTAAAAATGTTTCTCTGTAATTATTTTTTTATCTTAATTTTAGAAACAAAATAATATTTTAATTACACTTTAATTTGAAAAACATTACATTTTGTTTTAGGAAGAGATAAAGAGAAAAAAAATCAACTTTCTTTAACAAAAATATTAAAACCTTATTTTTTCCTTTTTGTCTTTTAAAAACTAATAAACATTGCCAAAAATTTGACTTTCTTATTTTTCATATTATTATTTTTTAAAGTTAAAAACTAGTAGGTAAATAAAATAGCCAAAGAGAGAGAAGAAAAAATATATTTTATTCTTTTTTATGTATACATTTTCTTACTTTTACAACTATCCATCACAAACTATAAATATTTATACTCTTACTATTTAAAATGTTAGTAACTTCCATATTTTCACTTAATAAATGCAATTTTTTTAATAAGTTTATTAATTAATATGCTGAAAAAATAAAAAAGACATGAAAAGAAATAATTTTTCTCAATATGCATACAATAAAAATTATTGATAAAAAATTTTATTTTCCAATGAATTCTGTAAAAGTTTAATCTATAATATTCTTCTTTATCATTATAAATATTAAATTTATGCATCTTAATTTATTTTCAATCTATTATATACATTTTTAATAATGATTCTCTCAATATGTTAAGATGTAGATTTTTATTAATTAATTTATTAGTATTTATGGGTAACAATTAATCACATATAGTTCTAAAACCAATAGTAGTTAAATATAATCCGATGTCTGCAAATGGCAAATAAATTTTTTTTAAATATATTAAGCAAACTAGCTTATGTATTGTGGTAATACCCATTTGATTCTTGTTTAAAATTGTTATGATAAAACAATATAGTTGTTATTTTTGTATTTAGCTTAATAAAGCTATAGTTAAGTTTGATTATAGTTTATTTTTATTTAATTCTTATTCTTATAATACACAGTGTTAAGATAGTTATCAAAACAACTTATTATGTTTGGTAAGATCATATTTAAGATTTTTGCTTTTGTGAATTAACAATTACTACTATAATTTAAAAAAAACCTAGTAATGATTTATATCCAGATCTTCAGTGTCATTCTCTAAACTAAAGAAATTACACACAAGATTATAGTAGATCAAAATAAATGAGCTATCTTTGGCAGACTGCATTCTATCTCAATATAATTTGCAGGGTGATAATGCAATTTAGTGCTTTGAAAGACTTAACCATAAGTTCTATAAATTTAAGGAGTATCATCATGAGTAAAAAAATATATTAATTTATTTTATTAATTATTGAGCCATCATCAAAATAAGCAGCAACATTTTTAGATGTAGATATTACTATAATATTATTTACAATCATTTAAAGATGTCTATTTTCCATCATATAATAAATGTCATATCAATATGAGGTTAAGTAAAAGTAATATATTTAGTTTATTTATACTTTACTATTCATTTATTGGACAACTATCCATACTTTTCTTCTTCACTTTCATAACCATATTAATGGTAAATAAAAATGCCACCTCAGATGTGCTATAATAATGATTATGCCCAGAGGAGGAGATATAGAGTGAATGCAGACATTAGTATGTCAAGTGGGCCAAGCAGACATTTTATTGTATCCCAACAAAATATAATCTAATAAAATGTTTAATACATCTATGATGTCTGAATTTTACCCCAAAATACTAATTAAATATTATATTGATACACATAAGATATATTTGTTTGTAATTTAAATAAACATTTCATGTTAATATATTTATCTTCTGTATGTTTACTAAATGTATGTACAGTGTGTGTGTATGTGTTGATACTACCATAAAATTACTAGTTGGGTACTTGGGAGAATATGATGTCTGAATTTTAGTCAATATCCCAAAATAATAATTACAATTTATAATGATATACATGCAATATATTTGTTTGTAATTTAAATAAACATTTCATGTTAATATATTTATCTTCTGTATGTTTACTAATTATATTCATTACATGTATGTATAGTGTGTGTATGTGTTGATATTACCATAAAATTACTAGTTGGGTAACTGGGATAATATGATGTCTGAATTTGAGTCTATCCCAAAATAATGATTAAAATTTATAATGATACACATATGGTATATTTGTTTGTAATTTAAATAAACATTTCATGTTACTATATTTATCTTCTTTATGTTTTCCAAATGTATATTCATTACATGTATGTGTTGATACTACCATGAAATTACTAGTTGGGTAACTGAGCTAAACTAGATACTCCATAATACCAAATCTTCTATTCTGCCTATTCATCCCCACAATAAACTTTATCTACATTGTAATGTATGTGAGACCAAAACAATTCATTTTTTTATGCATCAAATAAGATTCATAATCTTAACTAAGAAAAAATATGACGTTAGATTTTAGAAATATAATAAATATATTTATTACAAGATCAAACCAAAAGCAATTATAATTTGCAATTGGCAAGAAAATAATTAAAGCTTTTGATTTATTATAATTTGATTTACTTGTGCATAGTATATGAATAGTTGTAAATGGATCATGATGAATAGAAAATAATTTATATTCAAAGCTGATGTCAGACAATTTCATCAGTATAGATTTTATTTCTGTTCCCCAGAAAGATACCAAAGTGCAAAAAGACGCATGTGTGTGCATTAAACTATTATATTAAAAATTATATGCATGTGTGTTGCAAATAAATATAAAATTAGATTGTCTTGCATGAGCATTAAAACTGCTTAAATTTTGACTGATCATATTACTTTTCTTTCTTTCACTAATTCACTAGTTTAGAAGGGATAACTAGTCAATGGTCTTTAAAATATAAGTTAAAATATTAGCATGTTTCAACAATATAATATCCTTAAAATAGTTGAGGTAATGGTAGTATCTCTAACTCAGATTTATTCCTTTTGTAGTTTCAAAAAATTTTGGTAGTTGATCTTATTGCTAGAGTCTCCTTTGATTAGGGTCCACTTAAGAAAAGCCATTTCAAGCAAATATAAGAATGAATATTTATTTCTCACTTAATATATATATAATAAATAAAATAAAACCCTATGAACTAAAAAAACATACTATTCTAAAATAAATTTAAACAACTCTTACTTAAAAGTTAGCAAAATATAATAGCAATGGTCAAAATATTTTTAAATTAGAAAATAATCAGACTTCTTAAATTACACATTCACATAAATACATACCATACATGCACATACAATTTAACTTCAGTATAAGTAAATCTATTAAATGTCATGTCACATTAATATCCCTTAAACAAATCCATAATATTTATTATATTTTAACTAACATATATGTGTGCAGAAAATCAATTTTTGTAATTAAAATAATTTATAAGAATAATATATTTTTGTTTTTGACCTGAATATTTCTGACTTTATTTCAAAGTTTGACAGCTAAAAAATATCTTTTAAAAAAGGCAATAACAAAATATTAAGCATATAAATAAAATTTCACTTTAAAAAAACAAAACAAAATAAATACTCCTGTCTTTTTGGTAATTGATTCCACCTTATACAACTTACACACATAACCATACACATGTGAAAAAGATAAATTATCTCCAATATACGTATTTTTTGCTGAATCACCACTCATCAGTTTGGAGATTTTCTATCTTAATATAAGCTGAGCACTGAATGTATATATGTGTGAGAGATGGTGACCAGAACCAACTGAAGAATGGTTGTTCAGCACAAAATATGTATATTGAAAATCACTTATTTTATTCACATGTATGTGTTCATGTGGATCAGTTGTATAAGGTGGAGTGGATAGTTGTAAGGAGCTTGAAAGTCTGAGTTCAAGTCCCTATGAATTACATTAAGTTTAGTATAGACAACATACATGTGTTTAAAATTTTAATAAGCAAAATAGGTCGTCCATGCATGAAAATAATTTAAATATAGTTGACAGTTAATATCAATGATATTAGAACTCTATAAACTAAGTTTCCAATTGTGAATTGTAAACACAATTGAATTCTAATTTTCATTTGAATATTATTATCAGTTGAGGTTACATCTGATCTACTTTTACTTGGTAAATTGCTTACATTAATAAAGTATGGAATTCTTTAGCTAATGGTTTGCCCAGGTGTACATGGCAACAGAGTCATGGTTTTAGGAGTCTTGCAAACCTATCCAAATCTCTATATCTACAAAGTGTTTTGTTTATAGAAATATTAGATAATGAAAAATGACAGAATGAGTAAGCATATATATAAAAGATAAATTGCTCTAAATTTATAACCTTCGATAATAGCCATTAGGCTTGTCATAAAGTAAACAAACCATGAACATTTTAGAATGAAATGTAAAATAAATTTTAGCAAATATCTCTTTATTTTAAAATATTTTCCAAACACTATAGGACAATTTTTTAATTTCAAACAAATAAATAACTTTTAAATAATAATTATTTATATCTTCAAAATTATGTGTAAACCTTTTAATGATAAAATTTCGTTAATGCATTTAAAACAACACACTCAATGTAACACTCTCCCCCTTCCCCTCTATTCATGCCATATTATTGTTTACTTTTTTTTTAAAAAAAAAAAAATCGCTTAAACAGTTAAATTTGAAAAATAATGAAATAAAATTACATGTACCATTAACTTGTTACTATTAATTTACTAAATCTAAGCTTATCGAAATTATTTGCTTATGATATTAAATTTTACATAGGCTTCTTAATTTTAGCTAAACAATTTTTTTTATTTATACAAATACAGATCATTAACTTACACTTTCAATACGCGCAGTCATACACATGACTATATATTTTTAATAGCACATAAATTTAATAAAACCTTTATTTGTTTGGAAAGCAATTAGTGAGTGGCCTAGTGATTAGCATAGCTGCCTTCCAAGCAGCTGGCCCGGATTCGCTTCCCGGTCAACGCATTTGACACATGGAAAAAAAAAATTAGTGGGCATTCCAAATACATGTGCAGTTCACTAATTGATTCATAGGTTATAAGCTGCCATCTAATGAATTAAACTTTTTATGAAATAGAAAAAATACTGACATCTAATGATATCTTCTTTCAATCAATCAATGTTTGCCAATGCTAAGATTATTACCAAAATAATAATAAAATACGGGTCATTATAATACTTGTTAATGATAAAATTATATATAAATTCTAGTAAAAGTAGAATTCCTACTTTAAACAAATTTACTTACAAAATGCAATAGCTTTCTCACAATCCACTACATAAACTTGAACATCAGTTTAGATATCAGTCAGAAGTTGATACATATATATCTTTACCTAAAAATTTTGTTAAGTTCAGTCTGATATTGTTTATAAAACTTTTTAATTTTATTTTATTATCTAGAGATACTGGGACATAGGCTACTAATGCTCGATTGCCCACAAAATTGAAACAAGACCAACCAATCATTTACAGTGTTATACTCAATGCTAGTTTTATAAATACTCTTTCTGATAATGAAATTAAAAGATACATTATTTTTCTCTGTTATTCATGGCTTGAGAGGGTATTTTTTTGATATAAAATTCCAAAGTCTATTGTCCATAAATTTGTTAAACTTTTAAGTTTGTATTTAAAGTGTGATTAATTCATTTTCAACATAAAATGTTCTATGTTTCATCAGTGATTTTTCTGTTTTGTATTTTCTTTTTTTGATATAACACATTAGCAATTAGATATTCAAAATAATTTCAATCTAGCCACCTAACACAGACCAACAATAATGGAAAGTATTTTCAGCTCTTTCTCATAAGAAGGTGAATGACAGATTAAACTTTTAGCACTATAATGTTTTCTATATTTTGTAAAAATATTTATATTTACAGTAGTATAAGTTTGTACACTCCAGAGAGAAATATATTTATATTGCAAACTGATAAGCAATAAATTTATTTAAATAATATACGTTAATTGTGATCGATAAATTCCAAGAAATATTTGCTGATTACAAATATTTCTTGATAAGAGACTAAATTACCTTATAAGGAAAGGAATTCTTAAGGCACCAATTAATTAATTATAGACTTAAAAACATTACATATATGGAAGAAAGTAATTAATTATAAGAGTAATTAAAAACTATAAATAGAGTAAGCAACAAAGTGTGCTGTTTATTTTTTTTTCATATTTTTTTTTTTCATATGTCATAGCATCGGCTGGGACATGAACCCACAACCGTCTGCAACCAACTACTTGCTTGCAAGGCAGTTGCATCGGCTAACAATGCTTGACTGTGCTGTTTATTTTTCCAGTTCATTTTGCAGAGAGATGTAAGTGACAGTAGTTTCAGTAAGTATGCCATGCTCAGTAAAAATCTGTTCACAGGCATCAGATGAACAGGCCCAAAGAATTTGGGAAACCAAAGCCACATTTAACTGACTGGATAGCATCTAAATATTTTTTATTTTAAGTAATAATCTTTATTAAACAAAGATTTAAATAAGTACAGGAAATATCTACAAATTAGTTTTGATTCACTTTATCCTTTACACCAAATTTATCAATCCTGTTCCCAAAGCACCACATTGCAAAGCTATAAGATTCTCATTGTTGAAATGTTAATATGGTTTTTTTATTAAATTGTAGAGTTAGGCCTTACAAATCATACTCCTAGTTTAAAACAAGGAATCTTTCTGCTCTTTTGAGAGGTCCTTTATTTTACTACTCTACATACTTTTACTGTCTTATTTCTCTTTGTGTGTGTACTTTTACTCCCACATTTCACAAACAGTCATAGCAGTCCCTCCCCATACCATTTCCATAACCTTCTTTGGCCAGTATTTCAAACACCTAGCAAAATAGTTGTCCCAATCATTGTCAAGTTTCTTTAACCAATTAAACTTTTTGTTATCAAAGATTAACGAACACCGGATTGTCCATATAGTTTTCAATGCATGCATTATCACCATTGCATTATGAGGTTTGAATTTTATTACATTTTGCTTCAGTAGTATTTTAAGATTTATCATTGGGGTGTGGAAAACTCTGTATCTTAGCCTCTCAAAAGCACTGCATTCTTCTAGTAAGTGTTGAAATGTTTCACATTTATTTTTACAAAATGAACAAGTTTCCCCTAAGCTCATTCCCAATCTTTTATTGATGTATATTGTGATCGGTAAAATTCCATTGATCAACTTGAATATGAATTTTATATATGTCTGTGGTGTATAAATTGGATGGAATTTAACTAGGACCTCTTTCATTGAACAATTTATCCATGAATTTTCATGAGGTTTTATGAAGAATTGATTTTCAAGTGGATTTCCAGTGAAGTTATCAAGTGGATTGTTGCCAAGAGATTGGAAATAATTGCAGCTAAAAGAAGTTCATAGTGATGGTCACAGTGCTCTATGATGAAGCCATATATTTTATTGTGTGCAGCTGAACTGGACCAAGACCAAAGAGTTTGGAAAACCAAGACCAATGGAAATATCTTGAAACCAGTCAGTCTTAAAGTGCATGAGGAAAATGAACCACAGGAAACTATAGAGATATTTTGGTTGCAAGGATAGCATATTGTTCGCTATTCTTATTATGTACTATTTTGTTTGTTGGTATTCGGCATTTCGAATACACAGCAATGTTATTTTGTTTTTTAAATGTATTTAGTTTACAAATCTTTTTTTTATAAAGTTTAAAACAATTGCATTTGATCAAGTCTTTTATCATCTTCATATGTTGGTGATGTTATTTATAGAGCTCGCAAAACAAAATAAATAGAAGAAAACAAAGTAAAATAGAAGTAGATTAATAAGAAATAAACAAAAGAAATGCAAATCTTCTATATAAAAGATTATAAAACAAAGTAAAATTCATTACAGGTATCAATAAGTAAAATCCACATTCTATTCATTAGATACTAGGTGATATACTGTTATGAAATTTTATCTCCAGACCAGTTTCTGGCTTTTGCTTTATGAATGAAGACTAGAAATTAAAGCTGGAATTAATACCTCATGCATATGAATAATATGTAAAAAAGTTATGTGATGTTGTTTGTTGTATAGACTACACTGTAAAAGATATAATTAGTAGATGAAAAAAATTAGATATAACACTCTTACTTATTAAATTTATGTTCATTATTTATGAGAAAATATATTTAGAAGTTCTATTTGTAATATGTAATGTACACACACACACACACACACACATATATATATATATCATTAAAAGCAGTCAACACTTATACAGTCCCAATGTCAATAATAATCAACAATTTCAAACTGTTGTCAAGGCAGCTTCCTTTTTACAATAAAGGTGGAATGTGTATATATATATATATATTTATATCACGACGTAAAGAGCTTAAGCATTTTATAAAGAGTCATTAAAATAAACTGTAAGTATATACTAAACATTAATACAATATGAACACCAGTAATCAAGTACAATAATTATGTTATATCATATAAGCAAATAAACATCACATGACCACCACCTCTTATGCTTGTGTATAACTGTTGTTAAAACAGGCAAAACTCACTATATGTATGCCACACATAGCAAGCTAGAGTAATCAATGGATGCCAGAAGGCTTGTGCATAAAATTCCCATCTAATGCCTACTCATCCAATATCCCCAGACTAGTTTCTGGCTTGTGGCCTTCGTCAGTGAGGAGCCTTGGATCTGAGAGCACTACATCTAGATCTTAGGATTTTATGCATAAGCCTTTTGACATCCATTGATTACTCTAGCTTGCTGTGTGTGGCATACGTATAGTGAGTTTTGCCTGTTTTATCATATAAGCAAGTTATATATGGTGTATTAGAGTATATATTTGGTTTTTAAAATCATATTTTTTTTTTAAAATGCATAAATATTTTTAGTCTTATAATGTGAAGAAGCAATGCGAGGTTTCCTGTGAAATGAGTGCTTGGCAACGAAAATACATTTAAACTTCTGGTTTTTTAATTTTCATAATTATACATATATTTAGAATACGACATGCCAATTAAATCGATCTCTCCTCCTTTTCTATTATGTTATTGTTTTTAGCTTTCTTTTATGTCTTTTAATTACAAGTTAATTGTTATCTTAGAACAGAATCGAAATATAAATTCTAAAAATAAAAAAAACAGAGAAGTCATAAAAATTTTATTATTAGCACCAGTACTGTATTTTTTTCCTTCAGTAATCAATTCTTTTTAAAAGACAATTTATTAATTTATCAAACAAATACTGAAATCATTTTAGCATACTGTAATATATATATAGAAAATTTTTACATTTTTTTTTACTTTCCTTTTTTTATGTATGCTATATAATTTAAATAAGGAATTTGAACACAGACTTTCAAGCCCCTTTACTATCCACACTATCTCATATTACTGATACACATGACCACACCCATGCAGAAAAGACAAATAATCACCAATATTCGTATTTTGTGCTAAACCAGCACTCATCAGTTGGCCAGACTACCATCTCCCATATATATATAATCAGTGCTCAGTTATATATATATATATATATATATATATATATATTGTGCCCTTTTGTATGGGTCACCATTTAAGTTTTGTGCTAATCTAGTAGAAAATTTTAAATTTAAAAAGTATTTTAAATATGGGATGTTGACTTTGCTTGTGGTAATGTTACTATAAGTTTAATTAAAGCAATCTATGAGTATTTGGTATGTGAATTGTGTTGGTATTGAGAAAATATTTAAAATGATGATGATTATGATGTAATACTGCATTAATAAATTTAATAACAAATGTTTAAAGCTAAAGTATTTAAAAGATTTAGTTAAAATTAGACAAAGATATTTATTTAATTTAAAATATATGTTAAAAGTGAATAAAAATATTTTAAATTATAAGTACTTAAATTGAGATTAATATTTGATTTTAATCATATCAAATAATTATTTTAAAATCTGATATAATATCTTATTTATTTTTTAAAAATAAATATTTATTTTAAAAAAGCAATTGTTAAGTTTATTTTTAGACAAGCGTTTCTTGTGTTATAAAGAACAGATGTTATACACACATGCGTGGAAGTTGTCTAATAAAGTTGCATAATTATTTTAAAAAATCATGTTGTAAAATTTATAAATAATACGTGAGTTATCACGAGATAAAAATAAAGATATTAATGTAAAATATTAGATCTGATTTTTAAAAATATTACTTTAAAAATATAACGTATTTAAAAAGATTTAGTTTATTTTAAATGATCTTATAAAAGTTAAGATTTAAATCAAGTGAGAAAGAATATTTCAAAAGAATGTTTAATAGATTTAAATAAACGATAAATATTGTTTTGAAAGAATTTGATAAAATATTAAATATTAAATAAGTCATTATTTTATTTTTAATAGTGTGTTGATAAATATGTAAATAAGCAAAGTTTGATTGTTTAAACGTACCAATCAGATGAGGAGTCTCTTCCACTATAAAAGCTGGATTCAATTGTTGAAGAGGGCTCTCTGTAATTAAATTTCTAAGTTAATCGTGCTATTAAAAAAAATAGCCAAGTAAATTTATAAACGCTCTTAAAAATCAGTTGTAAAATCATAAGAGTGTTATTGAATAATTTATAATATTTTTAAAATAATGAATATGCAGTAGTAATTTTAATATTCCCTATTGGTCTTCTCAATATCGAAACTCAATTTACGTACAAATAATCAATGGAAACATCACGTATCGGAGAAATATATCAGAAACTTTATGCTAGAAAAGTAACAGTTGCTGGATTAGTACAGAAAACTATAAGATGGAGAAAAGTAGTATTTTGGACTATAAATAGTTTTAAAGTTAAATTACTATTGTCTGTTATTAATAGATATTTTAAAGAAATAAAAATACTTCTGTAAAAAAAGTATTTTTGACAAATTATAGAATTAAAGAATATCTTAAGTAAAGATATAAGAAACAGTAGTAAGTTTTATAAATACTTGCCTTGTTAAGTCTTTGTGCTTAAAAGATTAAATATTGACGATTTGAAAAGGCAAATAGATTATAAAGATGATTATTTAAAATCGTAATATAATAAGAGTATTATATTGTAGTAATCTAAAACGCTGGACGTTATAGATGGAAAAATTAATTCTTACCGGAATATGTTATTTATAAATGCGCAAGTAATACATGGATGTCCAAATCAAATCAAACTAAGCCAAGCATGCCAAATTGATTAAAAAATTCAATTTAAATAATTTATAAACTATAAATTAATTTAGAAATAATAACTTTTAAACAATAATCTATGAAGAACTGGATCCAGAACTTATAAACTATTTTTTAATTTTATTCTGTTTTCTTATGGGAACTTATTTTTTTTTTAAAAAAAGAACGTTACCATTTATTTTATATAAACTTTCAAGAAACACGTGATTCAACGGAACAGGAAATAGTGTTCTATTGACTTTATACGTAGGATATTTGTTAGAACTTTTATGGTAGAACAAAAGTCATCGCTGGAATCCGTAATATAAACTTTTATTTTATTTATTTAACATAAAATTTAAAATATTATTAAACTATTAAAAGTAGATTAGGTACATTTGTTAAGTAATAACTAAAAAATAATATAATAATTAATTACATAAATTTATTTTATAATTAATATAACACGGAATATTCTAATGAATGTTTATGAGTGAAAATGTGAATGATTTTTATTTTATGAAGCTGCAAATTCCGAAGAATGCTGGGATAGCAGATTGGACATTATTATTATTATGGTAAAAATATTGTATAATGATTTTTAATGAATTTAATATGTTTTTCTTTAGATCAACTGAATATTATGTTGTTGTAGAATGAATGGATAGATATTTTATGAAAACACATACATTATATTGGCAACGAACTTTATTAAAATATGCATAAGTTTTAATCTATAATATCAACATGATACAACATTACGTAAGAAGCTTAGAAATAATTATATGATTCTTTCATAAATAAATTTTGATATTTTATTATGTTATAGTATTAGAATTATATTTATTCTTTATTTAAGTAATTATTTTATTATTTGCAAGATAAGAATAGATTTGAAAAGACTCTATTTTTTTTTGTATTTTGTTTATTGAATAAGTTAAGTTACGTTATGGGTAGAAGCCTATATTTGGATTGAAGTTTATTAAGTATAGACAATGTAGTATAGGTAGATTAGATAATGAATATTTTATTTAAAATTGATATTTATTTTCCGGAAATTTTTAGATAAGTTTAGAATATGTTTTATAGATAGAAATTATTAGAAAGGATTAAAATAACACATAAAGTAAAGTAATGATTTTTACATAGAAAAGAATCATAGAATTTATCTAAGGTAATGCTTTATGAATTTGAAATTGATAAATAATTTAAATAATAATATTTGAACAGTACAGATATGTAATGCATATTTGATAAAACATATAACAGGAATTACATTAAGTAAAGTATAATTACAGTCAATTATTTGTTTTACATTACAAAGATACATTAATTTTATAAAGCTATTAAGCAATGCTAATAATAAAGTAAATATATGATGATACATTATAAATGGTAATGCTTAATTAATGTAGCTATTTAATTGGTAGAATTTCATTGTTTATACAATGCTACATAAATAGTCTTGACATATATTGTTATTTGTAGTAATTAAAGTACATTACTATTTATTTTAAAAATCTAAGTTTTGGAAAAACACACTGTAATATTATTAATATAGCATTTGAAGGAATGTAAAATTGCTTATTAGGTACATGAGTTAATAACAGTGTAAGCCTCTTATATTTGTATTTCTTATTTTTATTTTATTTGTTGTCATAAATTCTAAACTGTAAATAGTGTAAATAAATTTTATTTGAAGTTATTGTAAATAAATTTGTTAATTTGTTTTTAAAAGTGTGTCGAGTTTCATTATTTTTACCATAGCATTTTGACATCAGATGATTTGAAATAAATATAATATTTGCACAAAATTGAATTTATTATTATTATTTAGAAATGAATACAATATTTGCTTACTACCATTTTATAAGAATTGATTGACATGAACATAAAATATTGCAATGGTCATAAGATGATTATAATGCACATTATAAGAATACAATATTGTTTATTGCCACATATTATTAATTATAAGATTTTGATTTATTCTAAAATGAAGATACCATATGAAATAAAAGATATACATAGGATTGTTTATTCATTTAATGATTGATTATATCATAGAAATAGATGAGATTAAATTACACTTTAAGATTAGTATTATTTATTATTATTATTAAAATAAGTTAGGTGTATTTAAGTTTGATATAAAATCCCACATCATACTTATTTACATGAGTTATTATTATTTTAAAACTGAGAAGAACCCGAGATTATTTAATTATATTTTAAGTTAAAAGTTAGGAATTATTTTAGTATTATTAAAGATAATTAATTTCATTTAAAAGTCATAAGAATGCTATAGATGTAGTGGTAAGATGATAAGGTAGTGGTAGTATTCTTATGCCATTGAGACAGTATCTTAGGAGATATTGACTCAGTGTAAATCTGCTTATTACTTTGTAACTTTACTTCGCAGTCTCATAATTTGATAAATACTTATTTAATTAGTATAATCTAGAACTATATTGATTTGGATAATTGATAATAAATGTAATTAAGATGTGATAATATAAAAGTATATTAAAGATAGGTATGCAAATTTTAATTAAGCATAATAATGTAACTGAGCTAGTTGTATTTTAAACTATTTTATATATCAAGAAGTAAGGGTACAATATATAATCAGTGCTCAGTTTATATTAAGATAGAAAATCCTTTAATAGAAAGACTTCAACCCCCTCCAACTCTTCAGCCATCCATGCCAGTGAAAATCTGATGATAGAATTGCCAAATCCCACGCTGAAGCCAATATTGTTGTCATGCCCATGTTGACCTTAAGTCACTCTGACTTCTCATGTGTAGGACAGTATCAATTTAAATACATAGAAGAGGGATGGTCAGAATGCAGGCGTAATACTAAGATTTGAAATACCAGGCACTCTTATACCTGGAGCCTAATTGTAAATATAGGGGATTTAAACACAGACTTTCAAGTCCCTTCACTATCCACATTATTGCATGCTATTGATACACATGCCCACACACATGCAGAAAAGATAAATAATCACTAATGTATGAATTTTGTGCTAAACCAGCACTCATCATTTGGTCTAGACTACCATCTCCCATACATGTTTGTGCCTGTCCATTAAAGTGTAAGGATTTGCTATCTTAATATAAACTGGACACTGATTATATATATATATATATATGTATGGGAGATGGTAGTCTGGACCAACTGATAGTGCTGGTTTAGCACAAAATACGAATATTGGTGATTATTTATCTTTTCTGTATGTATGTGTGGCTATGTGTATCAGTAGTATGAGATATTGTGGATAGTGAAAGGGCTTGAAAGTCTGTGTTCAAATTCTCTATGTTTACTATTAAGCTCCAGGTATAAGAGTGCCTGGTATTTCAAATCTTATATAATTTAAAGTTTTATATATTGCGCTCGTACATAGGGGTTTAATTGCTTTATAGTTACGTTTTTAGGCATTTCATTTCGATTTTCAAGTTATTATCAAATGTCTACATAATATTTTATGAATAATTTTGTTATTGCTTGAATATATAATGTAATTGTGAGTAACGTATTTCAAATGAAAATGTTTTGTGATGTGAATAAATCTATGTGGATGACTATTTATTCAGGTTGATATAAAAAACTTTTTAGAAAATAAAACTAACCAAGTGCAGTACATTTTTCAATAAATTTAAATGTTTTAAATATATTACCAAACCTTTAAGTCACTCTTAATGACAATATAATTGTTGGCGCCCGTGGTCAAACCCATAGCTTTGTTTCTAAATCGAGATAACAAACTAATGTGATATATTTTCAAAGTATTGAGTCTAGCCAGCCATTCAAAATTTATTGATGTGTGTGTGTGTGTATATAATCTTAAAAAATAAACAAATTCACTTTTCTTATTACTTTTACAATACTTATTTTAAACCAGGGATGCCCAACCTGTAGCTCGTGAGTCACATGTGGCTCGCGTAACTGTTTAATGTGGCTCGAATTGCACTCTTCAAAAAAGTAAACATTTTTACAATACAAACAATAACGATATGCAGTGTCAGGTTTCACATTAAATAAAATATATTTTTCCTGTAATTGTAATTTATATGTATGTTACCAAATTTTTAATAAATAAAATGTATTTACATTTTTTTTTTCTTTTTAACATATTACACCATTTTTTTTTTTTGCTGTACACGTTTGGTTTGGTGCTATATATATATTGTGTTTAGTGCTCTTGTATATATTGTTGTTTTTATCGAGAAAGATCCTTGTAGACGTTTGTTTTGGTGCTGTATATATATTGTGTTTAGTGCTGGAAATAGTTTTTATCAAGATAGATCCATGTACACGTATATATTTTGCTGTATATATCGATGTTTAGTGCTGTAAACAGTTGTTTTTATCCGTGTACATGTATATAATTTGCTGTATATATATATTGTTGTTTAGTGCTGTAAATAGTTGTTTTTATCGAGATAGATTCGTGTACACATATATATTTTGCTGTATATATTGATGTTTTCATCAAGAAAGATCCGTGTACACGTTATTTTGGCCACATTAGAATCGGCGGATTGATACCAATGTGAATAGGCCGCCCCCCCCACCTATCTCCCTACATTGCAGGTTTAGTACCCAAGTACCATGTTTATAAATGTAATATGAAAAATGTAATATATAATTGTGGCTCCCCAAATTTTTTTAAATTCTCAACTGGCTCACGTCAAGTTAAAGGTTGGGCACCACTGTTTTAAACAGTAAGGATTTTTCGTCCTAACACATGAACTGTACTGTTTTTATATTATCTCAACGATGTCTTGTTGAGTACTGAGAGAACTCTCAAACTAAAACACAAGATAGGGAATTTTAAAGAGGTAAGAGTGGCCATCTTATCTTTAAAGTAATCTCTAGTAATGTAGGCCAATCTAAAGCCAGCAAATAAAATTAAATATTACATAATTTTTTAATATTTCCAAATATTAACACATAGTAAGTTTAAAAGTTTCATGGGAGTTAATGTGCAGAAAGAAAATAATGGAAGTAAGCAGAGAAACATCTTCAAGTTCTTAAAGTGAGATGCTTTATATTGACCTATATAACTGGAAAATAGATCTAAAGATAAGACAAGCAATCTTATCTTTTTAAAAGTCTATCTTTTGTCTTAATTCGAGAGTTTCCACAATATCCAACAAGTCCTTGTTGAGATATAAAAACAGCACAACATGTATTAGGATAAAAAATTCTTACTGTTTAAATTAAATATTATTTCTGCACTAGTAAATTAAATAAAATATTATATAAATGCTTAATTTATTAAAATTAATCAATCTGATAGTTTCAATTGAACAACAATCTTCTTTAGAACAGAACTGAAGAAGATTGCTGGTCAATCGAAACTGTCAGATTCATTAATTTTAATGAAATAAACATTGTAAAAGTAATAAGAAAGGCAGATTTGTTTAATTTTTTAAATATTTTTTTCTAGACATAAAGAATAAGTTGATAATATATATAATCTTATTAATTTGATCATAGTACAGCTTAGATAAATTTACTAATGATCTTTTACACATTACTTATAGAATTCTTTTTATATAAAAGCATTATTTTAACTATTAAAAACTTAACTATTGTCAGCTATATTAATTTTAATATGAATTATTGCACTGCTGTTACTGTCCAAGATAAAAAAATTTTGTAATCATGTTCCTTATAACTTTAATTTACTATTTTGTCAATTCACTAATTATTTTTCCTACTAATCTTAATTCCTTCTGGTTTCTTTCTTCTGTCATTTTAAAATAAAAATTTATGTCAAGTGTTAGTGGTCGAGAGGTCAGCACAGCTGCCTTACAAGCAGTTATCCTGGGTTAGTGAGTTCGCTTCCCAGATAATTCTATGACACATGAGAAAAAGAATATTTATGTTATTAAAGTTGATTTTTTAAAAACTTCAACATCATTTATACTATTTAAAACTAAATAAAGTAATTTTCATGATTTGTTTTGCTTTTGTCTCTTATATATGAGATAATATTCATTAAAACTTTTAAATACATACAGATTTTCTGATATATAATTTTCCATACTTGTAAATCATCTTATATATAATATTATTTTTTTATCTTTTATCATTTAAATTGTTGTGTTATTTAATAATCTGTTCAAGTCTGGTATCAATTATATATTATATCAAAGTCATCATCATCAGATGAAACCAGTCATGAATAAGCTTGCCTATTCTAACTCTGAGATAAATAAAAAGATAAAAAAATAATATACTAGAGATGAATTTTACAATGACTACATAAACTAATCTGTGAAACAGAAATATTACCACATATAGAACATACTAAACCACTTTTCTGTTTATCTAATATTTTGTGATGCTATCTTTTAATTTCTTCTATAGCAATTTTTTCTCTCTGAAGACTTCAACATATATTGTAGCTCTATATTGTGTTTTATCCCCAACAATGTTTTTGTAGTGAAAGTAATCAATATTGCATTTGTGAGAGTATAATTGATGTAACTTTAGCAATGTATTCAAAGCCTGCCTCTTCCATTAAAATCTTATTCAAGTTCATCATAAAATACATTTTTTTAAGGAAAATGTGATTTTGCAACAGAAAGCTATTATGAAAACTGAAGTATTTATTGATCTGGCTTATGTTCCTGCCAATATATTTTTAGAATTTTATGAAGCATTGTTAAACATAATTTTTCTAATGTTTTTTTGTTTTAATCCAACATAAGATCTAAGTAGTGAAGTTATTAATCCTCCTGTATTCTGACATACTTCTTTGTTTTCACTAGGTTTAAGCTTTCAACTTTCATGTTGATATTAAATCATTATTATTTATCAGAATATAATAAATTTGATCTTATTTGATAAATATGTTTATTTAGAAATTAAATACATTTTTAAAAATCACATTTGATTTTTGGAATTATTTTAAAAATTAGATTTAATCAAAATCAAATGCTGTCACATGATCGAATTTCAGGTAGAGTGGATTCAATTTGCAAAATGAATGAAATCTTTGTTTAATGTTTGTTTAAAAATCTGAATGAATTATTTTTAATAACTACTAAATCTATTAATTTATGCTTTAAAAGTTTATTTTTTTTGTAATTTTTACAATATTGCTAAATATTATAACAATCTGCTGAGTGACCCCATTTCTAGACAGCTATTTTCTGTGACCGCAATCTCTATAGTAACAATATTCGGAAAAATATATTCTTTTATATTTAAAAATAAAACATTTCTCTAAATAATAAATATGTAATAACTTTTATTTTTGATTTCTAATAATTATTACACAGATACAATACAAATATAATCATAAACTTTCCAAAAAAATAGTTTTTAGACCATCATAATATTTTCACAATGTAATCTTGTAAAGTTTGAGATTGTGAAATATATAATGGTTACCCATCATTGTGGACCTAGAAATGCTTTGACAGACTGCATATTCAATTTTCCTGCCATACTTTGAACTTTTTAAAATTAAAATATTAGAAAATAAATATACGTGGATTTTAAGGCTGTAAAAAAAAAGTTTTGCAAGGGGGTAAAAAATGCAAATTTAACTTTCAGAAAGCTCAGACAAAGTTCAACTGTTTCACAATAAGACCTGTTAATAGTTTGTTGCTCTTATCTGAATTAAAATTTATAGATAAATAAATTCAATTGGACAATATAAAATAACCTATAAAGATAATAAAAACAGAAGACAACAATAGATTAATAAAATATATGCACATTATGGTATAGATAGTATAAAATTAGTTAGCCATAAATAAATGATTATTTATACAACTTGATGTAAATAAGTAGTAATCAACTTCAAAAATGATTTATTAACAATAATGATTCTATTTTAAGCTTTCCTCTTACATTAATCCAATTTGAAATAATCTCAGAATTAAAAGATTAAGTATGATAAATAATACTAAATAAGAAAATTAAAATCTTTAATTATAAGTTATTACTAATATTATGAATAAATAGCAAAGTATTTTATTGGGTCCAATCACTATCTTAAGCAATTAACTATTACTATGGATATTTATATGAGAGGAGCAAAAGAAACAGTATTACTTTAAAGCAGTGTATCTTTAAAATAATGCATAGTGTGACCATACTTACTTATTAAAGTGATATGATTGAAGACAAAGAATAGGTAATTAACAAAATATAAAGTCTATTTATTAACAAATAAAACAAAAAATATATATTATTATTAATTAACTCAATGTTGTAACGATAATAAATTCTCAACAATAACTCCTAATATTATCATAATGATTTAATTAGAAAAATAATTTCTAAATTTATTAATAACCCCATATATATATTGTAACGATCCGGAGAATAGTACTTAACGTAATCTGCACTATGGGGCGCCATCTAGGCATTAGAACCTAAACTAGAAAAATTTATAAAGTAGGCAGATACGTAAGTCAAAAAAAAAATTTTTTTAAAAAATATTTTGGTTCCGGTCGTTAGCCCAT
Source organism: Epiperipatus broadwayi (assembly GCA_028023455.1). Lineage (NCBI taxonomy): Eukaryota > Metazoa > Onychophora > Udeonychophora > Euonychophora > Peripatidae > Epiperipatus > Epiperipatus broadwayi. The sequence goes on from JAQFVV010012524.1 coordinate 3,242,446, forward strand.
GTCATTAGCTCAGGGAGTAGCAGAGATTTAATAATATCATATCTTATCTAATTAGATTTCAACATTAAAAAATAAATAAAATAAGCCACTGCCAGTAATTAGGATACAAACATTTATTTATGCACATATATATAAGATTTAAAATTATTTTAGTATTAGTTTTACGTTTTAACATTTAACATTATTTTTAACTTTGATTTTTGACTTTAATTTACATTTAATTACTATTATATTCTAATTTTACATTTTAATTAAGTTTGCACAGATAAATTTATGAAAGCTTGTTTATAATGTTGAATATAGATCGGTTACATAGATTTCACAGTCAAAAACATTTCAAAGTAAACATAAACGATCAAAATACAAAATTATTGATTACTGACAATTGCGGAGGGAACTTTATACGTAACCCAATAGTATTCACCATAAGATACTTGCATTGTCACCAATAACTTAAAAGACATCCGAATAAATACATTTTAGATACTCACCGTAAGGTATCATTATTTATCGAATGTCTATATATTTTGATCAAATATGAAAACCCAAAACATACTTAACCGATAACCAATCCATGCAAGCGTCTATAAACAACTTAAATTTAATGCATTTTTATTTAGGGTCAAGTATGAATAGACCACATAGATTTGCATTTGAAAATAAAATATTCTGTCCCTATTTAACCTTAGGCTAAAATTCGCAGTCAAACTGGCATCAATCCATCTGATACATCGATGTATTCAATGTAATACGGAATACGGCAGCACCAAAAATGTTAAGAGAAGATATTGACTCTCATTAGACAGGAATATTACTTCTATCTAACGAGAAGAACAATAAAAAAAAAACTCCATAGAAAGGAACTGTGCTCTGTGTCTTATAATTCCTTCCATAGGCAAAACGGGAGAGTGCGGCATATGAAGCGATTCTGCCAGTAGCGAATCTCCGACTACATCTACTAACTACATCAATATATCCAATCCATTGACCCAATTTAACCACGAAACAAATAACCTAAGATTACCCTCCCCTAATATAACTTTACAAATCTATACAGCCATTCATGCCCGACTTAAGTTTAACATTTATATAATTAATTTAACGAAAAACAAAAAAAAATCATGATAAAAACTTAAAGAATAAAAAATAAATAAATGGAAATGATTTTACATAAATAAGAAAAAAAATACATCAAATAACACTATTAATAAAGAATTTAGTTTGGTCAGATAGGATTCTATTTGTAACAATTAAATACTAGGAAAGTTTAAAATTTAAAGTTCTTAGTGTTTTCAAATTAATATTGTTCGTTATATCTTAGAAAGTTCTTATGGTTTTAGAAATGTTAATCTTTTACAGTTGCTTGCCATTTGAAATCCAGCATTAAATTTCCTGATGATCCTGTGGTCCTCTGAATATAAGAAAAGCGATGTTTCATTTTTCCATTTTATAACAACTGAAGGAATTGAACGTGCATCCTTCAATCTCTTCTCCCGCACCTCCGCACTAACATCTATCTGTCACATCGTAATAATCATAATAACTCCCTTCCGCTGGTCCTTAAGTTGCACCTCCAAGTTGTTGAAAATGTAGGCATCATTGGTTGACTACTGGAACAGTATTTTAGTAGCTTTCATAATTTTAGCAGAATGATCGGTCCAGAAAAAGGTTCAGCAGCTCTGTTGAAGATTTCTCGGGACTTTAAAAACCGTAGCCAGATTCCTGATGTTCTAGCCCTCTATCATGATGAAATACAAATTAATATGCACAGAGTTCACTGCACTACTCTACAACAAAGCTAGCCTTTTTTCCTGACTTTTCAGGGCTATATATACTGTTCACTGATGCCTCCGGCTAGCGCTCATTTTATTATCAATGTGTTTTTTTTATAATTAGTTGTTTTCAAATACATTCCCTCGATAAGGCTTTCAAACTAATTAGCTTGAATTCCTTCTCTAATTGAAAATGAATTCTTAAAATCTGAAAATGATTTAATTAGAAAAATGAATCCTTATCTTTTTCCAATTCATAAAGCTTTACTATTGTTTTTAAGAATTTTAAAGCTTATCAAAGGAATGTAGCTTTTAATCACCGAAACTTTACAAATTATTTAAAGGTGAAAAAAAACAAGTATTCCCGATGCAATGAAACTTTCGAACAATTATATATATTTAATTTTTACAAATATATATACGCACAATCCACGCAATTTAATATATATGAATTCATGAATATTTTGTCATGAATTTATTTAGAGAATTGATCAATTTTAAACTAAACTAATTAATTTTGCTACGCATTTGAAATAAGTTATTCATTATGGAAATTAGCGTGGATTGAACGTATAAAGCCCCATTACATCGGAAATTTAAGGTTAGTATTAGGGTAAATAACATGAAGCTAGGATCGAACTCAGATCCGACTGCTTCATTATATATATATATATATATATACTCTTCTTAATGTACAGTTTTATTTCTCCTACTTTTAATAGGTATGAGTGGCAGCACATAAAATGCTTATTAAACTTATATTATAATTATAACTGCAATACAATGTTGATAGGAGTTTGATTCAACTGAACAAATAATATCTATAAAAGTATCAGGGCCACAACCATCATTAATGATAATATATACTCTTTAGAAAATCCTTGGTGGTTCTATATGATAAAATAAGAAGAGTAATATTAAAAAATATTTCATCTACCTATCACTTTCATTTCTGCATATAATTTAGATACCTTTAATTATGGAATCAGGATTAAATTAAGAGACCAATAAAACATAAAAAATATTAAATATTATATCTTAATTATAAATAATAATTAATTATTTTTAACTATTTAATAACTGATCTCTGTGGTGCAAAATAATAGCACACACCCTTATATTAAATTGTAATTATAAAATTTAAATATATTACCTGTATAATCTTTTGTTATACCTTCTTTAGTGAGAATTTGATTTTAAACGCATATCTCCAAATATTACAATTAAGCATATTCAATAAATTTAATATATCTGTGTAATTCAAAGTTCATTCATAGCCATTTTAACAGTTCAAAATGTTTATCAGGACATAATATCTTAAAATCTTTACAATAATTAAATCCATAGGCATTTTATATGGTAAAATCCCAATAGATGGACAAATAGTAGAGTAATTAAAAAATGAGGTTTGAGCTTCTTAAATCAAATCCAATAATAATAAGTTTCAAATAGTCCATAATATGTTGTTTTTATTTCCTTGGTGTGGGGCATAATATTTATCCATTTCATATTGTAAAATCCCAAAGGATGGATGAATAAAGCTTATTCTTTATAGTAGAGTAATTAATAATAAGTTTGAGCTTCTTAAATGAAATCCAATGATGATGATGATGATGATGATGATAATAATAATAATAATAATAATAATAATAATAATAATAATAATAATAACAACAACAACAACAACATGTTTCAAATATCCATATAAGTACAATTGTTTTTTATTTTCTCAGTATGGGCCATAATCTTTACACATATATTGTAAAATCCTAATGGATGTACAAATAAAAGTTATCCTTTATAGTAGAGTAATTAATAATAAAGTTTGAGCTTTTTAAATGAAATCCAATAATAATAATAAGTTTCAAATATTTCATATAACTACAATAAATTGCTTTATTTCCACAGTGTGGGACAAAAGAAATAATTTGTTGATCCATGACATTCCTCAAATATAGTACTTCTTTCAAAAGTTTTTTATGAACATAAAAATCCACTAGTTAAAGTCTATTCTTAATAATAATTATCACATACATAGTTATTAGTCCAGAAATCTTTAGATTGACTATAGGGAATATAATCTTAAGCGAATGTTAGAGAACAAGTAAGTTGATACAATGGCTTACATAAAAAATAGCATTGCAAAATGAACTGAGGATTTCATATTTCAATTAGAATTTTAAAATTTCCTTTCTTTTAGTGCACTACCAGATGACGAATTTTGTTAATTATTTTAATTCTCCATTTACAACACTTTCGAGGTACATTTGCCATACAGAGGCAAATATTTGTTTAGTTGTCTACTCCATTGTATCACACTTGATTATGCCAATATGGCTAATTTTAAATGTATCTTTTTTACAGTTTTCCTGCAGATAGTTAGAAAAGGAAAAATATAACTTAACAAGCAGATTTATTTATAGATTGGTGTCATATGATTAATTAGATAATTTTTGCTAAAAATTCTTCATTCTTTTGGATTTTTACAAGAAAATTTTATCATTATTGTTAGGATACAATAGGCAGCAGAAAATTTTTTAAAACTTTAAAAATTATAGCAATGAACTTATTCTTAAATATTTTAAATACAATATTACATTAATTATTGAAACAGAATACACATTATCACACTACAAATAAAATATTATTATCATCAATAAGAATAAATTTACCTAAATATTTTGTGACTATACTTTTAAATTTAAATAATCTAAAAATCTAAACATTCATGCATGGATTCACACATATTTGAATATTATATTAAAATTTTATTACTACTATTAAGTAAAGGAAGACCTGTTTTATTTAAAAAAACTCAAACAAAAGAGCTATTACAGGTTTAATGGAAAAACTGGTTTGGCCTCAGAATTATCAATTAACAGTACACCTGAGTCTCATTTTATGTGGTAGATAGATTCCACAGAAAACCCGCATTAAAAAAAATTGCACAAAAATAGACTTAATTTACCTTGAAAAATGGGGGATAGGGTCTATAATTTTCAGAATTTTCATAAAAGCAAAGCAACAAGAAAAAATTACTTTAAAATTAGCATTAAAAAAATAAGCAAATAAAGTATGATTAATAAAAAATTTCAAATATTTGAAAAAAATTAATACAAGACAAACTTTTTTTTACTTTTTTTATTACTACAGTATTTAATTTTACATTTTTCATACATATTTTAATCATTACTGCTAGCATTCATTTGTAAATTAGTAAGAAATCAGATTCCATGTGATGTGATGTATTGTGGCTTCTCCTTAAATGAAGTCAATAATCTCTCAGCAATTATGCCAAGAGAAACCTGTTAGCCACTGTATTTTTATTTGTGATGTGATGTACAGCTAGTGCCACTTTCAGTCTTGAGCTGTGTTAATGGTTTTCTGTTTTTATATTAAAAAAATGAGATTGCAATCAAAACAAAAAGGTTATATATTGAAATGGTAAATCTGATTCAGATTTGCAATTTCACTATCTGACCCACCTAATCACTTATTAAGGGGATTTAATTAAAGCTCACCTAAGTAGAGAAATGTATTTTTTCAATGTTTTTTTTTTTATTATTCTTAAAACATTTTTTTAACACCACTATCCTGAATAAATTACTGAAATTTATTTTGGATAGTGCTAATCATGTTTAATTATACTAACACACTAAGTTATTTTATTTATTAAAAAGAAAAAAAATTCAAATAATAAGTTTTGAATTTTTTTATATGTTTTTTTTTATATATATATTTAAAATGTCTTATTTTTTCTTTAAGAATCCAAGATGGCCTTTTTGAAAGATTTGTACCTTGATAAGAAAGTTTAAATTAAATATTAAATTGAAATACTGATAAATTACCAAAATCCATTGCTTTGGAATTTCTATCGATTAATAGAGATTCTACATTGTGAGATAAAAATTATACTAAAATCTCTATCTATTCTTATTGAGGTACAAACTTTCTAAAATTAGAACAAAAGTATGATTTCCTATTGTTTTATAGAAGATCTAAAGGCAAATCACCTCAGGCAGCAGATAATTCGAATACCAATGCTAAGGTGGTCCTTTTTTTAAAAAAGAGAAGAGAAAGAAAGTTGCAGAATGTCTCTACGCCAGTTGAAATGTTAAGTGAGTAGTTAAGGGAAATCACTGCTTGTCCCTTCCTGAGACCTGAAATCTCCGATTATGCTGCTGCCTGAAACTGCCTTCAAATGCCACCAGCCATCAACATTCACCCACAGAACTCATCCAGGGAACTCCAGGTAAAATGCCGAAGAGCTTAAATCCTGTTGTCCAGATTTTAGAAATTATCATTAGAATATAAATGTAATTTCTTAAAGCTTAGAAAATGTCAAAAGTTAATGTTTATTGGAAATCTTTTTAACTGACTCTTTAACCTTTTCTTTTTAAATTATTTATGTTTTTTAATAACTCAAGCTCACCCCAATTTTAATATGTTGATTTTTGAATAAGAAAATATTTATTTGTTTTTGTATATTAATTTTAATATGAGATTTCAGGCTTTGATTTTTTTCTTATTTTGACAAACTTTACTCGCAGTGGCTCAAAGAGAGTAATTTGCTAAGAGAGCAAATTATGTTCACAAGGGGAAAGGGAGTTTTTAGCGAAGAATGAATTAAATTTAAAATAAAAATAAATTGATATAGATTTATTTTAGCAAGTGAAGTTATGTTGAATATATGTATCTCAAAATAAACTTACCATAATTCTTTAAATAAATTTATTATAGATTTCCCAGAATGGGATTCTATTATTTTATATTTCTGTAATTTGAAACAAAAGTAATATGCTATAGATTTTGACCTAGTAACAGCACCGCTGGATAGCATCAGTTAATTATCATGATTTTTTAAAAAAAAAAGTTAGGAAAGTGGGAAGGGGAAATTTATTCAAGAAGTAATTTTCCTTATTCTATATGTTTGATTTTTGTTGGTTAGATATTTACATAAAGTAGTTGGTTACACAGGTTGATCTCTATGAGTATTTGATCATTTAAGGCTATTTAATTATAATTAGTTCATATTTGATGATTATAATACCTCGGGTTAATAAAGAATGCTCGAAGTAGTATGGACAGACCTAAAACAGTCATTCATTTGGTGTTCAGAGTTGGCTCCCAGTTACACATATGTCTGTGGGCCAGAGAGTGTGGTTGAGGTAGAGTTGGTTAGTTGGCATGATATCCGTACAGGCAGACGACGTATCTCCATAATTCCTATCTCCTTTCGGTATATGATCATGACAGGCAGATGCACTGATTTCCCTTTTCTTCATTAGAATAGGCATGCAAGTGTCTGTGAACCAGCTTGTATGACCCTACCTGCAGTTCTTCTTTCATTTGCATTTATATGTTTATTAACCTGACATTGTTTTGCTTTTCTTTTGCCTATCTAATATGTAAGCCATAGGGAAATGATTCTACTCAAGGTTCTTCAGCCTGAGTAACCGATTCTTTTGTTATTTCATAATTAGTTAAAATCTGTCAATTTTAGCTAATTCACATTATAGTTTTTATAAAGAATGATTTTAATTGAAAGTCCAACTAAAGCGACTTGTTTGCTTGATAATTAACTGATCTATTTTTTTTATATAACAGCTTACAGTTTTTAATCACTGTGTAGTTTAAAGCTATTTCAGCAAGATCCACTAATGTAATAAAACATTATTTTATTTGAGATCTAAATTATTATTTATAAAGAGAAATAAAATCAATTCCTTTTCTCCTCATATGTCAATGGAGTAAGATGTCGAATCAGTCTTATTGTAATTGTTTTTTGGATATCCGTTTCAATATAAAATGTTTTTTAAATTTTTTTGTAAAGAAGAAATAAAATATTTATTTTTTATATACATCAGTTGGTCAAATGTTTAGACATGCTGATGTATTATTACTTTGTAATAAAGGTGGACAGAGAATTTAGAATCTGTGGTCATTTAATTTTAAAATCTTTTTTTGTTTTTTTAAAAAATGTAAACCAAACTAAAGTTGTGCAAACTAAATAAATGAAATGTTAACTGCTAATGTGAATCTGTCACACAGGACATGGTCCTTGATAAACTTATTATATAATTATAAAATTAATTTAAAGATTGTTTTTTATGAGCTTGAGTTAAATGTAAATGTAAAATAATTAATGAGTTTAAAATATATATATCTAAAACAAAACTTCCAGTGTTCTTTGAATCTTTTCATGTACTTTTATTTTAAGTAATCTTTGATTTTAAGTGTATATATATAAATCAATCACCCAAGTTCTCGTTAAAATATATAATTAAAAATGAATCTCATGCTTAAAGGCTCAGTTCCGAGCATGGTGAAAGTAAAGGAATTCGATGTTATCATCAAGAAAGGTTATTGATTAGATCTTTGAACTGGGGATATAGATAAATAGGGCAGAATCCACAAATGTACCTGACTTATATATCTTGTACATGGTTGGACTCTAGGTACTTTACCTGTATTCCAGGTCTTGTTGGATCGATAGACATTTTTCGACCAGTACAATATTATCATTAGAAAGATTATTTTCAGTTTATAAAATCTTCATTTTTTATTTTAAAAATCTAAAAGATTATTTATTTCTGTTATATATAACAAAATATGTTTTAAAAGTTTAAATTTTTTGAATATTTATTGTGATATTTTTATATGTAAGTATAAATCTATTATTATTATTTACTCATTAGTATAAATAGGTTATTTACATAGAGGCTAAGATTCTAAATACAGCTTCAGACCATATTCATGTTAGCTGCGAATGTTATATTTTTGAAAAAAAAAAAAAAGTATTTCAAGTCAAAATAAGTTATTAATAATTTAAATTTCTTGACATCTAATAAATGCAGTGAAATATGAAAGATATTAAGAAGAAACATGAATCGCATAACTTCAAAATCGCATTAAAATAATCCTCATAAAACGAGACCCAGGTGTAATTGATAATTTTTTGGTAACAACAAAGATTAAAGGTTATTTACATGTATATATATTTCTGTAGGAAGGCATTCACTGTTAACTGAAAAGGGTCTGTATAATTCCTCTTTGAGGCCTTGTATTCACAAAACCGAGCAAAATTCTAATGTCCATTCCATATGTTCTTGCCATTGCAAATGTTACTACTAGGAGATTATTAATATAATAAATAAGCATGAATAAACTGCTCACCAACATATATCAAGCTTCATGGTGTGTTTAATGGCTTCTTAAGATCTAAAGTTAAGATCAAGAAATATCATGATTTTGATCTTAGTGGCCAGATAGGATTTAGCTAAAATATTAGTTGACTTTTCTTGGAGGCAGAAATAATGTGAGCACGAATGATCTTTTTTAAATAGAAATCATGGCCCTTAATTTCATGAAGCTGTAACATCATTAGCCAAGACAAGATCTGGGTCCAAAAGTAAAGTATGTTAAGAATTTCCTATATATGGATCCAGGTTATTTTCAATGACAAAATTTATTTAGGTATTTACAACTGCAGATCACATTCAAAAAAAAAAAAAAGGGAAAGATTGCAGGAATTGGAAGAGCTATATAACATTAAATCCGAAATTGTTGTATTTTGTGAAGTTAGAATAAAAATAAATACATTGTACTTTGTTACAAATCCCCAAATATTGGAAGCATAAGTAGAGAGGGATTCATTAAAATAAAAAAAATAGAAATACAACCTTGTGGAGATTGATAATATATGAGAGAGGCAAGGTTAGGCATTCATTATAAAAGAAGATACCAAATGCACATATAGATTTATGCTCAAGTTATCATCATAATAAAATGTAGAGTATTTATGTGGATGTACAAAATTCTTTTTTTGATCATACCAAACAATATTTTAAAATTATCATGAGAGATATTAATGATTGGAAAACAATTAGAATATAAAAGTGTTCAACTGATAAGTGCAGGTTCTAGATAAAATACATATACTGGAAATCATGTAGCTTTTTCATAAGTGTGGTCATGTATATCGGGTGTTTGAGATGAAGTGGAAGATGACACTGAAAAACCCCGAGTTCAAATCCTTCTAATTATATTAATACAATTCTTAAATTTACACTAGTTATTATTTTATATATTGTTTTGTAAAATCATCACAATTTTTTTTAAATCCCCCAAAAATTACATTTCTCATTTTAAAGTATAATATGATAATACTCATTAATATTATTAATGATCAAAATATTCTAGCAATTGTATCTGAGTTTATGCAGAGAACCTTAATAATAGTGACAATAGGATATACTGCAATAATAATTACTCATATATATAAAATGAATTAGTCTTTAATAATTAAAAAACACTATGTTCTAGATTTTAAATATTTATTTTAATGATGTAATTTTATTTCTTTCCAGTGAAATATTTTTGTTTCTTTTAAAATTTATGATTTCCTTTACAATTATAGAAAATTTTGTTGTGGAAAAAAAATGCACGTTCTTTTATTAAAATACTTTTGTTACATTTAAAAAGACAATACTTTTTTT